>JAODKL010000039.1:13601923-13630679 GCA_026780765.1 Petrocephalus schoutedeni
AATAATAATAATAAAATTAATTAAAATAAAATAATCGCTGTCTGCTTCACCATTTCAAACTAGGCAGGCAGATCACAGTTACTAAAATGGAGACTTCTGAATAATCATGATCATCCGCATAGGCGTCAGACTTGTAAACACATTAAGTCCAGCCGGAGTGCCTAGACAACACATGGCTCGGGAAAACGGGATTAAAAGCCGCCGGGACACAGGCGGCCACGGCTCGGTGCTTCCAGCCCTGGTTATCTCCCTACCTGAAAGCGGGTCTGCTGGAAGCCCGCATGTAAACAGAGCGACATGAGCGACAGCGCGATGGCAGTGAGCGCCGCGTCGCCTCTCGCCGTCATTTTCCAGTCCCGTGGATCCCCGCGGTCATGTGACCTCCTGATGTGTCACATGACTGCGCTGCCGTCGCCAGGAGACGCCCTGCCTTTAGCGCGCTAGCTCGGCTGCCATGCCAGCCCTGCTGCATCGAAAAGGCACGCTGCACTGTTATGAGCTATTCTCGTATGATCATCCATGTCAGCCGTACTTGTTTATTTCGTTTTGTGGAGAAAAGTCACGCGCATGAACAATCTTTAAATTCTGACAGTGTGCGGTTAAGGTATGTCACGTGTGATGTGTTGGTATTCGGCCAAACGTACAACTTATTGGTAAAGTTAGAAGTAATCCAACTCACCATATTTAACCGTCATTTTTTGTCTCTTTAAAAAAAGAAATAAACTATGACATAAATAAATCAATGAACTCAGTTCGTTCCAAAACACCGCGAAATGATAACTTTTCTCATTGTTGGAGAATACTGGCGCCTTCTCTGGAAAGATCTACAGTTGTCAGGGGCAGCGCTATAGCTGCATGGAGGTCATCTGACTGGTCTGACACTGGGAGTGCACCAAGACAGCTGGACGGGGGGGGGGGGGTGATGCAACTTTGTACCCGTTTATAGCTTAAAATATATAAAAATAAAAACATATTTTTAGAAGGATAATATATAAAACTGCTAATTCAGACAGAATAATGAATTAAGATGTTTATTTTAAATTATTTAATTGTGACTTTTTAAATAACAAAAATAGCCTAATACCCATTTTCACAGATAGGTCGGCCCTTGGGTCTTTTGCAATGTCCTGTAAAAAGCCGTAGAAGTAGGCACACACGGAGCGCATAAATTGTCACGGCAGTAATTTCCTGCCCGCTTTCTCACATCCGTCTTCTCCCTTGACTTCCTCCTTTTCTCCCCCCCCCGCCGACAGAAAGTATTCGGATGTGACAGTTATTTTCTCCCGCACGTCGGACGGGATTTTTTTTCCACCCCTTTTTTATCCGTATGTACCATTAAGTGTGGCGATAGGGGTTTCTTTCCGCTGAAACAAAGTATCGCTTTCGGAAGGGAGCGACCCGGATTGCGGACGGCTGCTGCGTCGGAGCCGGGGTGAAATAAACTTACTGCAGAAGTGCTTTGTCGCTAGGCGTGTGCGAGTCTTTCTTTGGAGTTTGCAAAAGGCTTCGGCGAGCGGGGCCGGTACACACCGACGGGGAAGCAGGAATTAAGCCCAGTCCCAACATGGCTGCTGCGGGGACCTTAGGCAAAGTTAAACTCCTTACTTGAGAAGTTTTATTTGTAAATCCGCCCAAAGAAAGCGATCGTAAGGATACGAAACTGGGGCGGGGGAAGCAGCGTGTGAACGTCTCGGTGTGTGCATCAGAGTTCGGTGGAATATGCGGGAGAGAGCCCGCTGCCTGCCGCGGCTGCTTCCTCCGGTCCTGAACACGCATCTCCTGCTTGGCTCTGGCTGCGCTGGACGCGGACTGTAGATCCCGGTACCTTTACACCCAAAAAGCTGTTTTTTTTTGTTTTAATTTGGACTCTTTAAAAACCTGCTTGAGTAAAGATGCATTTCTCCATTCCCGAAACGGAGGTACGCTCCGGAGATAATGGATCGACCTACGTGGTGAGTCCCCATCTCGCTTTTATTCATTTACATTACAAGTGTTTTTTGCGTATGTTCTCCGGTAAATTATTCCATTTGTTGCATATTTTTCATCTTCGGGGATATCGAGATCATTGCAACCTTGTTAAATTTGCACATGCAGAAAAATGAAACGTCTATGATTGACCAGCACCTATTTGATTTCTATCTCTCTCTCTTTTTTTTTAATGATCGCGCACAGTAAACCTGGAGTTAGGGGGTTTACTTTAATTCCGGGCGGCTCGTTCCTCTCCTGTCTGAGAAGGTCTTGCCTTTTGGGGGGATCTGCATTCGGGATCGGAGCCCTTCAGCGGATTCTCGCATCGCATCCGCCTCGTAATTGTAGCGGCTGAGTGTAACTGTGCGGAAGGACAGTTTAGTCTTTTCCCCCCAGACTATTCACCGCTGGTATTTAAATTGTAAAATTCTAAGAGCGATTTGGCATTTGCACACTTCGTAGCATCGAAGCAGCATTGCATTTGTGTGTGCGTGAAAAACATGCCGAGAACCCCCGTTTTCTAATTTAAAGACCTTTGGGGTGCGTGGACTGTGAGCGTTTTGTTTGACTGAAGCTTAATTATATATTTTTCTTCGTTGCTGTTGCACCACAGTGTTTGCGATACCTCGGTGACGCAGTGGCTGCATATCTCCATGCATAATAAAGCCCAGTATAATATCTACCCCCCAATGCTTGGCATCGTCCTTTAAAAACAAATGGAAGGTTTCGAAATGTTTTCTAATCCTCCCATAAGATCCAGTTTTAAAGTTGAATAGCGCCAGGCCATGTCATGTGTTGTATAAACTAAACTTAAGGACTTAAGTTTATGCAGGAAAAAACACGCTGCCAAATATTATTGAAAAACAGTTAAATTATATTGTGTATTTGTGGATAAGCAACCATTTTGCTTTTAAATAATGAAAATATAATTCAGCTGTTTCTCGTAGTGTTTCCCATGGAGGCTGATGTAAATAAATCCCTTTAATCTGCAAATTATTGGGGAAAATGTATATGTTATATTGTTTATGTGGTTGGTTCAGCGCCGTCTGGAGCGGATTATTGCAGATGTTATTTGAACATGTTGACCTAGAGTGGTATCATTTATCTCTGTGGTTTTTTTCATGATATTAGTCATGTATTGATTTCTCTGTATGTCTGTCTTCTGTTCGATCTGTGAAACGCGCAGCTTTATGTGGGCTGGTCATGTATAGGAAAATGTTTTTTGTACTTATAGATCTGGGTGATTCTGGTAGATCGCCTACTTCCTGTGAAGTCTTTGCCAGCTTTCCTGTGTCAACCACCGCCACTTGATCTTGGTTTTTAGCGCCGCTGCAAAACAAATCGTTCAATATTTAATCTTCATGCAGCACACATCAAACTTTGCGGCCGTTTGCCATTCCGGGAATGGGAATCCAGCGCCCTTTTTGGTGCAGAATTTGGTATTATGGAGCAGAAAGGCGCTTTCTTTTCTCTTTTCTCTTTGTCGCTGACCGTTTGCTTAGTTATTACTGAGAAATTGTGAGTGATGTGAGATGTTGTCGCTGTCTGGCTGCTCTTTAAGCTGATTTGACCGCAAATGCAATATTGTTTTGCAGAGTCTGCAAGGGCAGTAAATGTTTATTGCAATGCAGAAGGAAGCTGTCCAAATAGTTGGCCATGGCAAAGTTCAGCCTGTTTTATATAAATTAGCTGGTACTGCAGCTTTGCTGAGTGCAGTGGTAAGGTCAATCCAGTACACTATCAGGTTATTATAAGCTTTAAATAAACAGCTAGATGGTTTGCCAATAGAACTCATGGGCAAATTGTATTTTTGCTTATTCCATCTTGCTCTCCATGAGAGAGACAGACAGGTGAAAGCAAGTTCTGAGATCCCATCAGAATCGGGGTCACATTGGCCAGGTATGTTAAGTCACACCAGGAATTAGCTTCGGACTGATGGTGTGTCTCAAGCTAGACAGACAGTATGCAGACAGTGGACATGTCATTTACAAGCAATGCACCATATACACGCTGTATACAGAATGAATACAAGACAAGTGATGTACATAAAGTGCCGTCAGTGATGATGACTGTGTGTGTGTGTGTGTGTGTAGCAGCATTTATGACAGAGTTGGAGGTTAGGGCCCTGCTGAATAAGGCCCCCCCTGAGAATGACATCGGCCTGTCAGCCCAGCCACTGGAACACAGCCGGTGGCTAGTAGTGACCTGCAGGGTTTGGTAACCAGAAAAATCTCCAAGATGACAGGAAGTGGTGGGAGATATAAGTAGAACAGGTAGTGTACTGGTTAAGCTGCAGGTTTGGTCTGAGTTTGGGAATGTGAAGCCGTTTCTGCACATGGGCGCAGATTCCTAAGCTGCCGAGCTTGGCCCTGTCTCCTATTAGTCCAATGTGAAAATGTTAAGCCATGTGATTTGCAGATGCAGGTCACATGGTAGCTCACACGCATGTGGAGTTTGTTCTCCCCGTCATTTGGACAGATTTTTGTCTGAGGTACTCCAAATATATGCAGTTAGTTAAGGGACACCAGTTTTGCTGCCTTAGTGTGATTAGTGTTTGCCCGTTCATGGAATCACCTCTGGAGTGCCTCCTGCCTCATGCCCAGTGCACTCTGGGGTAGACTCTGGGTTTACCATGGTCCTGTACTGTATGAGTGTTTATGGAAGATGGATAAAGCAGACAGACTCTGTCTAGGTTGCGTGTGGTGTTTTTCTGCTGTAGCGCATTGTGCATTTTAACCACTGCAGATGTTGGAGAGCATATAAACAGCATGGAATTCCTGCTAAATGTTTCTTTATGGTGTCCGTCTGTCTGCCAGGTCACTTTCTCGGTTCTGTTTTGCAATCTTGTTTGCGTTTTTCGAAATCCAGTCGTCTTCTGGAAGTCAGTATTGTTATGAGTCTGTAGCTGTTGACTGCATCGGCAGTCTTTATTTTCTTCATCAGAACCATAAAGCAGTGTTTTTAAATATTTTCTATTTCTTGGCATCTGAGTTTGCTTTTCTTTTCGCATCTTGTTATGGAATTAGTTTCAGGATTGTTTTGGAAACGCTTTGACGGCAAAGCTGGCCGACTGAGGCTGGGCTGAGTGTCAGCTTGGCCTTTCTGTCTGAAAAGGGCTCACGTGATGCTGTGTCACATAACTGTAGTTTGTGAAACTGGGGGCAGTGTTACCCTTATTAAATCACTGTGTAACTACTGTGTCTCCATGGTAATGTGGAATGCTCTATGCATTCCTATGAAACTCTTGTTTATGAAATGTTTGCTTTTATTAACTCGTGTGTGTGTGTGTGTGTGCGTATATACAGAAGTACTTAGGGTATAGATGTGGTGTAGTGTGGTTGTGTGGTTTTTTTGTCCCCTTTAATATATTTCTAATGGATTAATAAGTAAACATGGTTTAATAAGTTTCTGTAGCTGGTGAACTGTGGCGAATTCACCATCTTCACTTTTTTTGAAAAGCCAAAGTATGTTTTTCCAGAAAATGTATGATGTGATTATGTATGTGCTCTGCCGGCCTGCCTTACCGTCACCGCTTCTGTGGAACCCTCAGCCTTCTTCAGTGTTTGGCTTTGTCCGAATTTACAATCAGTCTATTACAGGCTGTGCACCATTTGCTTCTATAAGGGTGGCCCCTGGTGAAATGCCACATTGGCGATGCGCTCGGCAAGACTGCGTTTTTTTTGGAAACCCCAAGATTCAACTGCCAGAATAGCCCAACTAGCATGCAAGTGCAGCATCAAACATCAAAGGTCACCGCTGCACCTAAAGCGCACTGGGTGTTCTGGAGCTGGAGATGCCCACTTGTTGAACCAAGAGAAACCAACTACCAGAATTACATAGCAGCTTACTGCGGCTTTGTGGTTAACGATACCCATGTCACACTCATGAGGGTTGTAACCCTTGCTGTTAAGATAACATTTATATTTTGTATCTGCTGATATGTAATACAACTGGTTTATAACTGGATTCTCTTGGGCGATTACTTGTGTGTCTGGTATGTTTAATGCTAGGTTTTGAGTAGTGTTTGTAAAACTCTTGCCCCAATGCTAAGTTCTTGCCTTCATTTAGCTGTCACTCACTGGTCGCCCCGGTGACAGAGCTGGCACTTTGACAACTTAATACTCATTATGTCCTGTCCGACTCGCTTTCGTCCAAAGGGGCATACAAGTTTCTGCCAAATGAATAAATGCACACCACGGAGTTTCATCGCACCACAGAACAAGAACGAATAATCTTAGCCGAGTCATGTATCGAAGCGGACCATGATGGTTTTGTCGTTTGTTAGAATAAGTGACTGTCCCATTTTTAGATGTAATAGATAATATACTCATTACACAATGTATCGTACGCTGAGCTGGTATCCGATTATTCTTCCACCAGATCATCTTTGATTGATTAAAGCGTAAATTGCGTTTGTCGCGTTAGGTTGGCTTAATAGCTTAAGACGCTCTCCATTGCGGGGGTGAAATTGTCCGTCCGCAGTATATTAGTCTTTCTGGTTCCCAAGGACAGACTGAAGCGTACCTCCAGAGCCCGGGCACGTGGCCCGAGGAATGTGCCGGAAAAAACAGCCTCTGCATGTCAATGGTGAGATTCCTGTGCTAGAGCTGGCCAGTCCCGCGCCCCGGTTCTGTTTCTGTACACGAATTAGAAGCACTGCTGCAAATTTTTTTCTACATCTTATTCCAGTCCTGTCAGAAGGAGACTTCCGGGCAAAAGTTTCCTATGTAAGAGAGCCTTGTACTGAGTTGGTCAAGGGAAAATATTAGAAATATGCTTATTCATATGCTCTTATGGAGTTGTTGGGCCAGAGTGACGTAGCTGCAAAGAGATTCGCTGAACGGCACATGCTCGTTAAGTTTAGGAGTGATGTCACTGCTTTGGTGAAGGCGTCGCCCAGCGGGTAACTGTTGGCAGGGTGGCCCGTTTGCAACCGGCTGGGCGGAGCTGATTCGAGAACGGTTACTGTGAACTGTTCAAGACTGACCAGAGTGACCTTATCTCCATTCTTGCATTTGAGAATAGGTGACCTCTGAGTCATTGTGGCTCAAACCATAAATGATGACCATTGTGGTTTTGTGTGTTTTTCCCCCCCCTAAGACATTGATAGCACTGTTTTTTTCCCCCCAAATTTCTAAATTCAGTTTAGTTCCCTTTATATAGCGGATATATCTTTTTTCTTTTTTTTTTTTTTTTTTTCTCCTCTTTCTTCTTCCCCCGACTTTTTCCTACTATTTGCTATCCGATTTTGGAGGTGAAACAAAGACGTGAGGCTAGTTTGGGTCATCTTGCATTACTGTGGTGATTAATAACTTGCTGCCTGTGTTAATTACATCCAGCTGGCCCTGATTGGTTTGGACTGATCTTGTTAAGGATGAGTTGCGTCCGCTGGATGGGTCGGGGAGCTGCAGCGCCTTCTGCTCAGTATGGGGCATTGCAGTCATCTCTTTGATTCGAGTTTGTGGGTTTTTATGCCATAGTTCTTTGGTTTTAGGGCGTCTGGGTTATTTTCCAGCACCTTTCTGCTCTTTTTTTTAATTAAGGCTTGTATCCCTCTTTGTTTAGTATTTGACCTTGATAAAGTCTTTCCGCTCGTGTCTTTGTCATTTCCCGTCTCTGTCCCCTCCTGCCGCTCGGCCTGTACAGCTTGCAGATCGCAGTCTCACATCCTGTAGCCAGCCGTTCTGAGTAACACAAAGCCTAGCAGAAGCTGAACTGAAGCCGTTTTCCTGGGGTGCTGACCGGTTCGCCCAGTTGGGCTGCAGTACCCTCCGTCAGAAGGTGGCGGGTTCGAATCCCAGGGTCTGCAGTCTGATTTCACAGTTGGATCCTTCAGTAAGGTCCTTAGACCTCAGCAGGCTGCTCCTGCTTTCTCGATTGTGCATCTCTCTGGATAAGAATCATACCAAATTTTAAGTATTATGTGGTTTCAAGAATGCAGCTGGATTAATCTTATTGGGTTAATAACAATCTTAACAGTAACGTCTTATCTCTCAAAAACATTTAAGGTTAGTTAATGATATATAAAAGTAAACACTGAGGTGAGAGTTTATCCCAGGCGCTCGTGCTCCTCTGAAGGTTGCACTTTGAGTAATCGGCTCTGTGACACTGCAGTGGCCTGTTACTGTACTTATGTGAGATGCGTCCCTCATTGAGGTCAGGAGATTGTGGAGCTCACAGAGCTGGAAAAGCATGAGAATGCGGCTGCCTGTGAAGGTACTCTTCGGTTTTATAAGTCAGGATTATGAAACTAGGCCAGCATGTATCGAATAACTTAGTCACTGGTGGGGAGATGCCCAGTTTTTTTTTTTTTTTTTTGTCGTGTCAGTGCCTGAGAGTGAGTTGTTGTTGTTGTTTGTTGTTGATTGCTGTTGTTAAGCTCTTTGCTTTGTGAGCCTGTTTCTTCTTACCCCCTGAGACTGGATCGAGGAACGTGGCACTAATAATAATCAGTGTAAGTGTTCTCATTGCACTCTCTCTCGCTCCCCCCCCCCCCCCCCCCCCCCCCCCCCCCCCCCCCCCCCCCCCCCCCCCGCCAGGCGTACAACATCCACGTCAACGGAGTCCTGCACTGCCGCGTCCGCTACAGCGAGCTCCTGGGGCTGCATGAGCAGGTGAGGGGGCGTGGCCCAGTGCTGCGCGCGGCGCTCCCAGACGCGCGCTATTGGTGACCGCCATGCCGCGGAGTCCTCGGCGCCGGCTCCTCCCAACGTTCCAAATGGCAGATGCGGCTCCAGGTAGCCGGCGGTCAGACGGCGCCTGGCCAGTGCCCCTGCAGTGACCCGTTTCGGCTGTCGCTGTGTGTACCCCTTTGCTGAACATACATGTTGTATGTTTCCACCCAGCAGTTACTTTGCTTGTGATTGAAGGAGGCAGAATTAAATGCTGAGATTCTGTGCTGTTTTAAATATGCCGGTGACAGTCTGATCACTTGCCAATATCTTCAGCGATTTTTGAAATTAAGTTTTGTTAATGCTGGGTGACTAATGGAATAGCTTTATACCCAGAAATTTCCCAGTGGCTGTCTTTAATATATGAATTATGTAAGTATTTCAATTATAGTAAAGCATTACACTGATGTCATGTGGCACCATTAGCCGGCGAGGTAAAAAGCAATAGTATTGGATCAAAGTCATGGTATTCTTTGCTCCTGAGCCCTGAGGTGCTGAAATTCTCCATACATTCACGCGTTTGTCAGCCTCAATGTGCAAGTTGGAACAAAGAGGCTTCGGGGGATGTAAAAAATGCCCCACACCTTCAGGAAGTGACACGGACCCAGTGAAAAACCACTTAAACAATCTGGCATCCAGTCTGACTGCAGTTGTCATTGATTTGCGTTTCTAGCTCACTCCCCCTTCCTTAGGCCTGCCCCGGTGTGGGGGGGGGTCTCACCACGCTGTCAGGGCATTTCCTCCGGGGGCTGGGGGGGGGGCGGTTACTGGAGGTAATCCACTTACACAGTAACAGAGAGGCCAGGAATGGAGGCCGGCGCTTTCTGCTGGCTGGGCTTTTCAGTTTTTTTTTTTTTTTTCCCGCCCTGTTTTTGCCGTACTGGCAGCCGTTGTTGCTAGGCAACAGAGCCCAAGCTCCTGGCTAGCTCGGTGTAGGTCTTCACCAGACACAACCTGATCAGATGCTCTCCCGGTGGGGTTGCTATGGCACATGGCAGCCAACCCATAATAATTGCTTCCCATCCAATTACCACTGCCAAATTTGGAATGCTTATTGTGCTTTGAAAGAAAAGTGGTAGTCTGTGCGTGCCTGGTGATGTATTTATTTCCTTGATGTGTCCCTTTCTTGTGTAGCTCTTATTCAGGTAAATCATAGGTATTATAATAGTGTCCTTCAGTCGTAGTCGCTGTGGACTTTGAATAAAGCCATCAGTGTCAGCTTCCCCGGGGGGGTCACGATCTCTCAGTCCTTTAGAGCCTAGTTGAAATGGAGGAATACTGATCTTCATGTGAGGCTCTGAGCTGCTGTGTAACATGAGCTGGTCCTCTTTGGCTTTTGGAGGGGCATGGGGAACGCGTTTTTTAGCCGGCGTGGCTTCATCCGCCTCTCTCTCCGCCGGAATGGTGCGCTTGCCGGTCCTCCCAGGCTGACTTGTTTGACGAAGGGCACGAGTCTTTGAGAATGTTCACTTTAGAGCTGACTGGGGCTTCCGTTGCCCTCGGCCGCCACTGTGAAAGGTGAGGACCTGGCGTGCACTCGTCGGCCTCGGGGTGGGGGTCCTGAAAGGAGCGGGCTAAACGCTCCCTTGGCCCTTTCCTTCCGCAGATAAAGAAGGAGTACGGAAACAACGTGGTGCCAAACTTCCCTCCCAAGAAGATTTTCACCCTGACGCCAGTGGAAGTGGAGCAGAGGCGGGAGCAGCTGGAGAAGTACATGCAGGCTGGTAAGATGCGCTGCCTCGCTGCCCTGCTGCGCCACCCTGCCTCGCTGCTGCCTCACTACCGCGCCGCCTCGCTGCCCTGCTGCGCCACCCTGCCTCACTGACTTGCTGCCGTGCTACTGTGCTACCTCGCTACTGTACTGCCTCGCCGCCCTGTCTCGTTGCTGTGCTACCTCACTGCTGCCTCACTAACGCGCTGCCTCACCTCGCTTACGCTCCGTTTCTTGTTCCCCGTCATCCAGGCGTCGTGTGTTTTACACACACACAGTTGCTGGAGAAACATCCCTTTAAATACCTTGAATGCCGTACAGTGCTTTCGAGGGGACGTCACTCTCTCTCTGCCTGGGATATTAACTCAGTCCCACCTTCTTGCTCCCGGAACGCCCTGTGGGTTCCGGGTCCCTCCCCAGCCTGGACCGGTGATGTGGACAAAGCCTCTGTGGGCTTTGGGGTGTACAGCACGGGCGTCACGCTTAGCTGGAATAAGTGGGAAGTGGAGGAATAATGGCAAAGGGCAGCCTGAAGCTCCGCTCTCTGCGTTAAGTGAGCAGCTCCCACCCCCATGTCTGTGTTTAAAGAGAACCGAGACGTGCGACTCGCAGTGTTCCGGCTCATTCCACAGAACAAGCTGGCCCCTGTTCTCCATGTTTGCTCACAGTCTGGGAGTATCCAGGCCGCGGTTGCCCCCCGGGCGCTGGGGGGGTGGGGTGGGGGGGGTTACATCACAGCTTAGCACGATACGGAAAATTAACCGTCAGAGACGCGTAATCGGCCTGAATGAATAAGTTGTGTGATGTGTAATTTGGAGATGCCTGAATGGAGGCAACTAATTGCATTCTCCCTGATGAATGTGAAGCGAAACACTGGGTGGCATCCAGGCTGCGCCCCCCCTCGCCTGCCCCCGGCCTGCTTGCTGCGTGGTCCGCTTTCTAAACGGGCGGGCGGGTGCGTGAGGAGCTGCGGGTCAGCATCGTAGTGCCTCCAGTCCCGCTGAGGGTGGTCCTCGTCGGAACATGAGTCGCATTTGGCTTTTTCATAACTCATTGTAAGCGAGATGTGGGCTACTTTCAGAAATGGACCCCTCCTGACTGTTTAATGATACAAAAACATATCTCTTCATAATAAACTGCTTATGAAATCGCTCTGGATCCTTATTCATGTTTTTAACTCGACATGTGCTTTTGGTTTATGATCAGTTCGTTCTAAACTTGGTACTAATTAAAGGCGTCTAGTTCTTTCTCTTCATTGCTAAGCTTCTCTTTGCAAGTCCAGCTGTTTATATTTTTGGGTATTCTGTCCGTTCCATTAAAAAAAGCAAGACTCGCTTTTTCATACCTCATATTGTGATAGGAGAGTGCGTTGTTACAGAAATGTGGAGGCTGAGATGGTTGCAGCTTATTGCAGGCAGATCCCACCGGAGTGTTGCATGTGAAACGCTGGGGTCCAGTCACTCTAACACTCATAGTTAATAGGAAGTGTGGAGTAATGTGTGCCTTTGTGTCTTCTGTTAGTTTTCTGGAAGAGAGCAAATCATGAGATATTTATGGATTTCCCTGCGATCAGAGTAATGTCCCAGTTATTTGTGCAGTTTGGTGTTGATGTTGGGGCTCTTCTCATGTCAGTTGGCTTTATGTTTGTCTGTCCACCTTCATTCATGGGAAAATCATGGCTTAAAAAGGACTGAATTTTAGGCATCCATCTAGATTCAGGATTCTCGAGTTTGTGTTGTGTGGTGTCATGGTTACTGTATAGTTTAGAATATCTATATAGAATATTTTTCTTTGCGTTTCTTTCTGGCCATTAGTAAGAAATAAAAATATAATATTTAAGGTGCTTTGTTTAGACAATGTAATGTTTTAATTATTGAATTTCTAAACATTTGTAAGTATAAAGAGAAGATTTGTGTTTGAGGCCCTACATCTCAGCAGAGATGTTGTTTTGAATGCTAAGTAATTCAGCTTTGCGCTAGGAAAACAGTTCTCCTGTTTCTTGTTAATGTTTAATTCTGTATACACAACGGTGTTGTAATAATACGGAAGGCTTCTGAGAAGAAAGATGGATGTGTTGTTCTTCATGGTTGCCAGCAGTGAATGCTGGCTGGGTCCTGCAGGGGGTAGCGGACATTACGGGGATTCGCTGGCTTGGTTTGGTCATTAACGGCCCCCTCTGTCCCCTCCACAGTGCGCCAGGACCCCGTACTTGGAGCCAGCGAGTTGTTCAACAGCTTCCTGCGAAAGGCTCAGCAGGTAGGCGTCTCGTTGTCCAGCGCATTTTCGGGACATCCTGTTCCACGCCAGAGCGGCGAATGGTCTGAGGGGGTCACCCCCCCCAGTTAATTCAGTATAGACCCACACCCAGGGCACGGATCCATCTTTCCATGCCGTTAGTGTTTTGTCCCTTAAAATCTTCAGGGGGCTGCTGTTTGACTTCTCAGTAAAAGGTGAAATTGGTCTGATGGTTAGACTGCTGTTCTATAGACTTGCAGGCATGCCATAGCAAGGGGAAAATAGTTTTATGTTTTTCTTTCTCGGATTAATGGGAAGGGTTGGGGGGGGTCAGAGGTCGTATGGCTCACTGGGTTAGGACGGTGTGCCTCTGCTTATCAAGGTCGCCTGTTCATTTTAGTTGATTTTCAGTTGGGTCCTTAAGCGGTTAAGCCCCCATTTGCTTCAGAGCCTGGCTCAGCCTGCTTTGGAAAAACGTCTGCTAAATAAGCAAACTAACCGTTCTACTGTCGACTCGCCGTTGACTTGGCTGAGATGGACACGCCTGCTCAGTGACAGTCCGCTGCTTTTGCTCCTCCCCTCAGGAGACGCAGCAGATTCCCACAGAGGAGGTCCAGCTGGACGTGTCCCTCTCCAATGGCCAAAAAGTCACAGTGAAGATCCTCACGTCAGACCAGACTGAGGAGGTCTTGGAGGTATCAGCCACTCGCCCCGAACCCCGCCCCCCGTCACAGTGCTAGTGTGTCATATTCCAGCCTGACACGTTTGACTAAAGCCCCACGAGGACAGAGTTTCGATGCTCTGTAGTCACGGAATAGCTTCCCAGTTGTAGTTGCCATGGACTTCGCTCTGGTCTTAGAAACCACAGTTTACAGTGACGGGAGGCAATAGAGATAAGTGCAGACCTTCAGCCGCTGTCATCTTCTTATTCAGTGTCTGCTGGCCTTCCTGTTTATAAACCTTCTGTTTAATCCTTCCAGCGAGCTTGCGGCTGTCTTCTCGAATGTTATTGGGTCAACGAGAAAAGCGCGCGTGCGTCACTTCGGCTTCGGCTTTCTGTTCTCAAAACGGTGATTTGGGTCTTTCCGTTGGATTAAAAGTTTGATCTTCTGCAACTTCCTATGTTCTGTTTCACCAAGAGAGGAAGCAAAATTGGCCTGCGAAGTGCCCCACTGTGGCAGGATGAGCTCTGATCAGGGAAAAGGGCACTTTATGGTTGTCTTAGTGGCTGCTCTGTTCATTAAAAGACCCGGCAGCAAACACAATGGCCGCAGACCACTTAAAGTAACAAGGTCATCATGATCAGGCCTGCAATTTAATTAACATGAATAGAAAATTAAATGATGAAAGCAATTAGTCTTTAGTGATAAAGCGTAAGCTTCAGAGGAAGCCCTTATGCACTTATCTGAGTATGCTGATCCAGCTGTAGGTGAGTGTGCCTTTAAAAAATCTTGCCCCCCCCCCCCCCCCCACGACCTCAAGGTCAGGAAAGTCAGAGAGCACCTTGACGACAGACTTCAGTGGGACACCTTTGGGATTGACTGTTTGACTGTGATGATGAATCTGTCAGCTGCTGGAAAATGTTCCAGAAGTCTCCATGAAAACCAGCCAGATTCTTCTGGAAGTGATGTAAAAAACGACGATGGATATCTGTAAAGGCTGTCTGCTCCCTCGCTCATTTTACGGTTTCCCATCCGTCCATCTGTCTTCCGTAGCCTCTCATCCAGCATAGTCACAGTGGACCTGGAGACTATCCCACTTGGTAGGGGGGACACCTTGACTGGAATAGCAGTCCGTCACAGGGCACATGTTCTCGCACTATTTCGGGAGACCAGTTTGCCTATCTGCATGTTTTATGACTGTGGGAGGAAACTGGAAGACCTAGAGGGAACCTGCGGAGAACATACAGTACTGGGTATCTTTGGGCACGTCAGCCCAGGTCACTCATGCCATGTCCATCTGGTCGGCAGTCCCCAAACCCGCACCAAGCTCTGAAGCGAGTCCATCACCAGGATGATGGAAAGGGGGACCTGGGGGGCCCTGATCTCTGGACAGCTGCACGGTGCTGGAGCTCCCTGGGATTGACTTGGTCTTCTGGCCCGCAGGCGGTGGCGGCGAAGCTGGACCTTCCGGATGAGCTGGTGGGATACTTCAGCCTCTTCCTGGTCCGGGATGTGGCAGATGGCGGCTGCACGTGTGAGTATAATGCATCCGGTTCGGTGGATGGCTGGTGGGGCTGACTGCTTGCCTTGGGCCCGGGGACGCCACAGTCGGGGGCTAGCGGTGATCTGTCGCCCGCTGCACGCGGCATTTCCCCGGTCCCCTTCCCCGTCGAGCACTGGTCACCAGACAGACCCTCGCGGCCGATCTTCAGACGTCATAAATCCCGTGTCTGCCTGTGAGCCTGTCCCTTACTGCACTGTCCCCGATTGTAGGCTGGGTGGAAATTCCCGTGGGGCCAGGCGCAAGGCGGGCCATGTCGCCAAAGCACATGGGGGTCACGGCCTCAGATTGAGCCTTTAACGGACCTGTGTTTTTCGCTGCCTTTAACATCGTAGAACTGGCAGGCGGTATGTCACACGGTGGGCTTCCATGCTCCTCCGAAGAACGCAGCCTGATTGGCTCCCGTACCACAGCCCAGAACGCAGCCTGATTTGGCTCCCGTACCACAGCCCAGAACACAGCCTGATTTGGCTCCCGTACCACAGCCCAGAACGTAGCCTGATTGGCTCCCGTACCACAGTCCAGGGGAGGTCACACACATGGTCACTGGGCACTGGTTTTTAAGAAATGTTATGTTTACGCAAGAACACCTGAGCAGCAAGAATGTAAAATATGCCGAAGTCCAAATAGTAAATGCGTCAAATTAGAACATGTGCTTTTTTATTTTAAGTTGTCTTTTGTATATTAAGTTTTGAGATGACTCTAAGCTGTGTAGGTGGCGTTTCTGGACAATGGGGGGGAAAGGTTTGATGTTCGGTCCCTCGACTAAGTGGCACATAGATGCTTCCGGATACCGGAGTGAATCCAGTCTCATGGAATCAGGAAGCGAAAACGGAGGAAGCATTTCCGTCTGCGTCAGTCGTCACGTCAGAAAAAACATCTTCTGCCCAGGGGCGTATTGATATTCTGATGCCGGGTTTCATCACAATTGCCGACCGCCTTTTTATTTTTTCGTGTTAATGGGACCAATTTGTATGCGTTTGAGGGTGAAAATCTGCCAGTTCTCTCACAAATGAAAACGATCTGTAGAAGTAGTTCTGGAAGCCTCTTGGCCAGACGCGCCATGTCAGGAGACCTCGGCTAGCTGCCTTTGATCTTGCCAAAAATCCTTGAACATCTGAATTACTGCTCCCAGGAGAGAAGCTTTGTTTGTGCGGTGAAAAACGGCTTATGAGCGCTCTGATGTCCAAGGCCTTCTGGAAGGATTCTGGAAGTGCAGCACAGGATATCACTAAGTCCTCTTGGCTTGCTTGGTTCTCTCCACATCTTCCTGCCAAAACGTTCAATGCATCTTGCCAGCGCATCTATGCTCTAACGAAAAACGTGTCCCCTTCTGTACGGAAATTCAGCATTAAAGCACCCATAGAAACCTCAGATGTTTGGGGACTGCAGTCCTTCTATCAAGTGCAGAACTATAACTTGCAGTCATATATTTTTACATGATTTTATAGACTGCCATAGAACTGGGAGGTAGGTGTAAGTGTGTTTAATATTAAGACCGTGTCCTGTTTTTCTGACATTCTCCCTTTGACCCTGTATTGCTGAACCCTCTCCATCGCGGCTTTAGGCAACTTAAGGTTCCTGGCGCTCCCCTCTGCCCGCCTAATCCTCCCACCCTGCCCCCTCTCTGCCCAAACACGTGCCAGTCGTGAGGAAGCTGCAGGAGTTTGAGCTGCCCTACGTGTCCGTCACCAGCCTGCGCAGCCCGGAGTTCCACATCGTCCTCCGTAAGAGGTGAGCTCCCCCGGCGCCCATGTGACCGTGACGGAAGGAGGTCTGCGTTTGGAGGAGCGCTTTGATACAGCAGAACTAAGGAAAATCCTTTGGATCTCTTCCGTTACACTAAATCATCTCCCTGGCTTTAGAGTAAGGTTGCGTATGAGACAGTACTGATCCGTGTCAGGAATGGGCTTCATTCTCTGAACTTATTTATTTAAGTAGCAGAAGCTTTGGTCCAAAGTAACTTACTGTTTTCTGCAAAAGTCTTAGGCAGTTATAGAAAATAACTTTTAAATGATCTTCATGTTGGTGTAAAACTGCAATTTTTCTTCTGTCGGAGTGTCTGCTTAGCCATTTTAAAACCTCTCCTAAAGTCATCCCTGTATTTGCAGCAACCGTCCAATATAACCGAAGTATTTTTATTTTTTTTTAACTCAACCACTAGTACGCTGCTATGTAGGGTAATCAATACCTCATTGTGTTATTAACTGATTAACTTAATTAAGAGTGCTGGTGGTGAAATTTTAATGACTGCATCACTGAGGTGCCCCCGAGGAGAGGTTTGGGAACTGGTGTTATTCTAGCCGTCCAGCAAGGTGTCCCTATTAGGTTTTTATTGCGTTACACTTAATTTGCATATGCTCTAATGTTGAATGGCACGTTTGTTTGGAGCGGGAAACTTGGGGTCGGAGAACAGGATGCTTCTGAAGAAATGGCATGGAATAATAAAAATAATAAAGCAAGCAGGAGTCGGGAAATCCCCTGAATGGAGGCTTGCACTTTGACAATATTCATGAATGTGTGATCAATCTGAGTGGCTTAGTTGGTGTTTCATAAATTGGCATTTATATTCTTAGCTGAATATCTGCTCTAGGTCAGTATTCGTCGGCCAATCTGGGCTATGGTCTATCATGAATAGGAAAAAACATTGGCTAACTGTCTGGTTGTGAGCGAAAGTTATCTGCTCCCTCTGGTTGACTTTGAAAAGCTCATAACCGTCTATCTTTGCGTTCTAAGTGTTTAATACCATTTGTTCTGTTATGGTGTGAAGTGTAAGCAGTGGCTTGTGTATATTAAATGAATGGAATTGTATGGGTGGCATTGAAAATGGTAAATACTGTGGTCCAGTCACCCTGGGATGGTATCTGGGTTTTCCCGTCTCCCTGACTCATTATTAATGGTCAGACGGGTGGCCGGCTATAGTTTTCCACTTCTCAGTCTCTGGTTTTGATATGCTCTTTTTAAAATGGGGCATTGCAAATAATTAATTTGCATTCGAGTGGCTTTTTCGTGTTTCTTTGGCCCGACGAAAAACTGTAGTCATCTGACCTACTTTCAGCCGAGAGGGAGTCGCTTGATGCTGAATCGGAAGACAAGCGAGCGGATCTCTGGAAATAACCTGCGAATGCTCATCTAGTGCGTGAAGAAATGCCGGTTACACTGAGAAGCAGAACCCAGAATGGCTGGGACAGTGCGCTCGTGTGTGTGTGTGTGTGTGTGTGTGTGTATCAACATATAATATGATAATATTCAAATTATTTTTACCTATTCTTAAAATATCATTGTATATACTTCATTATAGCCTAAAACCACAAGCAATGTTCTAATACATATATGTATGGAAATGTCAAATCAAGCATCAGTTTAACCTCTGCCACTCAATGGGTGTTATGGAAATGCTAAGACACTGAGCTGTTCATTATTCTGTGTTGATTGTTGATTCTACTACAGAAATGAAAGACACATTGATTCAAATGTCATGCTGGTAATCAGCGGCGCAAGCTTTGATTGGCTTTTTTCTGAGGTCCTAACTGATTTGCTTGCAGTCTCGCGAAGATCGGTGTGTGTGTGTGGGTCGGGTGCCTGAAACGGTGACGAAAATGATCAAGCATTCTGGTCAAAGTAAGATCCAGCTCATGGCTGGGCCCCGGTTCGAATCTGGTGGGCTTAGGGAGCCGGCTTAGCCCCCTCCGCTCTGCGCTACACAATAATCAGTGTGTGTTTGATGCTTATAGGCAAGACGTGTGATTGGCTCATGCACTGTCTTTTTGTGTTGCAGCTACTGGGATTCAGCCTATGACAGTGATGTCATGGACAACAGAGTTGGCCTAAATTTGCTATATGCTCAGGTAAGTCCTTGGGGCAAAAAAAAGTACAAGGGGGGCAGGGAACAGGCTCCCTTGTTGTGAGGTTGTCTGAACACCTCCCTCACGGGGGTGCAAAGCTTAATGTTTTAATGCCTTTATCTGTTACTAGGCTGGTGGTGTTTCAGTGTTGAAAGTTAACTAGCTTGGAGCTGGTGTACATGTGATTTGGCTACGAAATCTGAAGTCATAGGTCAGGGAGGAGCCCAGTTTCTGTCAGCAGTAAATAAATTTAAATGCCAATGTCAGCAGGGGGATTTTCAGGGGGGTAGGGGCAGATCAGGGGCCCTATAGAAGTGCCCCCCAGTTTGTCTGTGACGTAGTTAGAAACTGATGCCTGTTATAGCAGTAGTGGACCCAGAGACACACGGAGTCAGTCACTGATTGGCACGAACAGTCATGTTCGTGGTTAGTCTATCCACGTCTCGGTTTCTGAGACTCCTTGGGTGTGCCAAGGTCAAATATGGGCGCATTGCAACATGCGCTGTTGCTTTACTGCTTTGTGTAGGAATGAAGCCTTTCTGTGGCCCTTTTGAATGCAGCCCAGATGTCAGTCCGTCACCAGGGCCGAGGGAGCTAATACATTAATATTTATCACAATTTTGCTTACAAATTAAAGTTGTTTAGATTTCAAAGAGTGGGGCAGTACATGGGCTAGAACATGTATTTTTTACGTCAATGATTTTCAGGAAACTAATCGTCAGGACGCAGTTTTTGTCAGTTGTGAATTTGCTTAAGGAACATAAGCTGAAGTGGAGCAATGTCGATGCATGTGATGTTTATGCATCACTGAGCAACTGTCCACTCCAGCCAGTATTGGTTGTGATGCAAGTAGCACAATCTGTGTCGTCCTTATCGAGTCAAATTAAAGCTGGTTTAGTGTGTTACCACCCCCCCCGTCCCCAGTGTAAATGGGTGAATTTAATTAACATCCTGTGTGACCTTCAGCGCCGCAGTTTGTGTACACAACTGCCATACTGCCAGGCTCTTCTCCTCCCTGAGGGTCAGGAAGTCCGGTGCTCTGGCTGCTCTGACTTTTAAGGGACTCCTCCTGCCCGGGCTGCCCCCTTCAATTATTCCTTGGTGAATTCTTTCATCAGAGGCTTGATCCGATCACCTTGAAGGAGGCTCGATCCTTTGCCGGAGGCTTGATCTGATTACCCTGCAAACCCGTCGACGGTCCAAACTCCCAGCTGTGACCAGAACCACTTTTAAGGACTGTGTGTTTATTACGAGGTCCGGATGGAATTGTGGGTGGCTGCGCCGGGAGTGTCCCAGCCAGTGAATGTGGCAGTGCTGAGCCCACTTTCCTGTAACCCAGCCGCAATGTCAGGAGAACATGGCTAAAGGCCTGATGAGCAGGGAACGCCCACGTTTATCAGGAGCTCTGCAGATGCCGAACAAAACAGGAAGTGATGTGAGGGGGTGTAGCATGTCAGAGCCCCCCCCCCCCACCCCACCCATGGAAGAATTTTGATCTAAAATCAGCCCCTGGCCACTTCAGTGATATGGTTAGAAGTGTGCGTTTGATTCAGAGGACGGCTTAAAGCAGGAAGCCATGTATCCGCATGTTTGTTTGTTTTTGCTGGTTAATGTGAGTAGACACGCAGGGAAATGGGATGTCAAAATGCAGATGCTGATGCAGTTTGAGTGTCTATGCATCCAAGCAGTTTGGCAGAAATCTGATATGCATTCAAGAAATGAGTGTTGAGTAGCAATTACTGATAAATGTTTGCATTATTCCCATCGTCTGAGGAGTTCACTCGTGTGGTTCTGGGCAAATCCATTTGCGGCTTGACATTTCATTATTGTGCAAATATTTCATGGAAAGTACTGAAATTATCATTTGTCTTGCTAATATTAGCTCTGCTCTCTGTTTACGTTTGTATTAGTGTTGCATACTCAGAATATACAGAATATTCCATAATCATGTTATAAATGCAATGTAGGATCAGTCTCCCCTTACTGGGTGATATGGCAAAGTTTATGGAGAAAGTTTGTTTATTGCAGAGGCCGGGCCGGTTCTGGATGCTAGGTTTGTCATTTAACGTGTTCTGAGGCTGCAGAATGTGTGTGCATGTCTGCTTTTCCTTTAGACGGTGTCCGATATCGAGCGAGGCTGGATTTTAGTGAATAAAGACCATCACCGGCAGCTGAAATCCCTCCAGGAAAAGGGCTCCAAGAAAGAAGTAAGAAGTCGGACACTTGGATGGCTTCCTTGTTTTTTTACTTTCCCTGTGTCACTACTGTGGTTCTCTGTAAGGAATGGTGACTGCAGAGTGCCTAAGTATACAGATTAGCTTCTGAAATTTTTACCATAGACTCTTCAGAGCTCAGAACAAGATTTGTGCGAAGATCCAGCTGAGAGAAACCTCAGCAGATGCAGTTTCCTTGTGGTCTAGTCCAGCTAGATAGATGGGCAGCCTTGCATACTGGAGCCATCTGGTCATCCTTACCAGACTTGGGGTCAGATGTCACCAGCTGACTTTAAATGATCTATAGCTCTAGAAAGTAAAACCGTTTGATGTCCGGTATCTCGTTCCCGAATCAAGGGTATTGATATGAAGTTGGTCTGCACTTCATCGCTATAATCGCCGGTGCTCTTCTGGGAAGGCTTTACATTAGAAGTTGGAACATTGCTGGAGGGATTTGCTGCCTTTCGGGTTGGGTTTCGATGTTGGGTGATCAGGTCTCTTTGTGTGAGTTTGTAAGGCTTAGTAGTAACCACTTCTTCTGTTTGCGTGCTTGAGTGTTTAAATTCGGAAACAGAAACAGCTTGAGCAGAAACGCATCTATTTTTCTGCTGGTTCAGTTTATCCGCCTGGCCCAGACGCTGAAGTATTTTGGCTACATCAAATTTGACCCCTGCATCACGGACTTCCCAGAGAAGGGCTGCCATGTGATCGTCAGCGCTGGAAACAACGAGCTCAACTTCCACGTTAAGCTGCCCAACGACCAGGTTAAGGAGGGCAGCTTCAAGGTCACGCGGATGCGATGTTGGCGTGTCACTTCCTCTGTAAGCCTGACCTCCCCCGTCCCATGTCGGCACCCCACTTAATGTGCTATCGCAGCTTTACGTTTTTTTACTACATGTAGGACACATCTCAAATTCCTTGCTGGAATTTTCTGCATCCGTTAATGGCGTTACACATCATGGTCTGTGTCTAGAATTTCCAGTGTCAGCGAAACACATGTAACGTTTAAAATATTCACATGCTCTCAATTTTATCTTTGGTCTCGATGGACTTGTGGCTGAAGGGTTGGCTTTAAACCGTTGGATCTGATTTTTAAGCAACTTCAGCCAACTGATAACATATTCAGAGATAAGGGGCTGTTAAAAGTGGCCTGTGTGAGGATGTCTAGCACAGATGAGACACCATAGCCAGCATTTGCTAATGACTTTCTCTGTCAGCCTGATCCTATGTAAGGATTAAGCCCAACAGCACCGATTTAGTCTGATTCCTTTGTAATTCCATCCAGTCCCCAGATATGTGATCTTTTATTTTTAATGAGTGCCTGCCCGTTTTGACTGAAGTCTCCCTTCCTCGACTCCCTAGCTGTGTGCTGCAAGCTGCACCTTATCTTTTGTGTTCTATTTTTTTTCATTTTAAGCATTTTAAACTCAAATAAATTTTGTACTGACGGGCCACTTGGAAGGTCACACTATCAAAGTGCATGGAAAATCATGCCAGTAATTTGATGTTTGACTTGGCGCTCTACATTTATGCACCGGGATAATGAGGCTCTGTGGAGAGGTCTTATTAAATTTGTTTTAGCGTGACGGTCACGAATTGGATTCCAGTTCTATCTGGTGATCCTAAATTGCCGTTTTTTCAGCGGTACGACAACCATATCGGAACGGACTAGCGTACCGGTATCCAGAGACACCTCAGTCCTTAATTTGCCCAGAAGACCTAAAAATGATCCCCAAGCACTTAGGCAGACCATGCATGCATATAAACACACACACACGCACACACTGCAGTTATTTGCTTTTAAGTAGCTGAAGCACTTTACCTCTGTTCTGGGTCTCCCGCCTTACAGCAGGTCCCGCTAGCCAACGGCACCGGTGGTAGCTGTGGGCCAGGCAAGTGTGAGATCAAGCTGGAACTGGCCTTTGAATACCTGATGAGCAAGGATCGCCTGCAGTGGGTCACCATCTCCAGCCCGCAGGTGGGCGGGGCTTTAGCTCTTAAAGACACGCACACCTCGTTATATCTGTGTTATGGTGGAGCTATTATCCTTTCCGATTGGTCCCATACAGATGCGGTTGCATTAGCTGTAAAACTCCCCCCCCCTTTTCTTTTCTGAGGCTTCTTATTAAAGTGAGTGTATGAGTAATATTTTTTTATTTGTACAGCCAAAAGATTAGATCATAAATCAAATTAATAACAGACTAAATGTGAATTGCTGAATAACGATTCTGAATTCATCTCGGGAGGGTGGGGGGGGGGGTTTAGGATGGACGGGACCTACGTTTATGCTCTATGATCCGCTGCTGTTTGTGACGCCCAGGCTATCATGATGAGCATCTGTCTGCAGTCCATGGTTGATGAGCTGATGGTGAAGAAGTCTGGGGGCAGTATCAAAAAGGTCAGTGAGGGGGTCAGAGCTGCTTTGGGCCGTCTGGATGGCTGTAAATGTCATGTGATCCAGCAGCAGGGAAGTAGCAGTCCATTGGTTCCTTTACAGTCATGTGTTTCTCACTTGTGTACTTCCTGCAGACCATGGTACCAGATAATCAGAAGGCACACGAGACGAGAAATATAGCAGGGAACAATAAACGACCAATAACAGAAAATACCACTGTAGGCCAACATTATTCATATATGCAAGGAATTGGTGCAAGGTCTTGTGAAAGCCTGGGACACTAGTTCACCTAAAATTTATCCCATAAGAGCAAAATGACAAACTTGTTATAAGATGTGATTCGGCTGCACAAATTCATTACGTAATGAGTTTCTGCTGCCCATATGACAGGAACGCGTGATGGGTTTGTCTCATGCAAGTTGTTTGTGCAGCTCTTTGGTGGTGTGTGACATCACCTGCGGTGTCCTCGTGTCTCCTAGATGCTGAAGAAGCGTCACAACGGGAGCCTGCACCGCTCGGACAGCCAGCAGGCCGTGAAGTCGCCGCCGCTGCTGGTGAGCCCCTCCCTCCCCCGCCGGCCGCGGCCCCCGTGTGCCACCCTAACGCTGGCTATCGCCACTCACTTAGCGCCTCCCCTCTCGTGCAGGACTCCCCGGACCCGAGTCGCGAGCAGGTCGTCAAGCTGTCGGTGAGTCACTCCGGGCCGCCTCCGAGCGGAGTGTGCGGGCTGCGTTTCCAGCTGCAAACCGCTCTCGCCCACAATCTAGAGCTGCTCGCGTTCAACGAATACCATTCCACACATTTGCTCCTGTTTGCACTCACAGGCTCGCAGTATTCATGTCAAAAAGTATGCCAATGATCCCTTTCGTTTTAGGTTTACGTTCATTTAATACCCGAAATCCCAAAATGTTTACACTCTCATTTAGCAGATGCTTCTTATCCAAAGAAACATGCCATTGAGAAAGCAGGATCAGCCAATTGGAGTTGAGGAGTAAAGTGGTGAAGTCACTTAGCATGCCTACTGGCATTTGAACCGATGATCTAATCATGGTGACGGTCCTAACTCGCATGTATATGATGATGCCAGCTGAGTGCGATTGTGCCAAGCATCCTACATTTTTCGTGAGTGTTCCTGATACAATGGCCTAGTATTTGGCTGCTCAGATCTTGCTCCTTTTCCTGACTCCTGACTTTCCCTGGGAATCTTCCCCTCCTACATGACTGGATGACAAAAACAGCACCAGGCCCTTCGTCGGCTTGCCTATCCCTGGTTTCCGCTGCCAGCCGCCCCTGGTTCCAAGCTTTTCCCGCTGTATTTGGAATCCCTGTGTACCCCTGATTTTTTATTTATTTTTTTTGTTAATTTTTTTTCTCCCACACACTTCCGTGTCCCTCTTAGACCAAGCTGACCTCCGTCAC
The DNA here is from genome assembly GCA_026780765.1 of Petrocephalus schoutedeni. Lineage (NCBI taxonomy): Eukaryota > Metazoa > Chordata > Actinopteri > Osteoglossiformes > Mormyridae > Petrocephalus > Petrocephalus schoutedeni. The sequence continues at coordinate 13,626,604 of JAODKL010000039.1, forward strand.
CCTAAGAGGGATCAGCAGTTCCAGCTCCAGTAATGACATCAGCGGCAATGATTTCCACGGCAACTACGCCTTCGAGGGGATCGGCGATGACGACTTGTAGCCCGCGCCATTTCCGAAACGGGCCGGTGCTGAAGGGCTGGTTGAGGCGGACATGTAGCCAAATTCTGCAAGGTTGTAATCCACCCATGGGAGCGCTTAGTCAAATCCTCCATTCGCTGTGCAATGTTTCAGACTGGAATTAATCACGTTAATGCTTTCATTTGATGACTGTTGTAAAGTACTTCTATTTTAATCAGTATTCTTGTCTGTTTTGTGTCTGAAAAACACATGCTGGATTTAACACTTCATTTATCTGTTCAGAACAAATTGGCTGCATCTTTAGGAGTTGACTGCTATTGTCAGTCTTTTTTTTTTTTTTTTCCCCTGTCCATTAAACGTGTTGTTCTTGACTGCTGCTTTCCTAAACTGGAGCGTTCCTCTGCGTCTATCTGTACCTTTGCCGTTGGCCACCTTCTGAACATCGCAGAGAAATGTGTTAATCATACGGGCTGTGTACCAGGGTGTGGTTGAGTAGCGTGAGGTACAAACATGATCCATTTCAGGCCCAGGTTCCAAACGAGCTTGTTGGGATCATTTTCAGCAGCATCCTCCCACTGCTAACGAAACTTCTCAGGAGATTAGATGTGAAACTCTGAGAACGCAGTACTGAATACGTTGCAGATCTGAGTGGATTTCTGATAGAGGCCCTTGGCTAATAGGGTTCAACACTAGTGAAAAGCACTGTACATAGCATCGCACTTCAATTAAGAAAATGATAACATTTTCAGCCAGAGCAATGTCAGGAACGCTGTGGACATCTCTCCCGAAATCGGGTTGATTTTGTCGCAGTAACAAGATGAAGACGTCAGTGTTATATGTGAGATTCTGCAGTTGGTGGAATGTTAGCATCAGAGTTTAACAAGGTCCTTCTATGTTGGCCGTGTGCATCGTGCCAAAACCTCTCCAGGGTCCACTGTACACTTTGCTTACTCATGTGGTCTACCATTTGACTCTTGGTGACTAAGCAGTGACTGAAGCCTAACACATTAAATGGAATGTTCTGGAAACCTCGAGCGTTGACTTCCCACCTGACAGTGAAAGTCGTCTTTCTCGCTGCCTTACCAATATCAAAAAGCCTTATTGAGCCTTTTACGTCAGAAACCTCTTTTTTTTAACATTGGCTATTACCCAGTTTGGACAGTCTGAGTCAAGTTTCAAACAGTGGGAGTTCAGTAGATCATATCTTGCAGAATTTGGTGCCGTTAGCTCACCTTTACTCGCAGTTGCCAAACAAATAATTTTGCACAGTATTAAGAAGACCTGAAAGAGGTCAACATATTTATTTAAAAATAGTAATGCCAACAAAATAAAAAAAAAAAAAACAAATGCAATGTGAAGTACTGGAAATGTGTTCTCAAGGTCCACAATTTCATAATTATTTTTTTTTTTTCAGCTTATATAAAGGTCTTCTCATTAATGCCAAAATTATAGTTTACTACAGCATTTTGCACAAAAAAACATTAAATCATAGTATAGTCACTTTTATATATGTATGTGTAATTAAAAAGTATCGTGAACATTACTAATCTTTAATAGTGCATTGTAATCAAATAGATTGAAAGTAACCTACAAAAGTAATATTGTTTACAAAATTGTAGCATTTGTAGATGGAATGAACAAATGTTTACAAATTCCAGAATTTCTTACTAGTAAAATTAATTTGGGGAAAAAAAAGTTTTGATTCTGAATGTTTTATTTTGTCTCCCTTTGGTTAGTATTGGCTTTTTTGCTGAGGATTGTGGTGAAAATAAACCCCATTCTATTGCCAAATTTTATTTCTGACTGCCGTGATTGATTCACTGGAAAATCAAAGGTGCCGACTTTCGTGATTTAATTAAGCTAAAGAAATGTCAGGTTAGCCCCCTTTTTAGTTGTCATAGAAGACTGGCGTAAGGTGAAGTTCTCTTTGTGATTCTGTGTTGATTCTGTAAGGTTCACAATGTGTCTGGAAAATAAATGGCTATTGTATCCATTTAAGTATCATTTATGTATGTAGAGCTGTCATTTGATCATTTTTGACCTGTATGAACAATAAATGGGAATTGCAAAATCTGTGTTGCTATGCTTTTTTATTTGACCTGTTATATAATTGCTTTTTAGGACTCCTTTAGTAATGTTTTACTTTTCAGAATAAAGTCCCAGTTGTATTTTTTCCCAGAGGCATTTCTAAAATTGTACCTGTGTGTGTATACAAAGTTTATCATAAGCCTATTTTATTGAAAACCACTGAAGAGATTTTAATAGGTGATGGATTGTTTAAAGCGGTGTTACCCAAATGTGAAATCTTCATCTGAAGTGGACAGTCTCCAGGAAGGTGAAGCTACACGTGAACTCTAGCATTTTATTTTTTCCTGTTTTGTTCTTCATGGCCATGGAGTACTATGGTGCTCCCTAGTGGTGTAAAGTTAAGATTTTTTCAGCAATGGGTGGAATCTTGGGTTTAAGGCATTTTCACCTCAAGTGTAATGGACTACTCTAGCTTCCAGCTTCTCGGTCTTACAAAAAGGTCTTCTGTTCAAAGGATCAGGGGATTAAAATGAAAGCTTTTGTCCACTGCTCTTTTTCCCTCCGTAATTTGTTGGTCAGACTAAAGTTGTATAACAGCAATGTAACTGTGCAAGACACAAAAATGGTAGAAAAAAATGTAAAAATATGAACTGGAACCAAATAATTAAACCCAATATGAAAGTTGCATATACACGGGTAGCCCTCTACATATTTAAATCTCACTTTATTTAAATTGCCACTTATCTGCCTTGCTATTCCTTAGCTTGACGTTTTGATTTTTTTTTTTTGTCCATCAAAAAAATTTTGCAAGGAAGTGGAGAACTGGCTATTTTGCTGGACTGTCTAGGTTAAATCCAACGGTTTTTTAGCCGAGCAATCCTTTTAAATCTGGCTATTTCAGGTATTTGAGTAATGTTTAAATTTGTGGAGTAGTCTTTTTGCGTTTTTGGTTGTTGCTTGAGGGAAGAGGGCGTTGGCGTAAACCAACAGGAAATCCACTTCGCACTTGGTTTTCGTACCAGCTTCGCTTCCTTAAATGAGCGTTTATGGGCAGGAAGGGGAAGGGAGAGTCCTAAAGGGGAAATGGGAATGAAGCTTGAGTTGGGCCTCCTGTTAATCAAGGAAATTCGTAAGGATCAGTCTGCCTCTGTGGCTATAGTCCCTATCCGCCTCCATCTCCCGCCGTGGCTACAGTCTCCATCCGGCTCACCTCGCCATTAGCCCCACCATGAGAGATGGACAGGCGGTGTTCTGCCGAATACTGCTACCTACCGATATGTGCTCCCAAGCTGTTTTGCGCACGCAGCGCACGTGCAGTAAACATTTCGCACATACGTCATTCACACCATCGAGCTGCGCTACCTTACGTTGGCTGGCGTTACTGTTTGCGCACGCGTTGCATTCCATTCGCATTCCGCGGGCGGGCAACAGCCTACTTATCAATGGAATTATGCTTCCTGATATATTTCATAATTATATTTCAGAATCTAAATGTTGCGCAGTTGCTTAAAGACTTGGTGAAGGTGACTACAATATGTCTGACACCAATGATAAAAAACTGAATAAGAACATTAATAAGACATATATGAAAATGAAAACACGAATAAGAACAAGCCAGAGGTGAGGATATTGCGCAACATCTCAGTACTTCGTTCAGCTGCATTTCTCGGCAACGATGCTCGTGTATCAGAGTTTACCTCTGATAATGGCCATTAATAATGTCTCACTTCATTTCATCATAATTTTAATTTATGCTCAATTTAGACAAAGGTTAAGGAGCGTATGCTGAAATGCAATAGTAATAAGTAATACAATTATACAGCAATCCCTCTTAACTCGGCCTCCTTGTTTGAAAAACATTTCCAATGTGGGTTTCGCGTTTCTCTTGCACACATTTCCAATGATAAGTATCGCAGCACCTTAATTTACATTATAGTCGCCAGAGAAAGTATAAAGCCGTTTCAGCAAAT
>JAODKL010000039.1:13645786-13661812 GCA_026780765.1 Petrocephalus schoutedeni
TACCCAGAGAGGAGCCAAGAGAGGGACAGGAAGAGGGGAGAAGGCATGAGGGGAGAGAGGAGGATTAAAGGAGTCAGAGAGATACCCAGAGAGGAGCTGAGAGAGGGACGGGAAGAGGGGAGAGGGCATGAGGGGAGGAGAGAAACAGGAGGTAATGCAGTAGAGGAGCTAATTGTAGAGAGTACAGTTGAGCTTTCAAGAACTTCAGGCGAGAAACAAAGGCCTAGGGTCTTCATATTGCCCTAAGGTTCATTTCTGTGAGGGAAAAACAGTGATTGTTGGACTGTATGTGTGGGACATAAGTATTGACCTGTGGAAAAGGCTTGAGAGGCAATTAAACAAAGGCGTGTTACACTCAATGTCATGTGGCATCCATGGGGAAATTGAGGGCAGAGCATATTCTTCAACCCGCCTCATTAAAACACTTATAGTATAGTTTAGTAAAACACTTATGAGCCCTGGTACTCCTCTGTGGTCTTCGCTCTGCAAACCAAGGGCACACCTCCAAATTCTAGGGGTGGGTGGCGTATTTGTGACTGAGAGAGCCACTGTCATAGGCAGGCTGGAGTGGGCTGCTCTCATCATGACCTCCTGAGGCTGCCGATTAGCAGGGGTGAGAGGCCACAGTGGGGTTTGTCAGCTGGGTATGACGTAGCCTGAGATGCTTCAGCGGTAGTAAGATGGCATGACTAGTACTGATTACAGTAAACTTGCACTGCCATAAATATACAGAACTGTGCAGAAGTCTTGTCAAAGAAGATGCTAAAAGCTGTTTGTCTGGGTGGTGTATGCAAATTTGCTTAGAAACAAAACAGAAACTAACATTAGAATATATGCAGATGAATACATGAAGTTTCTCAGAAAAGTAATATCTTGCTGGATGGAACACCACTTCGGTCCCCAAGCCTCTCCTCGGGGGCATCCCAGCCATTTATTTGTTAAATGTTACCACCAGCTCACTTAATTAACTTAATTAGTTAAATAATCTGATGAGGGACTGATTCACCTGATGTGGTATGCTGGCAGTCAAGTCAAGAAATACGCGGGTATGTTGGATGGTAACTGCAGATCCTGGCTTGACATTCCAAGAAGCAGTAGCTGAGCTAGCACATTTTGACACCATCTCATAGTTTGACTATTTTACAATAATTTTCTTAGATTTTTGCCGAGTGCTCTACATGACTGCAAGCTTCTGAAATTGTTTAGGAGCGGTATAAGAAAACAGCCCATGTGTACATTTCAGTTTAAAGCTGGAAATGATGCATGGCATGTGCTGTGAGAGCCAAGTGCGTGATGTTTTGAGGAATGCTACCATAAAGCATCACTGACACACAGGCCCAGTCTATTCCCTTATTCTTCTTGTTGAGAGCTCAGTACCCAGCTTTAAATCTGCCTGCACCTCTTAATGAGCTTTTAAGTTAAGATTTTTTTTTTGCAGTTAGTAATGTGCATGTGTTCTGTCCTACTGCCCCAGCAAATAAGTACAGTAATGTGTGACATTGTGGTCCAATTTTTCTTTAAACTAGGAAACGTGTCAGCCTGCTTTATGGTGTATTATTGGGTTGCTTAACAACTTTTCCGTTGCTATGCGGCGGAGTGTTAAAACAGCGTCACAAGTGTCCTTTAAGGCGCCGTATTGCTGGATGTCACCGCTTTTGTTTGTAAATGGTGACCAGGGGCAATGGGGTTTGTTTGTGTACAGGGTGGCCGGAGAGGAATGTACGGTGCACGGATGAAGCAGGATGAGGCCTCTGGCCGCTGAGCACGTACTAACGCACGGGGCCAGCGAAGGAGTCCCGCTCCGCCATGTCTTCCGGCTAGGCCTGCCCGAGTACTGAAGACCCTATTGCTCATCACATGGCCCGCGACCTGTGAGCTCCACCCGGAACAGACCACACCCACCCCCAGGCCCCCACACCCACGTCCGTCTCCCCCTGCCCGCTGTCGCCCGGGGGTCTCTCTGCGCGGCCATGAAGAGACCCAAACATCGGCAGCACTTCAGCTTCCTGCGCTTTTTTGGACGCAAGGCGCAGGCCGAGGCCCGGCCCGAGGATGCGGGGGCCGCAGACGGTCGGGAGGAAATCGCAATCACGCTGACGCCCAGCCAGGGCACGGAGCAGGTAGATATTATCACACCCCCCGCACAAGCACCTAGTTACACTGGCTATGTAACTCCTGTCTTAAGTTCCCTATGTCAGCATTTATGACAGCCACAAAAATTGACTGTGGGCTGTCATGAAGGGCTTATGCTGGTGGCATGTAGCCGTCATAGAGCACCCTTAAGTAAAGTGTTACCTGTACTTAAATGGTCCCCCCCCCCAATAACCTCTTAGGCATCTGTTTTTTCTGTTAGTTCAGCTGACTCTTCGGCTGACAGTTCCATCTGGCCGTTTCGTCTGTATGTTTTTGTCTGGATGTTTCATCTGAATGTTTTTGTCTGGAGGTTCATCTGACTTCTTCATCTAGTTAAAATGGGGTCATATTCTGAAGACGAAGCGCCCTTGCATCCTGGGGCGACGACTGCGATTCGAGTGGCACCCCTGACGTCACTGCGCAGCTCAACAGGGGTGACCCAGACTGATTACAGACTGCGGCAGTTACTCCAACCTGACAAAAAGCCAGATGAAGTCTGGTAGCCTAGTGTGTCAGTTTGGGAGTGAGTAGATGGAGAGTTTGTTCACTTGCTTGTCGCATTGTTGTCTGGATGATGTGTGACAGCAGCCACAAAACTGAACAGGACTTAGATAAAGCTAGATCTGTTAAACAGTATGGGATGCATTTGTTTTAAATTGCCCTTTATGGAGCTTGTGTTTAATTGGATTGTTTTTAGCATCTTTCCGTACTTGTTGCTAAGTGACAGAGCAGGTATGCGGTACCTTCCGCATATAACTAAGCAACTAATAACTAGTTGTGGCCTGCCGCTGGTCCAGTAGCTGGGGAAACTGGGGTTCACATGGTTCCTGCTTCTCCAAAATGGACTTAGAGGCTGTGAAGAAACTTTGATCAGCCTGAACCTGACTATTTCAGAGAGGCGTGGTGGCTCACTGAGGAGCACTGCTGTGTCACAGCTGCAGATTTGGGGGGTGTAAGTCCTTACTCTGCTCTGAGTACCGCCCTCCCCCTTGGCCACCACCCCACACCCCTCCCAGAACCGGACTATATTAAGTGTTTGGGAGACGGATGGATTATTATATGCGATCAAATCCATGTCAGCTCCCGGTGATCATAAGAACAGCCTTCCTGACCAACACTCTGCCATCTGCCCGCATCATCAGCCTTCTCTCTGGCATATTCATTGTTTTTGTCAGTTGGGTCCATCTGTCTTACTTGTTGATGGTTGTCCCCAAAGGTAGAAAGTTCAGGTCCAGAAAGTACAATTCCAGGTGGAGATTTTGTTACAACCAACCAGTTGAGTGCTCTGTGACTGTGATTTTTTATACTCAACTGGTTGGTTGAAATAAAATCTTTGTCTGGATTTGCACTACAGTATATGGACCTGAATTTTCCAGCTCTGGTTGCTCTCTTCCTGATTGCTCACATTTTCTGACCATTACCATCTCTTCCAGTACATCTGGTCGTCTCACAATGTGCCCAAAATGAGACAGGAATGAGCAGGAACAGGACTGACAGTTTGGGTGTCTGTTTACTTTATTAACGACTCGAGCAGCCAATATCTTAGCTGTTAATTAGCATTTGCCTAAAGACATAAACGAGGTCAATGATGGCGTAGCTTCGGGATGTAGCTGTGGCCCTGGCGTGCTGTGGAGAGGCACCCTTGCCAGCTGGATGGAGGGACAGTGCAGATGCTGAAGCCGGTTGTGAACTCTCCCTCAGGAGAAGGTCAATGCCGAAGGAGGAGAAGCAGTCGCAGCGGGAGGTGAGGAAGAGGAAGGCCCGGAGCAGAGCAGCAGCGAAGGCGAGCCCGCTTCAATGAGGGTCCTCTCCTCTCCCACCTCCAGCCAGGAGCAGCCACTGGACTGCCTGGAGTGTCCGCTGTGCCTCCTGGTCCAGCCTCGCGGCCGCTTCCCTCACCTGTCCACCTGCCCGCACCGCTGCTGCTTGGACTGTCTGCGCCAGTACCTGCGGGTGGAGATCTCCGAGAGCCGCGTGCGCGTGGCCTGCCCTCAGTGCCCCGAGCTGCTGGCCCCTCCCGACATCCACGCCATCCTGGACGACCCCGCCCTGCTGGAGCGCTTCCGCGAGTACCAGCTGCGTCGCTTCCTGGCCGCCGATCCCGACACGCGCTGGTGTCCCGCGCCAGACTGCAGGTCAGTCCATCGGGAGGGGAATAATCCGGGTTAGCCCTGACGGGATTCTGACACCGACATCTGCACTGACTCAGCCGCAACTCAAGTTCCATCCTTTTGAAGCGTTAATGGGCGAAGTCAGATTGTGCGGCACGTAGCTATGAAGTCAGCTTCATCTGTAAGCAAGGGCATTCATGAGGTCTCTGACAGAGCCCTGCATCTTTCCGCTTTCACTGGTCTGGACTGTCCGATGGTAGACACAACGATGCGTTGTTCTGCCGCCGGGCCCGCAGTGTTATATTTCTGTCCTGGTGTCTGGTGGCCACATGGGTGAGATTCCGTTTCTGCATGAAAGGGGAGACTGTGGTTCTCCTGTCAACGCGGTGGGATCGCGTGTCTGCGCAGCCAGGCCGGGCCCCTGTCATCGCTTGCTTGGGAGCTGTGCATGACTTCGATGGTGACTTTTATTGATGGGAGTTTATTTATTAAAGAATAGCGGAGGTAAATTGTTGGTAGTGCTGTCCTGCCTTGTCACAAGGCCTGAAGTGTCACATAGTCACTTAGCCAAGATTTTAGGGATGTTATTATACACTACTGTTCAAAAGTTTGGGGTCACTTCCTTGTTTCCAAAGTAAAATTATATTTTGTCCATTAAAATACCTTTGTTAATCAGAAGTAGAGTATGGACTTTGTTAATGTTGTAAATGACTATTGCAGATTTGTAATATCTACACTGGTATACAGAGGCACATTATCAGCCACCATTAGTCCTTTGTTCCAGAGGCACATGGGTTTGCTAATGCGAATTGTAAATGGAAGATTTCATCATTAGAAATCCCTTTTGAAATTATTTTAGCACAGCTGAACACTGTTGTGCTGATTAAAGAAGCAATAAAACTTTAGATCAGTTAAGTATATAGAGCATCAGCAATTGTGGGTTCAATTGAAGACTCAAAATAGCTCGAACCAAAGAACTTTCTTCTAAAACTCATCAGTCTTTTCTTGTTCTGAGAAATGACGGGTATTCCATGGGAATGTTCTAAGTGACAGCAAACTTCTGAATGGTAGTGTCTGTACAGCAGGTTCGTTATATCATTATGGTCCAGTGTCTGTGGCCAGAACAAAGTTTTGTGTGCTATAAAATAAATTAGCTAGTTAAATGAGTTAGTTGCCGATCTCTGCATGGGTAGCCGGTTTTGCGGTAGTGATGTGGCGAGCACGCTGTGCCTTGACTGGGCGTCCCCACGCCTCGCCCTCAGCTACGCGGTGATCGCCTATGGCTGTGCCGAATGCCCCAGGCTTCGCTGCGGTCGGGAGGGCTGCGACACCGAGTTCTGCTACCACTGCCGGCAGCTGTGGCACCCGGACCAGACGTGCGACCAGGCCCGGAGACAGCGATCCCGTCACGCCTCCGGCAACAACGACGCTTCCACCCTCTTCGTCTTTAATGAGGAGCCAGGCGGCGGTACGACATCTAGAAAGTTCCCTGTCACACAGGGCCTCCCAGAAGTGGTTCCTAGGATAACCTCTCCCTCTCTCTCTTATCTTTCAGAAAGAGTAGCCGTTGTCACACCTTTTAGCACCTTAGAAAGTGGATCATTTTTTTGTTATTTGTTATATTATTTTTATTTAGTTGCAAATCAAGCGTCACATTTGCATGTGCTCTACATTTGATAATAGTGTTAGTATTATTTTGTCAGGATACCACCTTTATTTTCCATATTTTGTCAATCATTAAGGGAAACTTGTCTTGTCAGTTTTCTACTGTTTTCTGTTCGTTGCCGGTATGCAGTTGTGGGCTGCTGCGTCCAGAACCGCGGCACTTACCTGCGTCACGTGCGGAATCGGTACCTGCTGACCCCCTGTGGCAGGCACCTGTACTCGGTCTCTGGGACTGCCCCTTTTAACGCGCCTCACTGTGTGCGGCTCCTTGCAGATGTGGAGGAGATCAAGGCGTGCCCCCGCTGTGGGGCCTACATCATGAAGACCAATGACGGCAGCTGTAACCGCATGAACTGCAGCGTCTGCGCCTGCCAGTTCTGCTGGCTCTGCATGCAGGAGATCACAGACGTGCACTACCTCAGGTGCAGCCCGACTGTCCTACCCCACCCCCCCAACCCCAACCATGGGTTCCGGGATAGGGGGGTTATTTGGGTCTGCTTAACCCTGTAACAAGACTGTTATTGCCATGCATGTGTCACTCAGTCATTAGTCATAAGTTGATCGGGTTCTGTTTCAGAACCTAACGGTCGGTGCTGTGGCCTAGCGGGGAGTCACGGCTCCAAGGATGTGGGTTTGAGTCCCAGCCCTGACTACTGAACACTCATGCACCTTGAACGCGCGCTCTCTAAATTGCACATAATATGTGAGGCTTACCTTGCAATGGTCTGGCATCTAGTTCATTGACTTTTTGAAATAGACTCACTGTGACCTTGTAGTGGGATTTATTCTGGGAGGGAAAGCCACCTATTAGGCATGTACATGTGCTGTGTAAGCAAGGTCACGATTTAGGATTTCACCTGTAAAATTTCACCATCAGAAGCTCACGGTGGATCTGCCATCTGAGTTCTTTTCCATGTTTTCTGGGTCCGCTCTCTCTTGTCACATGTATAAAGCCGTTAAAGGATCTGTAAATTGACAAATGGCCATGCTGTGACCCCCGTGGGCGCCCCTCACCGCGCGCGGAGGCGAGTGGCCGGATGAGCCGCTGCCATCTGCGATTTAGCGCGTGAGATCGTGCCTGACCTCCCTGCACTTCTGCAATAGATGCTTAAAGGTCACGCGGGCGCTGATATTTTCATGGCTGCACAAGAGCCAGAAATTAATTGTCATCAATTTAGCCTACAGTGCTCAGCGCACCCCCGGCTGCTCCGGCACCCCCCTGCCCTTTTGCCACTCAGGCATATTGAGCAGAATCACTTAGCCCCCACATGGGGGGCACCTTGGTCTCTGGGCTGGCTGCCAGGTGGAAAGTGCTTGGCATACGACCGTCCATTGATGTGTGTATGGAAGGCATCATTAAGGAACAGTGCGTCCCAATCTGCGAGGTGTGACCCCCCCCCCTCGGGCTGGTGCACCTTGGAACGTGACTAGGGTTGTTTGTGATCCCAAGCTGGCCTTATTGTGGTCCGGCAAGTATCGCTGCGGTTTCACACCCCTGGGGGGTGGCTTTGGTTCTTGGTATCATATCATATTGGACCCCCTACCCAAACCAACCCAATTATGTTCCACATTTTTAATGCCCCCCCCGTCCCTGTCTAGAGAACCCCTGCCCCCGGCACTCTGCGAGCTTAGTTGACATCACCTTATTGGACTAGTCATCTTCTGGGGGTGGCATGGGTACCCTGGGAGATTCAGGGTCCTCAAAATATATGTTTGGGGGGCTAGTCTGCCAAATATTCAGAAGCTACCGCCCCCCACCCACATTTGGCAATGAAGGTCAAATTTTATTAAGGAGACCCCAGAATTTCTAGCTATGCTCCAGTCTCCTTCCACAGGGACTCCAGGGTCACTGGGACCCTGTGCTGGCTAAGCAATTAAGAAAATTGGATGGATAGATGATCATTCTTTTTTAAGCCGGCATTTATTTAGTGCCGATGTTCCCCTCCACTGAAGGGTTGAATGTCTGGAAATTTGTCCCCCCCGGAAATAGCTAAAGGCCTGGACAAGCAAACACGGTATCCGGGGCGATGCATTTCGCTGAACTGGCAGTGACATTTAGGCGTGACGGACGTCGCTGGCGGGGAACGTCGACTGGCAGCTGGGGGCGTGGCCTCAGCGGGGCGTCTGCGCATCTGTCGCAGCTCCTCTGTCTGCAGGGCCTGTCAGACCATTAGGTGACATGGGCTGCTTTGGAGGAGGGAGATAATGGGGCCCATGGTGGGGGAGATGATGTCATCAAGTGGAGGCACAGGGTAGAGGGACAAAGTCATACCCACGATGCTTTGCTGGTACTGATTGTTTGTGCATTTGCAGATTTTTGGGACGTCACCGAGGGGCTGTTAGCGGGGAGCAGCCCCGGCTGAGTGAATGTGGCTAAAGTGGGGTATCATTAGATATCCGGGCACGACAGAGGTGCTCAAGGGTGTCTGTCAAGCAGAAGTTTAAGTTCGCCACTTAGATAGACACACTGTACAATGGATGCCAGTTCAACAGACATCCTGAGAAAACGCAGGACAAATGTAGGAAGCACAGGCAGGACTGGAGTCCAAGCCCACAACCCTGGAGTTATGGGGCCTCAGAGCCCCCCTTTGCCCGCTTTCCGGGGCTACCAGCCGTCAGCCTGTTAGCATTTGGGCTAACAGCGCTGGTGTCCGGTGCCTGGCTCACACGCAGCCTGTCGCTGTGTGTCCTCAGTCCCTCGGGCTGCACCTTCTGGGGGAAGAAACCCTGGTCCCAGACCAGGAAAGTGGTGTGGCAAGTGGGAATGCTCCTGGGGGCGCCGGTGGTCATCTCCCTCATCGCCGGCATCGCCATCCCCGTCATCATCATCGGGATTCCCATCTACATGGGACGCAAGGTAACTCCCCCTGGGCCCCAGTTTCCCAGTTCTGTGCCTGACTCCGGGGCGGGGCCCCAGTTTCCCAGTTCCGTGCCTGACTCCGGGGCGGGGCCCCAGTTTCCCAGTTCCGAGGCTGGCTCCGGGGCGGGGCCCCAGTTTCCCAGTTCCGGGCCTGGCTCCGGGACGGGGCCCCAGTTTCCCAGTTCCGGGCCTGGCTCCGGGGCGGGGCCCCAGTTTCCCAGTTCCGGGCCTGGCTCCGGGGCGGGGCCCCAGTTTCCCAGTTCCGGGCCTGACTCCGGGGCGGGGCCCCAGTTTCCCAGTTCCGGGCCTGGCTCCGGGGCGGAGCCCCAGTTTCCCAGTTCCGGGCTTGGTTTCTGTCTCCATATTGTTTTTCGCCATCATGAGGTCTGTTTAAATCACATTTTGTCTGGCTGCTCACCCAGGAACTATTGCTATTATTAAGTTTAGTATTATTAGTATTAGTATTACTAGTACTGGAATTAGTAGTAGTAGTAGTAGTAGTAGTAGTAGTGGTGGTGGTGGTATTACTAGTAGTTTTAGTAGTACTATAGGTAGTGTTGGTTAGTGAGATTTGAATGTCCTTTATTATTTATTTACTCTCGCTAAAGACATCACTTCTTTTCCTAAATGATATATAACAAATGCGGGCCCCACTTAAGGCTTCCATCATGCCTGCATTGCGTAGCGGGGAAATGTGGCTGAAATGAGATGCATTATCAATGCCTTGGGCTCCCTGGCTGCACATAAGGTCAGTCATGGACAAAGAAAATCAACCTAAATGTGTTTTTCATAGCAAAAAATTTGGTAACGCTTTCTATGAAACCCAGATTCATAAGACCTAATAACTGTTCTTATAATTTATTGTAACATTTATAAAGTATCATAAACAATACTATAATATATTTATAAAAAGGCATAACACATTATAGCCATGTTTCTCAAGCATTATGAATGCTCTATGAAGGTCTCATTTATAAAGCACAATAAATACCTTCATAATGCACTATAATGGTCAGTATAAGAATTCAGGATGCTTTGTGCTGCATTATGAAGTTGTTTAAAGTGCATTATATGTTTTTATAAATAGTTATAGCCGGGTTTATAATACTTTATGAATTGCATTATGAAGGCAGGTGTGATGCAATATAATGACTGCTATAAGTAAAGTGTTACCAAAAATTCCAGACCAATGTTTCTCAACCCGGTCCTCCGGGACCCCCCGACGGTCCACGTTTTTGCTCCCTCCAGCTCCCGGCAAAAACGTTGACTGTCTGGGGTCTCCACTTGGACCAGGTTGAAAAACACTGCTCTGGACAATCTGGACTACTTTCTAAAAATCAAATTTATTATAAAAATAGCAGCTGTTTTGTTAGTTTATCAGGTTTACTTTTGTATTCTAGACTTTTCGTGTATCACCAGGAGCAGGAGAATGTGATTTTCCATCCCCACATGTTTATTTTTGGTCTTAGGTCCACAGTCGATGCAAGAAAAACAATATCTCAGGAAGTAAACACTATCTGACAGTCGCCAGCGGGGTCATGATGTCCGTCTTTGTCTCTCCCGTTATAGCTGCTGTCACTCTCGGTACGTTAAACTCTTTTGAATTACAGTTGATGCACAAGAAGCATTTTATTTAAAGATTGCTTGCAGTTAAATGCTAATTACCATTACCTTTTTATTTATATATTTTTATATTTGGTTTTGTTTCTCTTTTTCTAATATGTCTATTGTGTGAAATATAAAACATAAAACTGATCATATTACCCTGTGAGGATTTCTGCTTTGTTTCTTTTGCATGTTGCAAAACTCAAGGTGAACGTGCAGTTCATGGGAGTTTTACTTACACAAACATGTTCTGAAAAGTTATTGGTTCAGAGAGATAATCAATCATATCTTGTCCCATATGTCAGACCAACCAATCAGATGTATTGGTCTCACCTCCCCAAGTTGCTTGGACCTGCTTCCTCTACAATCTGATTGGTTATCTCTCTGAACCAATCATTTTTCATTCTGTCCTCAGAACATTTTTGTCACCGTTCATTTCCCCTGTATTATTTTTGGATTCTCCCTCTGTATTTTCCTGTGATTGGAGCACTGTGATTTCCCTGCTGATTTTATTTATTTTTGATATTCAAGAATGAATTATCAAAATATGTTGCTCTCAATGTCTTGAATGTAAAGATTCAAAGTCAGGGTTAAAGGTCACCTAGTCTCCAAGCTGGAACTGTCCTATGCTATAATCCAGTGTGAAAAAAACCCCACTATAGCTCTGTAGGGGGCGTTGTCCATGGCATGCCCGTGAACCCTCGTGCTCGCTTGCAGGCGTGGGCGTTCCCTTGATGATGACATACGTGTACGGTGTGGTCCCCATGTCCCTCTGCCGAAACGGCTGGTGCAGGAACCAGAAGGAGCAGGCTGAGCCACACAAGATACAGCCAGAGGATCTACTCAACTGTACGTCTCCTTCTTGCAGTCCTGGAAAGGCTGATCTCAGATCAGGGGATCTCCAACACTCTGTGCATTGTATTGAGATGTACTTTTAAGGTGCAACAACATTGTCCTGGTGTTTCATACCCATGTTCCTTGGCTTTTTATGACTACACAAGCCTAGCTACTCCTTGCATTTTACCCCGTGAAAGTAATTAATATGCTGTTAAAAGGATAAATCATATTCTTGGATCACCTGCAGAAAACTGGCTAGATTGTGTTCTGTAAAAAACAGAGCACTACCATCATGAATCAGGAGGTCCCCAGTGCAGCCATTCTCAGAGTAATACATACCACTAAATTCATTGCTACCATATATATTGAATATGCATCAAATGCTTTATACCCAAAAAGGGCAGTCAAAGGTGGTGGAGGGTATAGATCACTGAGCCTTTTGTTGGGTTTAGGGGAGGGAAATTGCTTCAGTTTTTCTCTGAGGTTGTCAGTTAATGACCAGAGCAAATAGCACACACAAAAACCTTTCCCTTATTTTAGAACGACCTTTTAATAATGATTAATAATATAGCAGACAGGGTGCATTTCTTTTGCAAGGTTGTGATCTGATATTCTGATGTTCTCTGATGCAGTTGGTGAGCACTGGACTGGTCAGGCGAGTCAGGCAGCCAGAGAGGCCAGTGGACGTGTCCTGGACCTCCTCCCCAGCACCAGCAGCGACCCCCCTGACCGTGAAGGAGGCGGAGAGCAAGCTGGGTCCACCTGCACTGTGGCCATGGAGATGGAAGTGAACCGAGAAGCAGGGAGCACATCCCTCCGGTACGTCTCACAAGCCGCGTCTCACACCCTTTGCTTAGCAGACGGCCAACGAAGTTAACTGGTCTCCTCTTCTTTCACTGGACAATTCATTTAGACGAGCGAGGCACAAGCGAATATCTAAAGGTGCAGTCGCGGATGCTGCACAGATGTCTGAAGGTTTCTGAAGTACCGCAGCAAACGGTTGCGCAGTTTTTGTCGTTGCGCCTCCTGCCGGTTCCTGAGCAGTTTTGCAATTATCGCTGCGGATCTCTGCAGGGAGGGAACAAACATCGAGGTCCGGGTGGAGATCGAGACGCACCCCCACGCGGCCGGCTTCAACAGCATCCCGTCCAGCCCGAGCCCTTCGTTGCAGTCCCTGGCATGCTCGCGGGAGCAGCTGTGCGTCGGCGGGCCGGCCATCCATGAGTGCCTGTCAGGCCCCGAGGCTGACTAAATGCCGACCCGCGGCTCCACCGGCCCCCAGCACGTCCCCATGGCTGCGAGAGCCCCACCAAGCTTCGGCCCAACACACCCTGGCTGCTTTTTCCAGAGCAGAGAGCTCCCGAGGCCTGGGGAGGAGGGGAGTTGTTGGAAGAGTCAGGGAGGATGAGGGAGGACAAGAGAGGGGGGGTGAGGGTCAGCTAGGGTAAGAGGGAGATTGGGGTGGGGGGTTGGGGGGGGCAGACTGAGAGCTTCTTCCTCAGCATGCAGTAGTCAGTAAGGGCATCGAGAGAACAGGACACACCGGAGTCGCCTGAAATCTGCATTATGACAGAATAACGGACAGGAAACCTGAGACAAGAGCAAGACCTTTGCTGAACACTTCTGTGAATCATAGCTTTTTCCTTTCAATTACTACTATTCCTTCTGGTATTTTGCCTCATTTAGTGTTTGCTTAATAATCATTTTATCTAAAGAATCTAAAAAGAAGGGGCATCGAAAGGACAGTGAAAAAGGGTCTGCCACAAAAATGCGACACATGAGAACTGAAGCAGCTCTTTCATATAGAAGTGTACTGCAACCATTGCTGGCGCTTAGTGATGGTGGGAAGAGCTCAGTTTATGCAAATGAGTCTTCATTTGGAGGCGGGGCCACTGCCAATGTGAGCAGTGTGGGCGGAGCTATTTATAGCAAGCCCAATTCAGACACCCACAGCATTCCATGCTGATGTTTCACTTTCGGATGCTCTCTCATTCTTCCCATGAGCTTGCAGTACCATTATTCTGGAGTTTTGGGAATGAATGTTGTAAAGGTCTAAATATGCCACCTTGGCAGTAGTTTAATTTAACTTGGTTTAACATTTTGAATGCATTGTAAGTGTAAAATAAATTCCCTGAAAGCATTAAATTAAACATGTAATCTAAATACTAAGAAACTTTGGGACGTGCTGTGCATTTTTCTGCTTCAGTCAGTCCCAGATGCAGTTGAGGGTTAAAGTTCCCCAACACTTAAATCAACCTGCAAATTAGAAGATTTGAACCAGAAACGTTTTGATCACAGGCACAACATCCTAAAACCCTAAGTTAAAAGTTGAATGCAGTGCCTGGTCGACCAAAGCCAATTCTTCTCCAATTCACCTGCAGTGTTTGCACTGTGCCTACAGATGGCGGTAGTGCACTGAATCCCTGTTAAGTTCCGCACCTGTTATATGCACGGGAGTACAAACAACCAGCCAAACCAGATCTGTATTATGTTCTCATAGATTTTCTGGTCACATTGTTATTTATTAAAATAGCATTTCCTGGCACTAGTCATAGCTGCTATTCAGTGTTTTCTTTCTTCAGATCGACCATGAAAACAAATTGATATAGGAATTTAAAAGAAAAAATTCCTCTTATATTTTGCCACAAATTTCCAGATGAATATGCTTCCTTTGGTTTGTCTTGTGTCCACATAAAACTATTGCCTTACCATGTTAACTATGGAAACTGTCAGCTTTGTTCATGTTTATTTTCACCAAGGGGTGTGGCTGACCTCTTACAGTGTACACCAGTGTAATGAGGAGGTTACAGTCCAGTTTGCTTGTGATTCTGAGCCTGTCTGTTGAAGTACGTTCCCCGCATAGGATGTTAGTCCCACAGTATGTGAACATTGACCCCATGGAGACTCCCTGACTTTCCTGGAAACAACTGGAATTACTGCATTGTCTCATTGGTCAATTAACGTTTTCATTTAGAGTGACTTGCGGTTCTACAAGCGCATGCATGTCTAACCATCCATCTTCAAAGAACTAGTCCAGCCCAGGGTCACAGAGAGTCTGTCCCAGGAAGCACAGGGCAGAAGGCAGGGGGTCTGTCCATTGCAGGGTACACACACCATGAGCAATTTAAAGACACCAATTCACCAAACTGTACTGTTTCTTTTTGAGGAATCCAGATATGTTCATTATATATGTAGCAGAAATATTCTACTGATAGCCCTTCTGGAAATCATCAGGTCAAAGGCCCATCTCCTCAAGCGCCATATTACCAGAACTGCACACCAAAGGGAATTTGCATGACCTAAATGTAATGATAATTTAAAAGAACATAAATATATTTCTGGCCATCATGAAGAATGCTGTCATGTTTCTGTTTGAAGTCAAGCTAACATCTCTGGTCAGTGATCAATGAGGAAATGTCTTAATGTGCCTAAAATTCAAACTCTTTGAAGAAAACCCGGGTGAAGTGAATGGCGTGTGGAGCAGCACACTCCTGCACCGTGCTTTGGGCGGCCGCTGCTTTCCTGCGGGTCAATACTCTGTAAGACGTCCAGTTTATTGATTTCCTGGGGCAGCAGCCAGGGTGTGTGATTGTGTTTGGAAGCAGTGACCATATTCTTCATTAGATGAAGTTGACACTTGATGCAATTGAGCTCCAAGAGCGAACCAACGCATTAGTAAGTGTAATAGAAAGAGAAAATTACTTTCCAGGATAAATTGGAAGAGGGATAAAACAGATATTATATATCAGTTATAGACAGCGTGACATGGGTAGATTACATTACAGAACCAAAATTATTAGCATGAACTATTGCTTATTGACCCGAGTTTTCAGTGTGACTATAATATAATGTATGACTTTGAAATTGAAATTGAAATTAAGCTGATAAAACCTGGGGTTTGACATGCTTTTTGGCATTTTTTAAATTGTGTGATAATAGCAAATGCACAGATAATCACACTGTGGATGCATTTTGTGTGCTGTAGTCAGGGGTGGGTTTGCTGTTTCCGGGGCCCACGAGAGAAGTCCCTTTGAGGCCTTGTGCCCCCCCCCCCCCCCAGATGTATCAAAAGCTAAATAAATAGCTAGAAAAATAAATATATAAATGAATAGGTAGTCAGAAGATCGCAACTAATCAGCAGAACATGTTGCTTCAGCAACTCCTAAGTGAGAAACGGGTTTCTAAAATTCCAAAACCTCGAGGGGCCCTGCACATATGCGTGGTGTGCGTGGTGACAATGCCACTGACTATGGAATCTATTGATTTATGAAACCGCGTCTCCTCTCCATGCTTGCAGTGAGTGTGGAGCAAGCAATACGGATACAAGGCCCGGGTGAGGTACCAGTCTGTCACTGGCTGCATAATCATACACTAGGGACACTAATTCACCTAAACCAGTGTTGCCCAACCGGGTCCTTGGGGACCCCGCAAACAGAAGGAGCAAAAACGGGGACTGTCTGCTGGTCCTCAGGGACCGGGTTGGGAAATACTGGCCTATACACTTGCTTTCAGGCTGCAGGAGAAAAACCACACAAATGTAGAGAGAAAATTTAGTAATCACACATAAATAGACAGAGAGAAGGTTAGCTCTCCAAACCCTGGAGGCTACAGTGATAACCACTGAGCCACATCTATCTTAAAGATTGTTGAATGATAAAATAAAAAGTATGAATATTCAGAAGATACTATTAAAATATCATATTTAGAAACAGATCATTTCTTCTTCAGCACATAAGAAAAATTACTTGTCTGGATCTAGAATAATAGTTTCATACGTGTTCCAATTCATTGTGTACATACAAAGAGCAAGTCAGA
>JAODKL010000039.1:13669669-13681051 GCA_026780765.1 Petrocephalus schoutedeni
CGGCCCTTTGAAGATGCTGTCATTGTGTCTCGGCTGTGTCTTGCTCCCTTGCACGGGCGTGTTATCACCCCGCAGTGCAGTCAGCGGGGCCCCCAGCCCCCTCTCCACCCCTCTGCCCTTCTGGCCCTGACACCAATTTGTCTAAAAGTAGGCGCATGTGGAAAGAAAAAAAAAAAAAAGAAATAAAGCTGGAATGTGGAAAGAAAAGAGCAAGGCTGAGGGTGGAGATGCGTCGATGGCACTCTCCTCCCTCCTCCTCCTCCTCCTCCTCCACCCCCTCCTCCTTCTTCTCGTCTCCCGTTGATCCTGAGTTGCCGTCGCCAACGCGCAGCCCGATGCAATCAGTCTTTGAAAACCTCAAAATCCAGCTCTGAATGCGAATCACTTTGTGACAAAAATGAATATTCCCTTGATTCCACTTATGGACTTAACACACAGTCGACATTTATATTCTGTACCCCAAGCTAAATCTGCCTTTAATTCCTGTCCTCTTTTACCCTGAATGCAAGTCTGACATCTGTTTTGACGATGCAAACTCATGACATCACCCCAGTACAGATTCACGGACATTAAAGACCTTTAATTACTAGGAAATTTTACACTTTGAAAAACTACTGGAAAAGAAGCCTGTGGTCTTCCTCACCAAGGAATAAAATGAAATCTCTATGTTGCTGCCTTTGATATCCAGTGAAGGGCTGAGAAGCCCGCCCCTTTAAGCACCCCGAATTGTGAGTGTTCTTCTTGGTTTTTTTTTTTGCAAGTAGTTGCGTGCAAATAAAATCAGTCATGAGGAATGAAATGAAGCCAAACCTGGAAGCTGCATGGCAGCGGGTCGATTTTCCGGCTGGCGCTTTTTAATTCTGCACACAGAGCGTGCCGAAAGCCGTCAAACACCTGACATGAATCGAATAATTGGCCCGAAGAAGCGTCTTGCCTGTCTGTTCGCTGTTAGCGGTCATCTCCTGAAGACCATTCGGCGAGGACCAGCATATGGTCAGGCCTTTCGCTCTCACAGGCTCATTTATTCACATCTGCTTCACGAGGCCTCGTGCTCAGAGGGGTGCTTTCCATATTTAATGTGCCACAGTGAATTATTCCACAGTAAATAGTGCGATTTCAGCCTGTGATCATGTCCTGAGGTGGAAACTATCCTCTCTGTGCTACTGCACGACAGATCTGAATCTCTGGCCATGTGGTGTAACCAGTGCTGGTGCCTCCAGAGAAGTAGGGCTTCAGCTGGACTCCCCAGGGCCTCCCAAGGACTCCAAAGCAAATGGTCCAGCACCCAGCCAGCTGGTCCCTCTCCTTCAGTGCGTCCTGTGTAAAGAAAGCGATCCACCTGGCTGGGTCGCTGTTCTGAGAGGCAGACATGCACTGCCAAGGGGATCTGCTCGGTGACATCACAGACACCTGAGAGTGATGACTACCGCATTGGCGGGGAATTTACTGAAATATGAATATAAGTGTCAAGCTTTTAATCGCAATTGACCAGAAATTAACATTTGACTCAACAATATATTTTGGGTTGTAATTTTTATACACTCTTTGTACACTTTGGTGCTTCCTACATTTTTTTTAAAAATAGAAATCGCAATAGAAATGAGTAAATGTAAGAGTCATGTGACATTCAGTTCAGTTGACTTTCAGCCCTGTCAGTCAGCTGTACTTTTTCAGTGTATTTGTGTTTCCTGTTTAGATCCATCCCTGGGAAATGCTGCCTGAAAAGTGGGTTTGTAACTAGCCACTGGCAATCTAATTTTTAGGCAGGATTCTTCATTACAAATACGAACATCGATGGGGAGTTGATGAATTCTCCCCCAGGCATCGTCTGTTACAAAAACAGCGCGGGACACGTTTGTTACCTTCTTGTCCTCATCGATGCTCTTCGGAAAATGAGGCCTCTGCGAGGAGGCGATAAGTGCTTTCCTGCTCTCCCTCGGCTTTAATCCGCCGCCAGCCATAATCTAAACGGAGATCTTTCGATGGATTGGCTGACATCGCTGATTAAAATCTAGGCCAGATGTGTTCTGTTCTTCCTGTCCTTACAGAGCCCATGAGCTCCCAGGCAAGCATGGCATATTTCAGATAACTAATTAAATATTTTTAATTTTTGGGGTCTCAGTACTATTGGGGAAAATCTAATCCAAGATTTTCTGGGTTGATTCCTGCCGATTTTTTTCCTAAAAATAGTTCACATTATAATCAGTGGGGTTGGAATGTTTCTTGCTTTCTTCAAATCTGAAATGAAAGTGACAAACCGAAGGTGACCTGAGTGTGCTATGCATATGGCTTCAGCTGGCTGTTATTGTGTTTGTTAAATCCGGAACTGCAAATTTAAATAACGTAATTACAATTCCGGAAGGGGAGGCAATTTGTGCAGGTTTTGAATCGTATAATAATTAAACACTAACATTTAAACGTTCAGCCAGGCACACTCCTCTCTTCACAGATTGGCCTGAGAAATAATGTGATTTCCTGCCTAGAGACTAACTGAAGTAATTGAAATGATCAGGAACTCTCAGTGGAGGCTTCTGTATGCAGCAGACGCTGCATTTTATCTCAGCTCCTGCAGGCCTTAATGAAAGCTGCTGTTTCCTGGGTTTAGTTCAGTTTGCTGTGAAAAGGACGGTAGCCAGTGCTAGCGGCAAAGAGCAACCCGAAAGGAGATAAAACATTTCAAATGGGTGTTGGAAAGTAAATGATCATCTGAGGCTTTTATTGCATGTTGCCCTTCTTAAGTCAAAGATTGTCTGTCTGTCTTTGTAATAATAATGACGAGGTTTAATAACGGTGGGTCTGTTTGCTCGTTATGATAATCTGCACTTCCTTGGGGAAGTTGTGGTGGAGTGTGGCTCAGGGAAATTGGGGGGGGGGGTATGGATCTATGCCCATATCAGAAAGGTTGTGGACAAGCAGAGTAATCATATCACAGTTGGAACTTTGAGCCAAGTCCTTAACCCCCAATGGCTCTAGGGATGCTGACTGACCCAGCTCTCTGACCCTGATTTGTACGTCAAACTTTGGACAAAAGCTTCTACTTAAAAAAAAGCTTTTTTTTGTCACCAGCTTGCTGACAAAAAGTGCTAAAATAAAAATGTCGTAATTTGTAATTTGATGGCAAAACATTACAATTACATAAACCATCAACATTTTTTGAACCATGTGGAAATTTTTAGGGATCAAATTCTTTTAGAGCTGATCCTTCGAACAATAAAATGTTAATAATTTGGATGGATGGATGGGTGATGATTAAGGCAATTTTAAACAATGCGATTAGCTTTAGATTAGATTTAGGATATGCGTTATTCAGCACGTCTGACCCAGGGTTTTAAACTGTGGGAGTAGTTCCTAAGGACTGGCATCCCATCCAGGGTGTTCCCTGCCTTGTGCCCTGTGATGGACTGGCATCCCATCCAGGGTGTTCCCTGCCTTGTGCCCTCCTAAGGACTGGCATTCCATCCAGGGCCTTGTGCCCTGTGATGGACTGGCATCCCATCCAGGGTGTTACCTGCCTTGTGCCCTTCGATGGACTGGCATCCCATCCAGGGTGTTCCCGGCCTTGTGCCCTCCTAAGGACTGGCATCCCATCCAGGGTGTTCCCTGCCTTGTGCTCTGTGCTTTCTGGGATAGTTTCCAGACTGGCAAGTGGTTATGAGTAAAACTTACTGTCACCTTGTTGGCTAATCGCTATAAAAAATGGTTAACAATTAAAACTTATCTTACTAAATGATTAGGTTAAAAGACTTTTATTGACCTATATAACATAGTACCTAACTGACCTATGCCCAGAACTCACCACCCAGATCCTAACACTCTTCTTTGAAGTCTTGGGGAAAAATATCTACACCTTGATAGAGTTTCTTCCTTCAACCCCAGAGAGAGTGTTGAAATAAAGGTGCTAGACGGAAATCTCCAGAGCCAGCGAGAGGATAAGTTCATGCGTGGATTCCAGCTTGTCTCCTGAGTGGTGACGGGGGCATTCTGTTGGGGGAGGGAAATGTTCTACTTTCTGACTCGGAGGCTGTCAGGGTGGGACTGGGGCAGGGGACCTTGGCAGACGGCATTTTTCACAAGGTCCTGCTGGGAGAGTGCATGGGATGCAAGGTCCTGCTGGAAAGCTGAGCCGGGGAGCTGCTGCTTTCACACCTACCTATAGTCTGTCCGTGGCCTACTTTCTGCTCCGGATCATGTCCTAGATTCTCATCAAGACACAAGCTTTAAGATCCCGCTACTGATAAAACCGCTAGGCCCCAGTCTATGTTTGTAACTGAAAATCATCAGGATAAGACTTAGTCAAGTTCTGAACATAAAAATCCAATGTTGTCGGTTGATTTTGAATTTGATTCACTCTGTTGACTTGCTTCATACAGCTGAACTCAATTTGGCTGTCAGTGTGAATGAATGTACACCAAGGGAGTGGTCTTTGGTGGGGAGTAGGGTAGCTGATTTTGCCTTCAGGTTTTTAGTCTGGCTCGGGGTTTTTATGAGATCACCTTTTGTATGTTCTTCGTAATGGCTTTCTCCAGCTGTGCTCTAGTGATTTAGTAACTCTAAAGTGGCCCTGCCTTATGGTCTGCAGTGGGTACTTTCTGAATCAAGCCTACTCAGTCTGAATAAACTTGTACATGAAGAAAATGAATGGCTGGAATTGTATTGGAAGTATTTGTAGAAAATTGTGTCAGAATCATTACAGTGCAACTTTTAAACTTGCTGGCTTAAAGGTCTACAGGAAATGTACATTTGCCTGTGGTTAATTTCTGTCATGAGATGTGCACATGGGATTTGAGGCGTTATACTTCTGTTAATGAGTTTTCACAGATAGCGACACACTTACCTGGACTTGTCCTACCTATTTAGCACAATATTTTTGAAAATGACAGTTTCCTTCAAAGAAATGCAACAGGACACCTTTGACATGTGTATCTCCACTTGTTTCTGTGGTAATGTTTCATATTCTTGAAAGTGCTTCGATTTACAAAGTGAAACATTATTAGAGTCATTGTGTTATACATTTAACAAAACATTCACACATTCATGCTTTGGGTCTGGTGTTGCTTTATTGGACACATTAAGGCAGTGTTTCCCAATCCATTGCTTGGGGACTCACAGACAGTCCACGTTTTTGCTACCTGCCGAGAGCTGAGAGGGAACAAAAATGTGAACCATTTTGCAGGGAACTGGGAGTTAGCAAAAACATGGACCGTCTGTGGATCTCCAAAGACGGGGTTGGGAAACACTGTATTAAGATGTAGCTTGTGCCATTTCCATCAAGCTAACACATTAATCGCAGTTTGCTTAAACTGCACTTGTCGGGGTAATGTATTTGAGAGCCTGCAGCATAAACAGCGATCTGTTGAATAATTCATGACGATATGCCATGTCCCTCACAATTAAAGTACAGATTGCTGGGTGCCTGTAAATGACGGGGTGCTGTTGGTCCCATATTTTTGGTACCTGCACAATTTTCTCTGCAGAAAAACAGCTTTCAGCTTAATGTAAGTGCTTCAGAAAGTTTAAATGCATACATATATGTAACAACCCAGCCAACCAAAACGTATACCCTGGAATAAACAGCTGTGTCAAATCCACAAAAAAAACTATATGACATTTATTAACTTAAAAAGAGTTTGCATGAAAAAAGAGTCACAAAGTAAAAAATAATAATAATAACAATAAATGACCAGACATGTCCAACATTTTAAAATGAAATGACGGAGCGGAATAAAGAGGCATTTTCGAGAGCGAATCCCTTTTTCATGAAGCGGAGATGGGAGCGCGTTCTGCTTCTGGACACCACCCGGGAGACAGATGGCCAAGCAGAGCTTGGAGATGAAGCAGGATAGTAGTATCCTGGATGCCGTTACCGCCGGCTTCATACGCGCTACACGTCCCTGCTGCCTGCTACATCTATTCATGTGCTCTCTGTCCTCAAGCACCATGCATTTTTATGCACTACTGTATAATATATACAAGTACAGAAACATACATTTACATAATTAAAAAGTTCCCTATATAGAAACAATTTTGCATAATGCATATTGTCTTCACAACAATGGATTCAGAGCATTACTGAATATGTTATATATACCTCTTAATGTTATATATATCTTGGAATGACAGTGTTGGCTGAAACATTAATGGGATACAGGACAGTATTACACTGGCCATTCATGTTAATATATTAATACTAACAATGCCAGTAAATTCCATGTATATAATTTACCATCATAACTTAGGGCAAATTTAGTATTTTGTCTGTCACCAACAGCCAAATTAAAATATTTTCGCTACTGCCTCTTTTTCTTTTTTGTTGTAAATGAGTATCGCTGCGATTCTGGGGAAATTGCTAGATGGTGTGCTGAAGATGGAAGGCATGACCTCCGCTGGTCACGGGGCTCTGCGAGTCCTCCGCGTGGCAGATGGGTCCTCTCCCTTTTGCTTGTCCTGCAGAGCCGAGCCGAGATGTTTTATTCAGGGCTCACTTGTGATGTTTGGGAAAATCAAATTATCCCCCGTAGCCCATATTGTGAAAAAGGACGGTATTGATTTTCAGAGAACATTGTTTCCCGTTTGGGGTTTCGTATGCAATGCCAACCTAATGAATTATGTAATGTTGCGTTATATTCCCAAAATGATGACGATTATGATTCTCTCCAGGGTCCCATATGCAGGTCACAGCTTGCAGAATGCAAAGCCGCCTCTCTCTCCATGTGGGGCTCGCTAAGCTCATCTAGGACAGGGGGCTTTTTCAAGGACGGTGGCTTCTTGGCATCTTCTGCTTCTCCTGCCGGCCTTGCCATGATGTCTGCCTTGTTGCATCTCGCAGAGCTTCCAGAGAACTGGACGGACACCAAAGAGACCCTCCTGGAAGGCATGGTGTTCAACGTCAAGTACCTGGGCATGACGCTGGTGGGGCAGCCGAAGGGAGAAGACATGGCGTCGGCTGCCATCAGAAGGATAGTTTCCATGGTGAGCAGCTCTCTCTCACACCCGTTCCCCTGAATTAGCACTATGCTAATTATTTTAAATATGCAACATATTCTGCATAATACATTCATGATAAAAACTGCACAGCAAAACTGATCATGGCTGTTCAGTCCATCTATGCATTTAGTGCTGCATTATCAGCTTGCCTATTTCATGCTGTATACTGCAGAAGAGTTTGGCATTATATCATCCATACTTCATCCATGCATCCATCAATCTTCCAGATTCTTCTCCAGTGCACAGAGTCACAGAGGTCCCCGGGGCCTGGGAAGCTCTGTCAGGCAGCACAGCGCCGAGGCTGGGGTACATCCTGAATGGGATTCCCGTCAATTGCAGGGCATAGCATTATAGCATGTGACCTGTGTTTCTGGGTATGAACTAGACAAATATTTACAGCCTTAAGAAGAGTGAATGTGAGACTCACTGGAGCCCCATAACCTTAATTGTCAATTCACATGTTAACTGAGGACGTCTGAACTTTTAGACTGATCCCTTTGTAGAAATGAGTATCTGAGTAACAGGATACTGCAAATGATGCGCGACTGTGTCCCTCCCAGAACACGCTGGGCGCCCGGCCCATCCTCGAGTCTCCACACATGCAAACAGACACTCAGTTTCGACCAGGACCTACACTCCACCCTCAGAGTCCCGAGTGCGTTAGATTAAAACGTGAAGCCCTGGCGACCTGAAAAGATGCTGTCTTCCAGCTAGAGCATCTGCTGGGACAAGCATCCATTTGATTTACCATTTCAGGGGCTGGGGGGGGGGTGGAGGAATCCAATTGTCTACCCGTTCCCATGGCAACCAGGCTGCTGGAATGTGATTAGCGGGAATATTTGTTATTTCCAATTTGATACTTAGTGACGTGCTGTCTCGCGGCTCCCGGACCGTGAAGCCGCATGGTATGGCGGAGGCAGGCAGACTGCTTTTGTGTTCAAAGCACGTTGGTGCCAAAAGTACGACGCCTAGAAAAAATGTGCAGCGTAAGTATCATTTACAGCAGAGATCCTTACAAAAATGCTGTCACCATCTTCGTTTTTGCTTTCCTGCAGTGACACTGGATTATTAAGACGTCTTTCGTAACAGGGAAAAAAAATCCAGACGGCTGTGGTGCTATTTTAGATGTCCTTGGGAAGTTCTTCTTTATTAATCCACTTTTTCCTGCAGTCCAGTCCTCCTTGGAAGTGTTCACCCACTTGTGAACTCGTGCCATTGTGTATATCAAAAACCATGTCCTTAACCGGTTTAGTTTTGATGAGGATTGTGTGTAATTTTCTTTTGTGTTATTGTGTTGTATTTGTCAGTCAAGTAGAGTTTAACATATAAAATCACTTGGAAAGTAAGGACGGTGGTAATTGTGTGACGACTGCCTGACTCGCCCATGGCACTTTAACTAAAGAACATGGCTCAATACACCACATGGCTCTGTCCTCTATGTGTTCTGTTAAAAATATATCTGCTGAGTCCGGTAACCTTGAATCAAAACTGGATGGAGAGTGTGTGTGGAGATTTATAGGCAAAGGACGACAGTAGGGTAAAGGAAGACCCTTCTTCTTTTGGGAGAACTGTGTTTTGTTTGGCCATCACATGAGTAAGTAGAAGAGTTTTTTTTTTTTTTTGCAAAGTAGCATTGCATATTTTTCTATTTAGCTGAAATGTTTCCAGATTTCTGTTGCTGTGGTATTTATACCCATGGCTTAAACATTGCGGTTTCCGGGAACCTGAATAGTCATAGAAGACCCCAAAGGTCCGAAACACCATGACTGGGACCTTGTTCCTTTTAAAATACCTTCTGTCTGTTGTATTTACAGGCTAGAGCCAGTGCAAAGAAGTTCAGGAAAGTGACTCTGACAATCTCTCCGAAAGGAATCATCATCACAGACACAGATACGAATGACTTAATTGAGAACGTCTCCATATACAGGTCAGTGGTGATGACGCTCTGGCCCTGTACCTGCGTGCAGGTGTTTGCTATGGTAAAGAGGGCCAGGGAATAACTTTGAAGTGCCATGTGAGGTATTACATCGAGGCTTTGGCTGCTCATCGCAGAAGACAAGTGTTCAATGTTTGCCTCTGTGCTCCTGGTTTATGTGGTCCATTTATGTGGTTCCGGGTTATGTGGTTCCAGCCCCACAAGCAACATCCCTTGTGAAACGTGAGGAGGAGCGGCATCTGGGGGAAAGTCAGGCGACAAGCACATTCCATCACCTCACATCTGCATGTATTTACTTATTTAGCAGATACTTTTAGTCTGGAACGCTTAAAGTCAGACATCCCGTACTGATCAGTTGCTTGAGGACCCAAGAGTATTATTACTGCTCGGGGATCGAACCCACAATCTGACAGTACTTATCCTTAAACCAGGGGTGTACAATTCCAGTCAGGGAACCCTGACAATTAACTGGTGAGGTGAACCAGGTGTTTCTGAGCAGGGAAATCACCAAAACGTGCTGGACCATGGCCCTCCAGGACCGGAATTGCCCACCCCTGCCTTAAACTATTGAGCTAAACAGAACCTAAAGCTCACATGCACCCAGAGGTGGATAGTTTAGGTCCAGAAAGTAAAAAATCCTGACCAAGATATTGATTCAAATAACCAGTTGAGTACTCTTTGACTGTCACTCTTTTATACTCAGATGGTTGGTTGGAACAAAATCTTGGTCTGGATTTTTACTTCCTGGACCTGAACTGTCCACCTCCGCAGGCACCCTTAGGACTGGATCCTGTTTTAGCTCTCAGCCCTACAGAATGAGCCCGGAGTCTGATGCCCACTCTCATACCACTCTTTTTCACTCTCACACTTTCACACCTGCTAATCCCCGGAGAGCCGTCTTTTGCTGTCACATACCCAGACAAGTCTTACAGATCATTCTTTGTTCCAGTCACAGCATCATGAACAATGAGTCTAGTAGAGTAATATGTCACACCCTTGAATCCCATCATGCCACAGATGGGCAGCTTTGCCACTAAACAGGAAGGCCGATCGGGAGCCCGTATGCAAATGGACGGGCTTATGTCTGCTCGGGGGGCTCTTCCAGTGGCGAAGCCTCCTGCCACGCTGCCTGTCCATTTACTGGAAACCATCATTAGCATCCTGTTCCATGTCCCGCTGGAAAAAGAAAAAAACCAGCAGCAGAGATAGGAGAGGCAAAACATCTAAGACTGACATGTTTGTTAGGCCAGGCAATGCTGATCCCGCTCGATGCTAATTGGCTCCTGGGGGATCTGATTATGCAGTGTCAAGGCTCACGGAATTAGCATTCGTAAAAATTACGTCTGATGCAGGGGGGGTAAAAATCTATTTGTGAATGACTGCTCTTTTACGAAACCTACCGAAAGAAGGACCTCCATTTTTCTAAGATCACTTAGCCAGCTACCGTTTGAACGTTCCATTTTAACGAAGCGGTGCCTGTCCCTTGGTGCTTCTGGGTCATTGGGTCGCCTGTGCTCCTCGCAGCCATGATCTGACCATCACAGTCATGGACAGAGAATAGACAGGGACCCCCGAATAGATGGGAAAAAGCTCACAGGAAGAGAGAAAGGCAGTGCTAGATGAAGCTGGGGACACAGCGTTTCTCTGAGCGCACAGAGTAGAGGCGCCGTCTTGATAACTCTTAGCTGCTGCGGCTTGGTGTATAAAGTGTAAATCAGGTCGGCTCTATTTCCCACATGCACTAAACCGTTTCTGCATGGGGTCAAACTGTATTTATAAAGCAAAACACAATAGTAGCCATTTCTCTGGTCTTTGTAAAGAATGTGGAGAGTAGGATTGTTTGTGCGATGGCTTCCTGTCAGAGTGCTTGCAGTGCAGCACATTCTAATGATGGCAAGGTATATAAATTATATATAGTTATTTTTGGCTATGTATTGTGGTAGAAAGAGCTAAAAATGAACATTTTGAAACTACACCAGTGCAAATACCATTATTAATAACTTAAGAATATGCTATTTTGTATTTTTGATGAAAACACTTACATGTAAGTCACAGTGACCATATTTAATACACTAAAAAAATTCTTAATTGGGTTCCCAGTCTGACCTCATTCCTTGTTGGATCAAAGTATAACAAATTAATTGTAATATGCATAATGCTCACGTACATGATTTTTTGTTTTAGTACCATAGGGGTTTACATTGTTTCAAGAATATTTAAGTATAGCATGTGTTCTACAGGAATTGCAGTGCATATCTATATTTTAATGAAACAACTTAATACCACTGAATATTGCACGTTTAGAATAAAACAAGCAAACAAATCAAACGCATAAGCTCTGATATGAAATGCAGAAGGTTTTAGGGGGCAAAATGTAAAATAGTGAAAGTAAACTCAAATAAATTATTACAAAATTGTCAATATGGGGTACTATTTAAAATAAGGTATTGCTTTAATGAAAG
>JAODKL010000039.1:13681334-13708911 GCA_026780765.1 Petrocephalus schoutedeni
CGGGCACGAGGCAGGGAACAACCCAGGATGGGGGGCCAGCCCATTGCAGGGCACACTCACACACCATTCACTCACACGTACACACCTACGGGCAATTTAGGAACGCCAATTCCCAGCCCTAAACCACCATGCCACCTGCTGCTCAATGGTAGTATTTTTTATCATTCTGAGCATACATAAGTCAAGCAAGCAGAAGTGTTTTGCACAATTCTAGCAATTCATTTGCCTGTAAATTATACAAAACTAAAGATACAAGAATGGATCTTATGTTAATGGAAAAAGCAGAGAGAATCTCAGCATAGCCACAATCACACTATAAGCAGGTTAGTTAATAATCGACCAGTCGGATTGGAGAATGGAAAGCTGGTCCCTGGGTGACCTGGCACATTGAGGAGAGAGTAGGGCCACGTTGACAGACTGCACTTAGGGGCAGATGGCTCTTGACTGGCACATACAAGCTATTAGACATGGTGGATGCTCACTTCTGTGCAGACATGGATATTTCAGGTCCAGAAAGTAAAAATCCAGACCAAGATTTTATTTCAACCAACCGGCTGAGTACTCTGTGTTACTTTTTACACTCAGCTGAGTAGTTGAAACAAGATCTTGGTCTGGATTTTTACTTCCTGGAACAGAACTATTCACTTCTGCTTATATGAATCACATGCTTATACACAAGCAACAGAAATATACAAGTAATAAGAAGAATGAGTCTGTGCAAACACCCCCTGGCTGTGATTCTGGGTGAAATGCCCTGGGGTACCAGCCCTGCCCACTCCAAGCATCATGTTTGCCTACATTTTATGCATACAAATACATGTGTACATGTACACATATAAACAGTTTTCTGTTAAACTGCACTGGATGTGTTCTGTTTTTGCCATAAGCCCCCCTATTTTTGACGCTGTGATTCATCCATGCGCTTGAACCCCTCACAGTGCCGAGTTGCAGAGTGACTGCTGCCGTCTTCCTCTGTTACAGGATCTCCTACTGCACTGCAGATAAATCTCAGGACAAAGTGTTCGCCTACGTTTCCCAGAGTCAGTTCAGTGAGACCCTGGAGTGCCACGCCTACCTGTGCCCCAAGAAGAAGATCGTAAGCACATTGTCTTTTTTGGCGTGTTTCACACATTCACTCCGTGTCTTGAATTTGTCGACTGTACCCACAATCCTGCTGTTTAATGAGCATCAATAACAGCTGCTCGATTGCTAGTTTAAAAAGCCAGATAAAGATGTTAGGTGTAGGGAAAAAGAATATTCCCAAGTCTCTTTGGCACAGTGTTTTGTCGCCATCTTGTGGCTGAGTGAGTAATTCACAGGCATGACTTTCCACTTAAGGGCAGCGTGACATTTCAGCATGAACTGAAATGAAAGAAATGACCTGAAACAAATTTACACTTCTATTTTTCTTTTCTACATTATCACCAACCATGTGGAAAACAGTCATCAGCGCCTCTCCCGCACTCCGCATTCTCTCTGAGGCCCGCCATGTCCTACAGTCATGGAAGGTCTCGCTGTTGTCTCCCCACAGGCTCAAGCCGTCACGCTCACAGTGGCACAGGCCTTTAAGGTGGCACTGGACCAGTGGGAGGTCGCACAGGAAGGTAGACTCTCCGTGCTAATGTAGCGCATGTGCTAACGGCTAACAGAGTACACACTGTTATACCGAGAGTGCATGCTAATGGCTAATGGACAGCATGTTCTATCATCTCGAGAGTGCGTTCTAATTAATAACAAAGAGCATGTACTATAATACCGAGAGTGCATGCTAATGGCTAATAGAGAGCATGTGCTATCATCCCAAAAGTGCGTTCTAATTAATAACAAAGAGCATGTACTATAATACCGAGAGTGCATGCTAATGGCTAATAGAGAGCATGTGCTATCATCCCAAAAGTGCGTTCTAATTAATAACAAATAGAATGTGCTATCATACCAAGAGTGCATGCTAATGGCTAATGGAAAGCATGTGCTACCATCTTGAGTTTGTGTGCTAATAGCTGATGGAGAGCATGTGCTGTTGTCCTGAGACTGCGTGCTAATGGCTAACAGACAGCGTCTGCTATCGCCACGAGAGTTCGTGGTAATGGCTAAGGCCGCGCGTGCGCTAATGGCCTGAGAGTGAGCGCTAATGGCCCAATACCGCCTTTAAATGACCCAATTGCAAGCTAACAGCTAACAGAAAGTGCATGCTAATGGTGTGGGAATACAACTAAGCAGAAACCAGATTCCACACAGCTCCTGTGAAGTGCAGAATAACACTCTCCTACCAACTCAGATCCTATATAGATCTGTGTGCTTTAGTTTTGGCGCTTCGAAAGGCGTGTACAGCATAGCGTATATATATATTTATTATTAATTTTTATTTTGATTGTCATATAAAATGAAATCTCTCTTTATGTCTATGCCTTTATAAGATAATACCCGGAGTGTAAAGAAGTAAACATAGTTTAATTTTTTAAACTCAAAATACTAAAAGAAGTAATAAAACGTATTTCTTATTTCAGACAAAATCAAGAAGGGCCACGCCTGCTGCTCCTGCTCAGTAAAGACCTCCCACTCCGATCCAGGTGCAGTGAATGTTCATCTCCGTCCAACTGTGTGTGAAGCATCCATTTGCATCACTTTCTAAATAAACCTAATACACCGTTATGTTTAATTAGTCACAGCCACACGCCGGCCCGATACACGTTTAGTAAAATCTGATGGTATTTAATG
Source organism: Petrocephalus schoutedeni (assembly GCA_026780765.1). Lineage (NCBI taxonomy): Eukaryota > Metazoa > Chordata > Actinopteri > Osteoglossiformes > Mormyridae > Petrocephalus > Petrocephalus schoutedeni. The sequence continues at coordinate 13,684,053 of JAODKL010000039.1, forward strand.
GGTAGGACAGTGACCTCACACCTCTGGGTCTGGGGCTGAGTTCTTGCCTCGGGTTCTGTATGTGGAGATAGCTTGTTACCCTCTTTTTGTGCAGACGCCCTGGTTTCCACCTGCAGTCCCAAAACGTGCAGTTTAGGTGATAGTTTAGGTTAGGTGTATAGTGTGCCCTGTGATGGGCCTGTATCCAGGCAGGGGCTTGAATAGGCTGCAGGCTCATTGTGACCCTTTTATGGACAAGCAGTGTCATTCATTGATGTGCAAACCTTACATACTGATGCCTAAATAGATTGCCCTGTGCTGCACTGTATAGGATTTAGGGGCGATTAATAGCTGACTTTATGCTATATGAATGCAACCCTCTGTTTCCTCTCCTCCCGCTGTGGTTCAGATTTGGAGAAACACAAAGCTCTGAGCATGGAGGAAGCCCCGAGACGGGCGTTTTCCTCCCTCCACTCAGCTACACGACACAGCAACCCCTTAAAGAGACGGCCAGTCAAGCACAACTCCTGGGTAGGGGTTGGCTTTGCACAGAAAAGCAGGAGACGATTAAATTAAATGTGGATGTCATTAGTACCTATGTGTGTTTGATCTGGGGCTGTTTTACCAGTGTCCTAAATGACAAAATCTAACAACAGGTTACTGGCAAGTGACATTTGTTTGTCCTTTAGCTAGACATTGTTTATTCACCTGCCGTTTCAGCCTGGGCATTGAAGTAGCAGAAGTTCACCACATGGTGGCAGTGTTTTCCCACATAACGGAGCCATTGACAAACCAATGCAGATTCTCCAACACTGAGATTAATTATCAGTCCAGGGTGCATGGCATTATGCATCACTCTGCAATGAGTGTGCGAGGTCTGCCCGCCACATTTATAAACAGAAACATCTGGCACTTCTACTCATTTCTGTCAGCCCATAAATGTTTACAACTTTTAATGAAAGAATTTGATTGCTGGAGCCACTTAATCAACCTGCAACACGTAGCTGCACATTTTCCACAACTGTGTGTTCAGCAGGTGGCCTAGCGGCAAGATTCAATAATGGAATATTTAAATAAGAAAATATGTGGACAGCATAATGATTTGAATTCAGTTTAGATATGCATTTCCATATAACATAGCAGGGCTAGATTTGATTGGAACTGTTGGGTTGAGATTATTTAACACCTGTATGAAAATATGTGAAAGATATTTTAATGGTTATTCTCCTAAGGCATTTGTGATAATATATTGTGGTTTTGCTTTTCTTTTAGGATGCGGAGGATGGTTTTGATGATGCATTTTCAAGGTAGGTGCAGATTGTAAGTTTGCACACTTTACAAATGCCTTGCTTGTTCTCTTAACAGGTGAAACAATTCCACTCATGTGCTAAATGCAGCAAGGAGTCTCGCATGACTAAAAATGTGTACAATTCTGTCTATCTGAAGTGAAAACTTTTAAAAGACCTACCTCTTTCAGGAGTACTTTAATTAGCACTTCCAGTATTATACTCTTCTTTTTAAAATAAAAAGCAACAACAAAAAAACTGTATTTTCCAAAAGAGTTTTTAGACAGATGGTATTCTTAGCCCGGGTTGCAGTATGAAAGTGTATTCACTGATGGAGACTTCTGGGCACTTATGTAAGTCGCTTTGGTTTTTTGTTTTATCAATTAAATGTAGGGTGATTATGAATGAACATCAATATTTGTATCTGTAAGACTTTTGGCAATGAGAATAACAAACATGTCACATGGAGATAGGGCGAAGAAACAGGGGCTGTATTAGGGGAAGCAAGCTGGGAAGGGTAAGAAAATGGCGGCCCACGCAGCTAGGAAACCAATGGCGGCCATTTTGGTGTCAGCAAAGAGGGAAACAGATGCCCGAAATGCAGAATGGCATCACGTCACAGCGAATGGCTCCAGATGAGGGCATGACGGCTTGGGTACAATTACAGAGTGCAAGAGAGAGAAAAGAAACGGCGTAATGCTTGAGAAGTAACTGGGGATCAGTGGGTTTGTCACACGGCTTCTCCCAGCCACATGCCTTCCATGTGCATGGTAGGCTGTATCATGTGGATTACATTGGCTTCCGTTGATCGATTGATTAAGGTGTGTCACGTGTGTGAAGATTCGGTGTGTCTGTGAGTTTAAATGGCTGTTACAGGCCTGTCAGACTAAATGCATTGCAAGCACTTCACATTAATTGGCTTTCTAGAGCCTACAGTTTCCCAGCAATAACGAATTAACAACCTTTTGGTCTTCAGGGAGGTCCTGAAGAAAATTGTTCTGGGTGTGGAGAACAGCTCTGTTCGCTTCGCTCCCAGATGATGCAGAATTGTATCTGTAGAAGTCGATACTATGAGACGTGGCCTTCAGCTGTGTTAGGGGACTAGAGCCGTGGACAGCTTATCCTGAATATTCCAGTTTCTTTCAGGAGGGGGGTGAAGGACACAAGTTGAGATTATGTTGTCAATAATTAGTTTTTACTCTAATTCTCTTTTCTTGTTCTGCTGTTTCCCATTGGCTTTAACAAGGCAGTGACTGCCAGCACAGTTTATCCCACCTACTGTAGAGGTAAAAGCTTCACTTCCTTATCTCTCGTGACAGGGTTCCTCTATCAAGTGGTCTATGGCAGTGTTCCCCATTCTGGTCCTTGAGGACCCACAGCCGGTCCACGTTTTTGCTCCCTCCCAGTTCCTTGTCAGTCAGTCCACGCTTGGAGGGAGCTTAAATGTGGACTATCTGTGGGTCCCTACAGACTGGATTGGAAAACACTGGTCTATGGGAATCACAACACCCTGTGTGACCTTGTGACGTTTTCCCTTGAGCATCCTATACCTGGATTTTTTAAATGTTTGGCTCAAGTGTTACATCAGGACCCACTGAGTTCAATCTATTTAGCCTTGAGCAAAGGAGACTAAGGGGGGAAATGATCCAGGCATATAAGATCCTAACAGGTCTGGATGCTGTCCAGTTAAATGGTTACTTCAACATTAGTTCAAATATGAGAACTCGTGGCCATAGTTGGAAATTAGTGGGAGAACATTTCAAACTGGAGTTGAGAAAAAACTTCTTTACACAGCGTGTAGTTAGAATTTGGAAGAGTCTTCCTGATAGAGTAGTGCAAGCCAAATCCTTGGGTTCCTTTAAAGTAGAGCTAGATAAGATTTTAAAATCTCTGACCTATTAGTTGACTTCTCCCCAAATGAGCTTGAATGGTCTCCTCTTGTTTGTAAATTTCTTATGTTCTTATGTTCTTAAGCTAACCCGCTACTTTCATATGGCACATACAAGAGATGGGCTTAAGTATATCTTACAATTTGATTGGTTATAGTAGTTCTGGGGGATGTACCTGAAGGTCACAGTGTTCTCATCACAGCTGTGTGACCTCTCATTTCAGAGGTGTCCTTCCAGTGCTCGCTGGATCATGGAAAGCATAAACATATCATGTGCATTCCTTTGCTGACCTTTTGCAAAATGATAAGGACGAAAAGTCGCTGAGACCTCACAATCAGAGCTACGTCGATTATTGTCAGTGGTTCCTGCGAATAGCCATTCCTCCATTCTCATAGCTATTTAAACAGTGCACAGTCATTGAGAAACAACCAAGGTGGCTCTGTTACAGTCAACGGGAAGTCTGGACCTCAGGACAAAGTCAGCAGAACTCAACTCTCAGTATCATTGTAAACCCTCAGGGGCAAGACCAAAGATTAAGTTTTCTATTAAAGAAATTGCAATATGCATTTCCAAATGCATTGTTTGCTTTGCACTTACACCAAGTGGGGGGTTGTCACTTTGCTATTTAGAGATGGGCTTTTCCAACCCTGTTTTATTCATATTCAAAAACTTCAGACATTCCAAACTTGTGCTGAGAAATAATAGTGACATATTTGATGCATTTTTTGACCATTTGAGATCAAACTTATTGCGTCATATTTCTCCCAGATTAATGGGTATTATCGTTTTTTTTTTTTTTTTGTTTAGTCGTAAGGTCATATTTCGGTTATGATGATTTTGAAATCAAGGTGTTAATTGGTGAAAAATACTAAGGGTTCCCGTGTTGTGATTTTGGTAGTTTGTAGTGCATGGTATGTTAACATGTGAATAGCTGCCGCGATTTCTTCATCGTCATGGGGAGCTTCCGGGAATGCTGATCTGAGCTCTTCCAGGATGGATCGTACGCTCTGTTTCATTCTACCATTTAATTAGCTAATGTGTAATGCTTTCGTCAGCTGTACCGTTACTTAAAAGTAAATTGGCGACAGAGATGTATCTGAGCCTGGGGGTGGGCTTTCAGGGTTTATGGCCGCAATATTTTTTCTTTATAATCATTTATTCCCAGATACCTTCTGAGCCCAGAACTGCCCCTGTAGGAGTCTAACAGACATTAAAATACATTAGATAGGCATTAAATGTACATGCGATAGTGTGTAAAGTCGAGTATGCTGAGCCTTCGGTTTCATTAGTTGACACAAATTACAGTGGTAAACATTATCCCTTTCCCTGTGAAATTAGTCAAAAAGGATACAGCTGGATGCATTAAATATTGCACGTGGCATTCTTTGCTGAGTTACCGGTCCTTTATTACAGAAAGCCGTGCCAACGCACTTGTAACAGTGTGCTCGGTGTGGCATCAATCAAAACTCAGGGCTTCTGTGGTCTGGAGAAATAAATGAATGGAGGAACCTCTGATCAGATAAAGCTCTATACGTTTTGCCAGCACTTTTTTAAAAATCAGTTTACTTGGCAAAGAGACCCGTCGGCTGCCGGATGCCAGACCGCACACCCTGTGGTTTCCAGCCCTCCTGTGTGCAGTAACAAACCAAGCTGCTCCTTTTATTTACTTATCTGTCAGTCCGCGATGCTGATGCTGTGTCTGCAGGGATGGATGTGCTGGATTTCCATTGCTCTGGTGGTGCACAATCAAACGGCGCTCCATCGGCACTGATCTCCGAAAACACTAGTTAAGCAGTGGGCTTATTATCGACATCTGTTTTAATCTCAGGCAGTATATCTAATAACACACTTCAACATATGCTCTTCCTTTAAACTGTAGTGTTTAATTCAGCTAAAACGTGACGCTGTCACGTAGTATATTCCTACACGCCCCCCCCCCCCCCGCCCATCTAACTCCTACTCCTCCAATGGCCCCAACCTCTAAAATCTCTAGCCCCTGTTCTCCCAAACTCCCTAAATATTATTTCTTAAAAGCCCAGCTTTGTGTGACTTGTCTCTGTGTAATCAGCTTCACCAGATCTGCATCTGGCTGTGCTTCTCCACTTATCACACTCCTACTGTAATTGCCTTCTGCAGTCATCCTTTGCTGCCACTAAGTGGCGTTGCATTGCTTTTTGGTATCATCAGCAAGCCATTATTCTGAGTGATTACTGTTTCTCTGTTTAGCTTTATATATGAACTGCTGGTAAATGCATATGTGCTAAGAGGTGTGGAAAGAGAAACTGTCAGCTGCATTTTGACACTTGAAGAGCTGCACATTATTTCCTATGAAATCCACAGGTTCAGACAAATAGACTTTCTACCACAAATAGGGCGATGGACTGCACCTTTTATTCCATTGTGGTCCTTATATGAACTTGTAGGCCGAGACAGAATGAGGCCAAGTTTTCAGACTCTCTGGGTAATTTATCCTTTCCGCTGCATCAGAAAGTGGATGCTAAATGTAGTTTAAGGATAGACAGACAGAGAGACAGGCAATCGTGTTTTGGTTAAATAAGACGAATGAACGAATGAATAATTTGTTCTTTATTGCTCTTTACAATGGAAGCCAAACACCATCAAACATGTTTATTGCACAGAAAACCAGTTCATTTTGATGGAAACCACATGCCTCAACAAATGGTAAATTCTTTTAAATGTCATGAGGTCGTTTTGTCCTTTTATCTCTTCGTTTGCCAGAATATTGTACCTGACTGAGACATGAAAGTATGCCGAATCATATTTAACCTTAATCTGCCTTTTGGATCAGTGAAAATCCTTTATGGATCCTAAGCTAATATTAATTCTCGTAAACGGACATGGGGACCAGTGTAAGAAGCTAGCTGCTCCGCTCTGGGGGGACCATGAACGAACATGGGGACCAGTGTAAGAGGCTAGCTGCTCCGCTCTGGGGGGACCATGAACGGACATGGGGACCAGTGTAAGAAGCTAGCTGCTCCGCTCTGGGGGGACCATGAACGGACATGGGGACCAGTGTAAGAAGCTAGCTGCTCCGCTCTGTTGACAAAATCTTCTTCTTCTTCATGACATGCAGCAATATGGATGTGGAAGACACAGACACAAGTAAGTGGGAGTACAGAGGTAAACCGTGATAGCATGTTCTTTAGAAAATTTTCATCTGCTGCATCTGCAATCATAAAATTCTGTAGCCCTGCTCTTGCAGGGGAGACAAACTTCAGCTTTGACTTTGAAGACACCACAAGAGCGATGTAATAACTGGCATTATTAATCATGCATGTTATACTCACCTATTTTTTTTTTTTAGGCCTGAACAGTTCAGGCCAATTGTGCATGGATTCGCTTCCGTAACAAGTTACATCTTTCTATTCTATTTCCATGAAATGAAGTGGACTGCAATACATTTTTCTTCCGGACCCCATAAGCACGACGTACATTTGTAGAATGACCGTGGAGACTGTGCTTTTAATGATGATTATTACTTTGAGACTGGATCTTAATTAAGTCCTGCTTCAGAATGAAGGTATTTAGGACAATGTGACATTGAGACTAAAACTCTGTTGCTCTCTTCTTTTCCCCAGTCTAGCAATCAGATTTTTCCTAAGTGTTGACATCAGCCGTGTTTCTGTTGGTCAGGCTGGCAGAGTCCAGATGCAGGTAACTGTCTGAAGATGCAGCTGTGAGGTCATGCAGGAATGACCTTCAGCATCTAATGTATAATCACAGTGGACTTGTGGGATTAAAAACACACAGACCTTCTACACACAGCTTTTTCAGACTGATAGATATATATTGTTCCTTTTTTTCAATAATAAATTATGAAGAAATTGAATATGTTTTTTTTCCACTGGCAAGCTTTCCTAGAATAATAAATAATTTTTTTCTGGACTTCTTTTGTACACAGATTAAAGATGGACAGTTGTTGACATATATTTAATTAGACTTGTGAACAAGAGCAGTGTTCAGATGATGTTTTTTTTGCCTGTTTTATTCCTTTACTGAATGTTATGTTTAAAGTGACCAAAGTTATGTCATTATTTGCCATCTCATAAGTCATAGACTAGCAGGGGCAAACTTTTCCGCCAGCCACCCCCCCACCCCCCCAGGCCTCAGGTGGCTTGGAGAGGCCTTTTAGCCATGTTAGCCTAGGGCCCCTAGAGAATTTACTTTCCTCCTGATAGTGTGCTTTAAGTCTTGCTGATTTTAAATGACACATTTGCATCTCTATGAGAACTGATCATTTTGTAATGCAGGTTTCGAATTCCAGGTGTAGTCTCTTTGTGTTATTTTTTGTCTGTACAGTGTAGCCTTTACAGGGTTGGCTTGGCAGTGAAACACGCTCCGTTTGTATTAAGACTGATTCCCGCAGCACAGGTGAAATGTGAGCAGGTGCTTCTGTGCAGTGAACTCAGGTATAACTATGACAACATTTAGGTTTATTTGATCAGTTTTAAGGAGTTGACTAAGTCACCAAATGTGGGCATTTTTAAGGGACTAGGGTTTATTTTATATGGTCTGTAGAAGTTAATGTCTTCATTAACTGCTGTTCCTTAAACATTTGATACAAATGCATTTGAATGCTTTGAGACTCTTTCATGATGTCACTAAGATGACATTGGACAATGCAAGTAATTTGTACACTTTTTTTCAGCGTAAGGGTTAAGTTAACTCTGAGTTAAAGGCTAAGTAGCAGGACACAAACTTGATGATAGTTATAGCACTGGTTAAATTCTGATTTAACATTTACTAATTTTTTACTAAAAGTATTTTCAGCCAAATGAGCCACGTATTGCAAATCATTAAAACTATATTTGCTATCATAAAGCAGAAAGGCCGGCCAGCCGTGAATAAGATTGCTTTCTCCTGGGATAAATCCAGAGTAATGTCATTTAAAAACAACTGTTCTTGACAGCTAGACGTAAATTACAGTTAATCTTATAACTGACATGAATGCACTTTGAGTGAAGCCCGGTTAATAATAAGATGCCACACTTTCAGAAGATTAATTGTTATGCTTTTGATTGCAGGACAAAATCTGTTTTTAATCAATGTTATAAAGCATATGTTGTTTTATCTCTCAAAAGACTGCTTGGGCTTTATAGCTCAGATCTGTGCACTGCAAATCCTAAAGACAGATTGCTTCTCTCTGGGTACTGAGCAGTCATGTACAGTGCATATAAAGCACAGACTCGGACTCTATTCATTCTCAATCAAAACTCACATCTACCCTAAGATAATTCGGTAACACTTTCTATGAAGCCCATATTCATAAAGCCTAATGACTGTTCTTATAATACATTGTAACACATTCATAAAGTATTCTAAACATGGTTATAACTGTTTATAAAAAGCCATACCACATTATAGTAATGTGTATTATGCATTGTGAATGCTGAATGAAGCTCTCATCCATAATGTACTATAGATACATTTATAATGCAGTACAAAGCACCCTTAATGCTTATACCAGTATAATGCATTTTGAAAATGTCAATAGTGCATTATAGATGGGAGCCTTATGAAACATTCATAATGCATAATACGCATGGCTATAATGTGTTATGCCTTTTTTATAAATATGTGTAATGCTTTATGACTGCATTATAATTTGTCATGAATGTGTTTATGAATTACTAAAAAAAATCGCCTTAAGTAAAGCATTGCCCATAATTCTTTGTGTGTAATAATTGCTCAAGTCAAAGATAGAAGCCCTTCCATTAGAGTTTCCTGAGTTAATTCAGCATTTGAATGAAAAGCTACTTTTCTAAGCTCACTAACATTTATTAAGCCTGTTAACTCAAAATATTAGCTTGTGTGTTTCATCTGTGTGTGGCATTATTTTATAAAAAAACTGAGAGCAGTAAACCAGGAACATACGGCTGCCAGTACACTTCTCGTGACTAAATAGGCTGTACACAGATCATATCCCTTAAATTATTGAGTTCAGCCATCTGTGAATTTCACTGTAACACTGAGAAAAAAACTGGAAAATTCCCAGAGATTGCTGAAGTCCTTCAAGCCACAAGGGGGTGTACTTATGAAGATGCAACTCTATATAAAATTTGAGGCCTAGTGTATAAGAAACTCTTGTAGGCGAGAGTTATTTTGCTATCTGTTTTAACAATTCATGTTTTTTTAATCTGCTTGAAAGGAAAATGAAGACCAGCCTCAATCTCCTTCATGTATCAGCATTTAACTTAATTTAAAGTAACACGTTTTATGTCTCCTGACTCTATAAAATGCGCTCCAGGGATGTTACAGTTTGTGTTTTAGCTGACAGGGCACCTGGTGGTTTGAATCAATCCTGTCTGCCTTTGAGGTGTCATTGCTTTAAGATGAATTGATGGTCTTGTTTGGAAGTAGGTTGGGAAAAGGGGGAAGGTTATTGCAATGCCTAACTGATAAGATGTTGGCTCTGTGGGTTTCTGGGCATGCACCCTGTGAGAAGTGCTGTCCTGTATACTGTCCCATATGCTCCTTTTTAAATCCCTAACCTGTCTGAGAGCCGCCAGTGGTGAATGTCAAGCCTTTATGTATAATTAGGGGTGTCCATTGTTACTTGGTAACAGAAAATGCAGGGGATCTACAACACACAGAGTTAGACCTGAATTGTTTACTCTTATTATGCCGTGAGTGCCCAGGAAGAGGTCCTGACCCCAGGTGCAGCAGACAACACCTTCTCAGCAATAATTATGGTGTTTCCTTAATATTCCACCATCTTAAGATACGACTTCCATGGAAATATTGTAGCTTGAATCGTGAGACTGGGTAGGCCCATCCATGATCCTGGAACCGTTTCAGGCTGACCGCGTTTGATTGCAGAATGGCCACATTGAAGAACCATCTGTCCATATCACCTTGAAGGAGCTAAATTTAAACTAAGCTATTCCAATTTAATAGAGAAGTCATGGATGATGTCATTTAGCCTCACAATATTTCTTCAGTGGCAAAAGGTTTGATTGTATATATTGTGTTTTACAGGCATATGTTTTTTGGGTGAAAATGTTTGCTGTGCAATAGTTTCCTCTTATTAATCACTTTCTCTGTTGTGTTAAACTATATATGTAGTTTGTAACTTTGAGATTTGCTTGTTATTCACAGAACTGGAAGTTGTACAGGGTGCATTGTCTTGCAATATTTGAGCTTTCCTTTGAGAATCAAATATGTATTTTTAAAGAGAAAATGGGTTTGCATTAAAGAAGATGAGCAGTTTGAAATGATTTGCATGGTTTTCTCTGGGGAATAACATGGTTTAGTGCTGAGAGTCTGTTTAATTATTTTATCTTATGGTATAATTAAGATGTATAATTTTGGCTGTGAAAGAATCTAGTATAATGGATCTGAGAAGCTCTATCTTGTAAAAGCACTGCCAAGGTACATATTAAAGTATATATTTTCAACTCAAGTCATGTTATGAATATGTCTGGGTTATATTTGGGGTTTATTTTTAGGGTTTAATTGAATGGGAAGTATTTTTGAACAATGAATGGTTAAAATGCATAAGTTATTTATGTGCAAGAAAAACACAGGTTATTATTTGCTGGTGGGGGGAGGGGGCTAACCCAGCATAGGGCACAAGCCTGCAATGATGTGAATAAGGGGACAAATAAAAATAATTTTCTGTGGAGTTTGCATGTTTGTGTGTGTGTGTGTTCTGCAATATATACACTATGTTTCCCAGCCTGGCTCTACTTGGGATAGGCTCCATGTCCACGGTAACCCTGTGAATAACTGGTGTGGGATGGATGGATGGATGGATGGATGGTATCCAAACATTGTTTTCTTTCCGAAATCCGGCATTGTCTCCAACTAACAGGTGAATAATATATGAAGTGTGACTCATGCTGTCAATGCATAGCTGTTACTCATGAAATTGTGTTTTCTGTGAAAATAAACACAATAGTCTGAGTATTTAACTCAAGGTTATACTTATGTTCTTGTATGCATGTACATATTTGTACGTTTTTCCTGAGCAGATGCACTTTAAGTAAACTTAAAGATGTGGAAACTAATTTTATGCTGCAGACTTTGGAGTATATCAATATGATTTTTATATACTTATATAGCGTGAACATAAACACAATACCTGTTAGGACCATGATGAAGCATTGCTTGTTTTTGTAGTGCAACAATGACTTCTATAAAAGTGAAGTGGACCAGGGATTGTTAACCTGTCCATACACAGACCGTCGTGTCCTTGGAAAGACTCGTCTGTGTCCGTGGCAAAATGTTTTGAATGAGGAAAAAACTACGTGGGTCAGGTTTTTAAATACCATGTCTGTGGTAAAAAATTGCATTTTGATCCAAATGTCCATCAGAATTCGTCTTGGGGTTGACCCATGGACCGACACGCAACGGTTCATAATTAAGGTCAGGTCCAATTTAAACTGAGGTCCTTTGTGTCGCAGGGAAGCTTCTTCTGAATGTTGGAAAGATGACATCTCCTGCCTCCCACACACCAGAGGCGCTGAAGGGAACGGACGGTTCTGAGGAATCGCTGCTGTGTCACATGCCTGCTCTTAATATCAGGGCTTGTTTGACAGTCTGCTGTGTGTGCGCGTGTGTTGGTATGTGTGGGGGGTGGTGGTCCCCCCATAACAGGAACAGTAGCAGAGATGGTCGCTTTTTCTCAGCTTTGGCTCACACCCGGGAGGCAGTGCGGATGCCAGTCGGGCAGGGAGCCCTACTGAGTTATACGTACGTTTACGTGTCCAGAAGGCTTACGCAGCACTATGCTGCTGGACCAATAAACTGTGTCCTCTCCAGAGGACGACGCCAGGTGAGATGTGAAATATCTGGCCCTCTTTAATGTCTCGGGTGAGGCCGGTGATTCCTTTCCGGATCCTTGGCCTCAGAGCTCTTTGGACTGCTGTGCCAGATGATGCTGAAACTAATCACGCCTAGATATGTTGGGGAAGGCATTGAGGTTTCTGGGAAGGTGCCCTCAGTCCTGCCACCCTCACCCCCCACCTCTCCATTTCTCCTACGTAGAATTTTATTTCTCAAATCCCTTCCTTTCAGTTAATTTCAGATGATAATGCGAAGTGACTCTGTTTCAAAATGAGAACAATGAAGGTGCTTGCCTTAATAGAAACCTTTCATTTTCAAGGGCCATTGCAGTTTTTATTCTTTTAATGTCACAGCCTTCCTAAATTTAAGGGGACCTTATCAAATTTATCGTAAATCGGTTATATTATAGCAGAACTGTTCCCATAGTCCCCATCCCAGTATAATTTTCCTATTCGAATCCTATATTATTGTATATAACTATTTAGAATTGGTCAAATTCGGAATGAATTCTCATATGGGGAACTGGTAACATGGGGACAGCATCAACATTGCATAACTCAAGGTTGTTCTACGACCCAAAAGGAACATGCTCCTGATAGCGTTTCATTTAGACGGTCTTTAGACATACCATGGTCTTCAGTTAATTTGTTTGCAATTAGCTCCGAGCAAAATAAATGTAATTACTGTTTGATTTTTTTTTAACAAGCACTTAATGAGGTGAGCCGGAGATTGTTGAGATTTTGGGCCTGAGCGCTTCGTAAGACTTCCGAAATTTCACTCGGTCCATCAGTTTAAGGTGTGACTTGTGAAGCCAGATGACATGAAGGGACGCAACACGAAGAAGAATTCAGTCGGTGAGCGCATTCTAGTATCCCCTCAGAGGTAAGGCAAGGAGTCTTATTTTTGACATCTTTATTACAGTTATCAAACGGAAAATACATTCTCTGACCTGCTAAACACTCGAATCTCAAACAGCAAAACCAAAAAGGGATCTGTTTTATTACTATATACATCTACTGTATACAACTACAGACAACTGCACTGAAGCATTGCATTGTGAATCTCTGACAGCAGATGTGTCCTTCACATGGTAACAAGCTGTTAATTATAATTTTTATTACATTCAAAGTAGTCCGTTTCACAGTTATCATTCTGAATCGATTGCTGTAATTATTGCATGCTGTGTCTCTGTTATCCATGTGGAGATGCTAGTTTTGTTGAATAGCAAGTGCACTGCCTTTTGGTGGATGTAAGCTTTATTCATGTAAAGTACTGCGTTTCTTTTAATGGGAGTATTTACATCTGATCAAGATAAATCTAAAAGTCATACCTGGAACTTGGCTACATTAGCAGAGAGGAGCAGGTCTGAAACAAAATACTTGTCTCCATGGTGTCAATATATTATTGTGTTTGACATATAGATACTTCATAATTTGCATTTTTTGAAATAAATTATTTTTGCCTTCGTATTTGTGAAGTAGAACAGTATTAATCTACACAGTAAGTGCTTTACAGCTTAATGACCAGCATGCAGCTACACAATGTGTGTCTACATATGTATATGTAATCATTTGAGTTTAATTGAGTTATTTTAAGTAAATGAAGTGTGTTTGTGGAGTTTATGCAGGACCTCAAGGAACAGAGCCCTTTGTGGATGCCTTTAGCATAGATGCCATTAGCTATCGCTAAATTATTTTCCTCTATCCGCTTTTTTGGCTGAACCAATCATATTTCTTGCTGGTAAAAACTACAAAATCGTGTTTCCTGATGGGACAGGAGACACACGGAAATACATTCTGAGATCACGCTGGAAAAATTGATGCTAATCCCTGGCAGCAGATTGACTGTATGATAAATCTAGTTTTCACGGTCTGTGGCTTTGCCGATCTCCATCGAACTGTTGGAAAGCCAATTCAAAGGGGTCAGTTCATCCCAATAGGCTGGCTATTGGGATGGTGTCACTGTCTGCTCCAACAGACTGAGAGACTCAGCTGCGGGATTCATGCTCTGGGCAGTTTGGGGGCCACATTGCTGGGGGTGGGGGTGGGGCAGCTGACCTCCTGGTGGATGCGCGTCGCTTCAGACTTCGATGATGTTGATGGAGGGGACGGATGGGTGAAACTGCAAGGCAAGGAGAACATGATCAGAATTTCTAAAAAAGAAACCGCGCTGTGCATTGACTTTCTGCCCACTCAATCGGAAGGTGGTGGTTAGCAAAATTAAATATTTATAGGAAGAAAATTAGGCTGAAGTGACGTTCAAGGGCATCCGAGTACTTGTATTTGGTCTGGTGGCCATGGACACCTTACAGGCTGCGAAGCGTTTATGTGTATTTTATTAGATAGTATTTTGCACATTGTTATTTGTAGCTTACAGTAAAATGTTAGTGACTCGATAGAAATATGAAAATAGGCAATGTGCTCGCAGTCAGAAAAATACATTGGACATTTTAGTACATGGTGGTTCTGGTGTTGTTTCAGTTTGGAATTTCAGTGGTTCCATTTTTAAATTTATTTCAGATTGAAACAATACACTACTACTAAGTATTCAGGTGCTAATGTGATGAGCTACTATTGGATTAAAAAGCAGTTTTATATGTTACTGCACAGCTCCGATTTTATGGTTTAGTTGTGTCTATGCACTTTTAACATCTAGGCCTTTTATAAAGAGTGGGAACTTGGTTAGGCAATAGCTTATAAATGTCAATTTGTCACAATGCATGAGATTCCTTTAAATACGAAATATATTTCATATATGAAATATTTGAAATAGCATGCTTTATTTTATGTCAAGTTGCTTGTTATTAACTTCCTATAATCAAGGTACTCAGAGATGAGCCAAAACATTATGAGCACTCGAATAATGTTCACTATCTCATTAAAATGGTACTCGTGGTTGAATGCAGAAGAAACGGAAGAAAGGGACTTTGATAGGGGCCAAATCATTCTGGCCAGGCCACTGGATCAGAGCTTCTCTCAAATGGCAAAGCCCACGGGGTGCTCACACTCAGCCATGGTGAGTACAGGTACCTACTGAGTGACCCGAGGAGGGAAAAACCACAAACTGCCGACAGGGTGTCTTATCCATGCAAGATGCTCATGTAGGCTGTCCCATCTGGTACTGTGGCACAAATGGCAGCTCATTTTGATGATGACGGGAGCAATGTGCTACGAGAGACAGGGCATCGAGCCCTGCTGCGTGTGGGGCGTGCAACATTTTTCCTAGTTAACTTTATCTGCTTCACATCATAATATTTTGGCTCATCTGTATATATCTTGTTTTTGCAGCGTAGAAAATATATTTAGGTCAGAATATGATTTATTAATAAAATATTTTCATTCAGCTGGCTTTATTTGCCTAAGAACAAGTAGTTGCACTTTTTACAATCAAACCCCCTAACCCATTTCTTTAAAATGATATCTGATCTATTTTAAATACAAGTATAAGTCCATACCACAGAATGGTCAGCTGTTATTTGAAATCGCCTTGCTGTGCATCACTGTCTGTCTCTCGCGCTCTAATCTCGTGAAATGACACATTGCCCTATGGACCTACCAAAGCTAAACAGGGCCCCGGTGAGAGAGATGAGATTGAAGGGGGAAGATGGGCTTTCGGGAGACGTGCACAAGACCTCTTCATGAATACCAAGCGGGGCCTTGAAGTGCTTGGTGTTTCGCAAGTTTTAGCTGCTCACTCCCGGATGCTGGTGCTGCCTTTATCTACTTCACAGGCCAAACCGTAGCATTCATCGTGCATTGCTGGAGCATCCTCCAGATCGTTTAAGCGAGAGGCTGAGGAACTCAATGATACTAAAAGCTTTTTTATTACGCCTTTTCAGTATGGAAATGGACTGTTTTTTTTTCGTAATAAATAACCATGTTCATTATTAATACAACATCAAGTTAATCTAAATAATTTAAAGCTAATGTGTTTATGGATAGAGGACAAAACAATATTACAGACCTCAGGGGGACAGTCAGGTGATGGTAATTGTTGGGGTTAATCCAATCCACACGACCCCTGTTCCCTGGTTGTACATGCTCCCCCAGATCATCCACTCCTGCAGGAACATCCTGCACACTTCTGTCTCGATTATTTTGGTCTTGTGCAACCCCCCCCCACCCCCATGTTTGGTATGAGATGAAAAGAGGTTCAATATTTTTAACTTGTTTGTTATGTTATTTGACCTGTCTGACATAAACAAGGACGATAGAATAAGTTCATTGCGTAAGGCAAGCATGTTATTACAGTGAGAAATCTGGCCAGTTAGCAAACTGCTCTAAAATAACCGACAGTGCCTTAATTTTGCTTTTAGTTTTACAGCAGGTCTTATCCATTGTACCATGACCTGTAGCCAGCCTGCCTCCTTCTGTGATTAAAGTTTTAATGATGTCAGTGCCTTTAATTAGATAGCCTTTGATATGCCAGTTGAATGTCTGCTGGTAGCTGTGGGCTTGTTATCGGCCCCATTTGAAAAGCAGCCTGCACTCAGATAGATATCTTCTTAAGGCCCAAAGCAAGATGCAGATATCTACTGAAGGTTTAAACCTTCTGGCATGTCCATACTATAATTCAATTCAAACAGTGCAGTTCAATTTAAAATTTGAATGGATATCTTTTACTGAGAGTGAGCATATTTGAGTGGTTGTGAATGGAACTTTTTTTTTCAAAGCCATTGATGATTTGATGATTGGTGGGGGTGAGTCTTCCATTAATCACAGTCGTTGTATCCTTACTTAGACATTTATTTATTATTTTTTGAATGCATAGCCCTCTGGCAGGGAGATGTGAGCATCTGACATACGGAGACGGCTTATCTGTGGGGTCCAGGCTACTTGTTTGCGCAGCACGCACATGCGCACTGGCGGTGCCCACCTTGCTCCTGAGCAGACCCCCGCTGTGGTGCTCTGGCGTGCTCCTCTCCGAGCACGGCTTCACCTTCTCCTTGCTGTTGCTGGAGTCGTTGTCCTTGATAATGTCGTACTGCCGGCAGAACAGGGCGATCACGGCTGAAACAGAGCCATGAAGTCCACAGCGGTCTCAGGGGCTCAGCGGTGCCAGTCAGCACATGTGTGCGCGCGTTTCTGTGTGTGCGCGCGTCAGAAAACGGCACGTGCACTTTGCAGGGCAGTGATGTCACCGTTTTCACTCCGCCAGTGCTGAAGTGAGTCTGTCCCTTTCACTGTCACAATGCCAGGCTGACCAGAAGCAGGTGAACATCACGTTCCGCGCCGATGCCGGCTTCACTAAGCTGACCGCCCAGGCGGCAGCTGAACACGCACTAATACCATGCACATACATTTCACTGAAAATGCTGCAGCTACTCCAGGCATCCAGTTACACCCGCTACATTAGTGCACAATTCATTTACCCAGCAGCTTTATCTCAATGCACGGCTTTCGAGAGTGTGACTGAAATAAAATTGCCTGTCCTCTCGAGGGTTTCCCGTGGTAATAAAGGCTGACAGAGGCCACAGTTTTCATTCCGCTCTCTGCCCCAGCAAAGGAGAAGTGATGGCTGGAGTCTCCCCTCCAGTGAGACCTGTTTGGTGTGAGCAGTTAATAGGGGCAAAAATGCCCTTATGAATTTTGTGCATACAAATTTAACTATTTACACAAGGATCTACGGCTCTAAGCAAAGTTATAAACTGCTTTTATAAAGCAAGAGCCCAGACTTGCTCTCTCATAAGGGCAGGAGATGCTTTGACCCCAAGTGGCGCAAATTATTGTTTAATTTATTAATTTTTATGAATTCATTAAAGAATTATAATTAATCTGCAAAGATCGCGCATTAATTCCACCTTATCCTTCAGCCATCCTTTCTGTACTTCAGCAGGGAATTATTGTAATCCTAAGTCGTATTGCGAAATGGAGGGAAAAGATTAATTGGCCTTTACTTGCTTACTCTGCCAAGCATGTCGATTTAATTCTCAGCCTTATAAATACTGCCTTGCAACTCAGCACAGTGTCACATGTCTTACCTATTGGATGTACTTTAATAGGCCTACTGAAATGTTAACCAAATGACACGTTACATCTACTTACAGTAAATGTATTTTAATTGATATTGACAAGTCAATCTAATTAAGCCATTGCGACATTGGAGTCCAGATATCTAGCCTCAAGCAACATTAACCGATGAAACACATTGGTTAGGGTGCATTTTTAGTGATTGACTATAACAATATGGTGATTGATGCATTTGAAATGTTTTCTATTCATACAGCATCGACATGTCTTCATGTAACTGCATCTTTTTTTTTAGCTATTATATTTTACAAATTAGATTTCATCCATTCCATCACTGAGAGATGTGTCTCAGAGTCATAAATTACATCAGCATCACTATCGGTATGATGAGATGTCAGCTGACCAGTTCTTCTGCAGAGAGAGTTTGAATATATTTAAGTAAAAAAAAAACAATGCTAAGTGATCCATGAGAGAAAATTGCATCCTTACCTGCCCACATCAGCAACACCACAACGATGATGATCATCTCCCCTGTTTGGAGGTTTCTGGACTTATCTAAACCCTGCACTGTTGGATCATCTGTGGAAACAGTGAGGACAGTGCAACCAATAAAAAAGCTTTATTTAGCCTCTCGAGTTCACAGTAACTTCTGTGGTATTTCAAGACTTTCAAGTAGACTCTGGAAAAACAGGATTATCTTAAGGTTTCATTTAATTTAATTTGCATATAAACAGAATATATTTTGGGTATTACAAACACAATATATTTTGTGTATATATTGTCTATATATTTATCCATCCATCCATTCACTGCAGCAGTCAAAGCAGGGATGCCCAGACCACCCTCTCACCAGGAACATTGGCTCCCAAATGTCTGAGCTCTGAGCTCCTGACCCTGTCTCAAAGGTTGAGCCCGAACATCCTGTGAAGGAAACAAATTTCTGCCGCTTGTATCCATGATCTTATTCTTTTGGTCACTACCCCAAGCTCATGACCAGGCGAGGGTAGGAACGTAGATTGTCTGGTAAGTTGAAAGCTTCACCTTCCGGCCTAGCTCCCTCTTAATCAGGACAGGACAATACAAACATGAACTAGACCCTGAGATACTTTAAACTCCTCCACATGTGGTAGTAACTCATCCCCCTCCAGGTAAGGGCAAGCCACCCTTTTCCGGTCAAGAACCGTGGCCTCTGGCATGGAGCCCGGCCGCCTCACATTCAGCTGCGAACCACCCCGGTGCATGCTGCAGGCCATGCCAACAGGACCACATCGTTTGCAGGTCACAGCCCAATCATGCCAACAGGGCCACATCGTTTTCAGGTCACAGCCCAATCATGCCAACAGGACCACATCGTTTGCAGGTCACAGCCCAATCATACCAACAGGACCACATCGTTTGCAGGTCACAGCCCAATCATGCCAACAGGACCACATCGTTTGCAAAAAGCAAAGACTTGATCCTGAATTCACCGAACCAGACCCCCTCCGCCCCCCCTCCAGCTATGAATGGAATCAGTGACAAAAGGCAGCTCTAGCATAGCCTAGTGTAATACCCACCTGCAAACCAAATCCTTCCTCTGTTTGTACAGGAACCCCACAGAACTCCCCAAGGGGCACAATCGTGTGCCTTTCCCAAGTCCACAAAACGCATGTAGCCTGGTTGGGCAAACTCACATAAAGCCTCCAATACCCTTGTGTGGGTGAAGAGCTGGTCCAGCATTCTATGACCAGGAAGTCATCTACCTGTCTGCTACTTCAGAAGTCCTACAAGCTAACCAAGCTCAGAATACCTCCTTCTTCAGCCTTACGGCTCCCATTATCGCTGGTGTCCACCTCCAGGTTTAGGGATTCCCATAGTGACAGGCTCAAACATCCTTACAGCCACAGCTCCATACAGCCGCCTCAGCAATGGAGTCTTGGAAGATGGCCGATTCGGACTCCCTCGGGACGCGAGGAAAGTTCTGCCAGAGGTGTGAGTTTCCCAGATTGCTCAGACAGGAGCCTCCACCAGACACTACCAACATGCTCTGACTATACGTTTGGGTCTGCTGGGTCTTTACAGCATCTTCCCTCGCCATTGTGGTTAGCACTGAAGTCCAATAACAGAGCACTTTGCTGGTTCAGTGCGGGTAGGCTGTTTCTCCCAATCACACCTTTCCAAGTTGCACTGTCGCCACCTACATGAGCATTAAAGTATCCCAGCAGAACAATGGATCCTGCAGAGGGAGCATGGTCCAAGACCCAATCCAAGGTCTCCAAGAAGGCTGGAAAGTCTGAACTGGTGTTTGGTGCATACGCACAGACAACGGTCTGAATCTGTCCCCACGACACAAAGTTAATGGAATGTGTCCCTCTCATTCACCAGGCTAAACTCCAACGTACTGGCCAGTTTGCATTGGGAGACCCTACCAGGGGAAATTGGGCCTTATAATATAGCTTCTAGGATCTCTCTCTCTCTCACACACACAAACACACACCATCAATTCATTTCTATGGGAAAAACCCTAATCCCAACCTTAACCCCTACCCAGCCCTAACCTTAACCAAACAATATACAAGACTTCTGACATTAGTTTTTTGATTGCAGCCACAGATTCTTATAAAAATTAGTTTCCCCATAGTTGGGACTGAAAAAAACAGTTCCCCCACACAAACACATGCATACATAGTGGGGAGTAAAGCCAGTTCATTGTTCCAAACACATATGCACAATATGATCATACAAGTCATTAGTGTGCAATGCCATCATCATAATGATGGATGACATTAAAATGGTTCAAGAACAGCGGAACCAGACACAATGAGCATACTAACTCCTAAAGGCTAAAAAACAAAAGATAAAGCTTATGAAATACTCATTGAATTAAGAGACTGGGCAGTAGCTGATATTATGCATGCTGCAAGGCATACTGGGAAGGATATCCCAGAACTCTCCAGCAGTACACTACAATTTATTATGTGTAATATAAATAACAAGCATGAAGTATTTACTGCAACTCCCACTAAATAGAGAAGACCTAAGATTGATGGATGGTCATATACTATACATATTTCATTATTTATGTGAAATAAATGTCAGATTTAATCATGCTTATGACCACAGTAGCAGAGTTGCTACAATATATTTACATTGTACAATACATTACATGAATGTCATAGTAGAGTCGAGTTACGAGGAAGAGCCAGAGTAAATAAAGACCTGTGAACATTATAATGTGAGGAGCATACCAGTCCGTCTGAGGTATGACCTGTAGGACATGGACCTAGGAGAGAGCATGTTCCTGAAGCAGCAGTCTACTGACCCCTAAAAAGGCTCCCCTAAAAAGGACATGAGCTCCCCTGATAGCCTTCCCTGGGGGCGCTACAGAATTGTCCACTTTTTTGTTATAGGATGTATTTTATTTTCTATACATTAAGATTCCTGACAAAAATAGCATGCGTATGTCAGTTTTGTTTGTTTATTCACTTATTACATTGCATTTTCTGGTATTGACTGTCTGCAGTAGGGATAGTAGAATTTTTTTGCAGTAATCCTGTTACTGAGCGCAGTGCTGCGCACTTTTATGTACGTGTGTGCATGTGACTTGGGATGTCGGGGTGCTCACCGGAAAACAGGGCTCCCCTGAAAGCCACTGTGTAATTCGAACCCTGATAACATCACTGTCCTCCTTCTACCCTAACAATGAGAAAACGCAAGGCAATCCACACATTCATCTTGGGGCTCAGTCTTCATTAACAGGATTTACTATTCCCTGTTTCCTCTGTGACCATCTCTTAACCTGCATGGAATGGCTCCAGAGCAGCACTCTTCCCGATTGATCCCTTGTGTTTTGTGAGCCGCACTGAGAAACCCTGGCTCCCAATTCTGGATCGTCAGCTTTCCTGGCAATTATAAAAGGGTAATTTGTAGCATACACTGGGTGTTTTACAATTTTCAATTTTAGCCGCAGGGGGCAAAAAGTAAGCTGAAATGCTGCCCTGTGATGCTCAGCACAGCTATATCTACTGATTCTGACATTTATCAATGGATCTTTATCAAGGAATACAATTTTACACTTGGCTAAGAAACACCATGCATTTAAACATCCATGGAGCAGGAATATTTAATCTAACATCAGGGTAAAATGTCTGGCTATATTTCCCCACAACGCATGCTTTCAATGATAAGAAAGATCTGTAAAAAATGATTCTTTTTCATTATTATTAAAATGATAATTTCATGTATGTATTTTCACTTGCACTTGTAAATGCTGTGTGATTTGTGAAAGGCCAGGTGAGACTGCTAATGAAGACAGAGACAGTGGTGATGATGTAATCTCTCTCTGGGGATCCTCCTCAGTCTCTCATTGGGTGCGGTTTTCTCAATCAATCAACCAGTCAGATTTAATTTAGTGACAAATCATTTTACAGTGATTAAAAGTAATTTCCCATTACAATCTGAAAACCAAACAAACATTTAGAAGCCAGTATTGGAATGAGACATAATTAAAAAGGTTATTAAGTAGTATTGCTAAAAATACACTGGCTTAATGCATAAATGAAAAGGACGGTTGTAAATAATTTATAAAAATAGCAATTCTTTGGCATCTTTAATTGCTCCTTTTTTTAATATGATTAAGGGCGTCACTTTGGCTGCTTTGAGGGGCTGCCCCCCCCCCCCCAAAAAAAAATAAAAATACAGTAAGCAGGTTAAATGTTGTGCTATCGCGCATCATTAAAATCGGCCCTCGCAGTATAGGCTTAAACACCCATTTCATGAATCTTTAGTGACACTCCTGAATATGACCGCCTTGATCATACCTGCTGTACATATCCATGAAATAAGAGTCAGTAGAAAATAGGCCTAAGTCAAGAGCATTTTAGAGAGAATACTACCCGTGTGATAAATGGGTCAAAGCAGCTGTTTTTGGCAGTGCAGATGTCAAAGGGATGAATCAGAAAGCCCCTCTCCCCAGAACTCCGTTTCTATGGTTGTGTTATGTTTTGTGGGTGCAGCAGTTATCAGTTGTTTTAAAAGAGGAATCACAGAGTTAGCATATTCTCTTTCTGTGTAATTTACTTGTGTAACACTCTTTTGCGTCCCCCAGTGACTCACTCGTTGCATTTAATGTCTCACACGGATCAATTTGGGGTGAGAACTTACATCCCTGACACCGCATTCAGATTTCTTTTTGAATTGAAGTCCTCTGAAAATGAGCTCTCGGACCGAAAATGCTGGGGTTGATTAAGCAGGTTTTTCCTGGACACAGACACATATGACGCTTTATGCTGAGGTGCCGGCCAGCTTGTGGCGAGCCATTAGTCAAATGCCAGTCCTGGGACAGCTGTTTGGGACCCATTCAGAGCAGAGGATGGGAGAGACGCTGCAGCTGGATGCTTTGACTTTGCTTTGCTTTCACATCCAGCCCCCATCAGTCTCATTAATGGACTCTAATGATTCCTTATTTTAAGTGATACAGAATCTATAGCTTATACAGACGTGTCAGTTCACATTAAATATAGAGGCTTTAAAAGCTTTTCAAGATCATATAAACAATTCATCATTAATCAGCCAGCGCTGCCAAGTAGGTTCTGCACCCTCTGCTTCTGCTTGTTTTCTGTGTTTTGTTTTCTAGCCCATGTACTTTGGGGGTGCGTACAAAAAGCTGTCCTCATTCGCTGAAGGTTGAGGTTGGAAAGGGTTTCTCTCTGGTATGATGCACTGTGTCTAAGTGCAAAGCCAGGCTCCATTAAGGGGAAAAAAACACTACTTTGCTTTACTGAATTATGTATTAGGAGGGACATTGTATTTTAATGAATATATAAATATTTTTAGAGCAGAAATGTAATGCCAGTGAATCTTTTTTGTGCTGAATCTAACTACTGCACTTATCTGTGTGTTTTTAATTTGGCATCCAGTCCCTTTACTTTGAACCCAAGGCGCTGTGATGCAGAGCAGATAACCTAAATGGCTTTTTGTATAACTCGAGCAGCGCGGGCTCCTCGCGGGACTTTCATCGAGCCCCTCGCCGATCTCGTAAAAAGCACGCGGCCGCAAGTTAATGTCCCTCGGCTTCTCGATAACCAGATTTCGTCTTGTTGAGACTCTTAACTGATTGTGCCGTCGCTGCAGTGGGGGTTTATGTAAGACTGCCTTGTTCTGCCAAGAAATCGGCTTTCCCCTGAACGATGTATGCTGACTATGTGGCATGATGACAGCAGAGAGTGCTGGATAGTCTCACCCACTGTACCTCCTGCATGCCGAACAGAGAGACCTACCGCCGCGTTGCCTAATATCACACACAAAGTCTATCGTATTCACTACAGTGTTGGTAGCTTAATTTTCCATTATCTTACTCTTCTGCTTTTTTGTTTGTTCTTCCTCTGTTTTATTTCACTCTGTCCTTTATGGTTTTAGTTTAATGGACGTTACTTTCTGTTCCTCTGCACTGTGTTATACTCTATGCCCGTCCTCTCTGCTATTCCGAGCCACTGCATCTGTCATTTTATTTTACTGCTGTCCCATGTATATCGTTTGTTTGTTTGTGTTTTGACTTATTTCTATTCCAGTGGATCTCTGGCCTGCAGCTTTGCTGGTTGCGCGCCGATACGCCCTTGCTTTCTTTCTGAAATCCTTTAATTATCCAGCTCTCGGCAGCACCGGCTTTCCCCGCCCGCCGCTCATGCAGGCTTCGGTGCCATCCCAGCGCCGATGAGGTTCTGCTTTGCTGAATCCCTGCCTTGTGGAGCTTCGGACACTCTGCTCCTTGCATGGCGGCGATGCTATGTCTCCTGCCTGGCTGCCTGATAGCCCACTGGCCTCCTTCCTCTCACCCCCATCACTGCCTGCCTACCATCCCTCCTCCTTTTCTCCTCTTTCCTTTGGCGAATTAGGGTTAGGGTTGGGGCTAGGGTTAGGGTTAGAAAAACTATGGCTTTCTGAGGCACCA
>JAODKL010000039.1:13717282-13749161 GCA_026780765.1 Petrocephalus schoutedeni
AAGCACAAACATACATACAGAGATGCATGTCCATTATATAATCGTCAGTCTTTTTCATTTTAAATTGCTTCTTTGTTACATTAAATTAGTACATAAAATCAAACATCCAAACATTTCTCAGCACGTATGGTTATAATTCATATGTCTACAATATATTTGCAGTTGCTGGATAAATGTAATGACTTGGAAGCACAATTTTTGCACCATTCTACACTTTTTTGTTTTACTGCTAATGACGTGAGTGGAGGAGCTTGTTTTCTGCTGAGATATGAGATCTGATGCAACATCACGATGGGAACCGGTCCAGCTTTACAAGCGGAGGCCTGTCGCTGACTGTCGACACATAGATATGTCCTTTATCTACCTTGTTGTAAGCTGCCTTTGCAGCCATACACACACACACATACACACAGTGCATGCATTCAGCCCGTGGGAGATGGATATAGTGAAGCGTACTCCGGTTAGTGAACAAAAAGTTGAAACAGCAATCTGCACACTGACGTCAAGAGGCAGAAATAGCCACACGTGGCTTGTAGAGGAGAAGCCTTGACACGTTCCTCTCGGTGTATGTGCCTGTGCACCAGAGAGGGGTGTGGAAATGGCAGAATGAGGGTCATTAGAGACCTGCTCTCCACTGGCTGCGTCTTCTAATCTTCTATCGTCCTCCGGAGGGCATTTACAGTGAGTAACAGTCCGGCGGGGGTGAAAGTAGTGAAGCCACTATATTGTAAATTGTCATTAATTGCTTAATTATGCCTCAGATGAACACAGCCCTACCTGAACTGCATTATCACCATATCTTTGTCACAATCACAAGCCTCCTTTATTAACGGGAGTGTGGCTGGTCCAGCCTGCTTGGGCTGCACATGCTGGCCAATCGTGGGCCCCTCTGTTCTCATGTCACCATCTTCCAGGAGTCACCACCTGAGACACACGTTCAGCATATGTTTCCTGCACATCCATCAAATGTCGACAAGTCAGTCAGCTCTGGAACATCATAGTCATCATATTTAAAACAAACCTCGAGCCATACCACCCACATCCCAGACCAGGATCATAAACTAACAGCACAGGACAGTCACTACACGCAACATACACACTGAGATGCACCTTGGATGGAGTGCGAGTCCATAGCGGGACATACAGAGTGGATATTATTCCTATTCTTATTATATTCATTATTATTATTATTATTATTATTATTATTAGCATTAGCAGTAGTAGTAGTAGTAGTATTATATGTATTTTAAGTAAAGGCTTCTTTCATGTTTTCATGTACTATACTTGGTACTCACTGCAAGAACAGAAAATAGTTTTTTTTAAGAGAAGCTAAAAAAATCATCTATTAAGCTAAAATGTTAATGCAGAGCAGTGCTGTGGTATGTGCCAGTGGAGTTTAAGTTAATTAATCGATTTGAAGAGTGAAAATGATAGATGCTGATAGATGCTGATTCCTTACTCTGGCTTCCCAAGCTAACCTGCATGAATCCTGACCTGATCACGATTGACTTGACTATGGAAACAAAGTGGATGTTCGTGAATGTTGTTTTTTTACGTGCAATAGTCCCTGGGTGTGTGCTGTAGTCACGGGCGGATAAATGAGCATCCATCACCATAAGAGGCTGATCAGCGTCAGGTGATCCATATAGCACTACCTGGCAGGATAATTTCCCGAATGTGCATTCAGCGTCTGCATACCGGTGGATGGGTATTGACTGGATCCATCCTTACATCTCCAGCGAAAACAGAAGAATGAGCCCATTGATTAAGTCCATAAGCCAATTACAATGCTGTGTAAGATGTGAAATGTCACTGCTGCCCGGAATAATGACAGATACATCCATCCACTTTCCATAAGCGCTTATCCACTCCTGGGTCCCGGAGAGCCTTCTCAGGGAAGACAAGGCAGGGGTGCATGCAGGAGAGGGTGTCAGTCCATTACAGGACATGGATTGATGCCTGGGGTAATTCAGAGACACCAATTTGCCTAACAGCGTGTTTTTTGACTGGAAAAAGCACACCTGGAGGGAAGCGAAACAAACACAAGGAGAAAATCCGTAAAGCAAGAGACGGGATTCGCACCTACAGGGCTGATCGTTAAGCTGCCATGCCACCCTGCACTGTGCTTAACATCATTATGAAGTGTTGGCCAAAACACTGCAGAGTACAAGTGCCATTTACGTGACCGAATATTACATAACACAACTCAAAACACACACACATGTCAGGAAGGTTGCAACAAATATTCCCTGTAGTGCGTACTACGTGTTATCTGCTGACAGTAGAGACGGTGAAGAGGGACTGAGAGCAAGAGACCAGAACAGAAAGATGTATGTGTGAAGGCACGATTGCTGTGTACTCACAGAGACACCAAAAAGAACAGGCGGGTCAGGTTAAAACAGGTAAGATTCAGACAATCTGAAGACGTGCGCAAGAGCGGTGTAATGCAGTGAATAGACAGTGAAAAAGCCACAAGGCTGCAAATACTGATGACTTTTTATAGGCCCACAAAATCAATCTTAAACACTGATTTGCTATATAACGATGTCATTTCAAATATCCGTAACAATATTTACAGTATGCTTATGTGAGCCACATGTACTCCCAGCAATAACTGAGGTTAGAGCTGGGAATGCGTCTTTGTGGCTTACTGCAGATTTTCACCATGGCACATACTCATGCTGACAATAAACCCATTAGCTGGAATATCTGAGAGCAGAACTGATGAACGTGATAGAAAGACTCATGGTGCAGGGTGTGATTACAGCTGCTGTAGGATCCATGGCTTAAGAAAATACCCAGAAAAGTCACACTGGTTTCCCACTGGGTCTGTGCTAGTTTACCTCAATAACAAAGCCCACAAAATTAGGCATGTCTGTAGTAGATGCGCAAATAAAAGCAAAATGATCAGTAATTCATCTTCATTACTGGTAATGATGCCCATTGCCATTCTGATTTTCAGTAAATGCTGTTGAATGGGAGGCTAGTTAAGTTTTCATTCACAGAATAAACAGCTTGCGAACTCTGCTATTGTGCCCCCTGCTGGTCAAGTAGCCCAAGCCAATTTCCTCATAACAAATTGAATTCTGCTCCTCACCTAATAGCTGCTCTTTATGTACCACTGAGGCATTAAGCTGAAAAATGTGCGTCCGCTTTCCACATAGGGGGCAGAAAGCCATATATCACATTGTACACAGCGATCTCCCTCATAATAATACTGGGTTATGTGAAAACACCCTAGGCAGTGACTGTATCGCACAAGACTCTGTAAAGTTTATCCTTTGCTACAGGGAGGGGGGATAATGAATATTATGTTGGTGTCATGACCTTGAAGCTGAAAGCAGGTGCGTCTGTGGCTGACAGATGGCTAGAAGGCATTTTCTCTAGTTAAGGACACTCTCAAAGTTTGAGCCAAAAATGATGGAAGCTCAGATGGTGACGTAAGGTGGTCAGTGCTTGGGGTGGGGGGTGGGTCTCTTGTACCAAACTCACCCCAAAGCTTCTGGGAAAACCATGCTCTATATAAATGACTGATGCCTTTATAGAGAGCAGTTTCTTTGTAATGCTCAGAGGGTCAGCAACTTCTACCATAGGTTTTTAATACTTCTTCATCATTCAAATTCCACACTAGTTCAAACTCCAGATGTGGCACGAGGTGAGGGTTCCAGTCTCATGTTCCAATAAATCACTCTCTCTGCAGGGGTCTTTAGAGATTAAAATGCCATTTCAACTCTGCACTGAGTTCTCTTCATGCTGGTGTTTATTAATTAACCTGCACTCTACATCTTCTTAGAAAGATCTGAGTTGATATTTCAGCATAAATATCACATGGGAGTGTTTTTCAAAGCTCTTCTAACATGGTGTACTTCAACACCATGACGAGGGTACTGTATTAGCCAAGATAAACAGCACGCTCTCTGCACCTAGGACTTTAATCTTCCTCCAAAATTCAGTTTTCTTAATACGTGTGTTCTGTATTCTGTTCTACCCAGCAGCAGAATAATGAATCTTACCTCCCGTAAACATGTCAAACTGTTGTGTTGCCCCGTGGGTTTTTTTTATTATTAAAATCTGATCCAGTGAAATATGCTGAAACATCAAACACACCAAAGCCAACTGCACTGCCCGTCCAGTGGAGGATTGATCTGCACATTAAATCAGCAGGAAGAATTTTACCAGGCCTATATTATAAATAACTGATGTATGTGTCTCATTTGAGTCACTCTGGTTTTAAACAAGATAATTAACTAATCAACTACTCACAGGTTGTGATTCAAGCTTTGAGAATAAATCAACTTTTTTTTTTAATTATTCATACATTATATAACTGTACCCCTAACCCAAAATTATAAGTAACATATACGTCTTGCAACTTGACACTTGTTACAGAAGAAGCAGACTGGGAAATGATGTGCCTCTGGCATAAACAGTATGTATTTAACGCTGCCTGTCCTAGTTCTTAAATATTTTCCATGAGATCGGGTTATGCTCAATCTTTTGTCGGGTTCCTGGTATACATCTGTGTCCAAAGGAGAAGGCTTCTCGTGATATCATGCCACACCCTGCCCAAAGTCAATGCAAACGTTTGCAAAAAAACGCTAGCAGGTTAAGTAGATGAGTCTGGATCATTTGGTATAAAGGTTTAAAGCAGCAAAGCTCAGAAATTGCAAGGTGTAACAAACGCTGAGCAGACTGATAGCTTAATGTTATTCTGCTGTCTGTTTTTTGTCATAATATGAATGAATGTTAAATTTATATAGCACTTCTCATGACACCTACGGCACTTTACAGAACCAATGGGGAGCCACGTCACCCACCTGGATGATGCGACTGCAGCCATTCTGCGACAGTACGCTCACCACACAGTAGCTAAGGTGGTGAAGGGGCAGAAGTCACCTGTTAGATATAGGGGATGATTAGGAGGGCAGATCTGAGAGGGCAACAGTGGGCAGTTTTAGCCAGGGCATCAGGGTACCACCCTACTCTTTCGAAAGATGTCCGGGGATCTTCTCTGACCTCAGGGAGTCAGGATCTCAATGTTTTGACTCATGTGAAGGACGGCACCACGTTTACAGCACAGTGCCCCCATCGCTGCACTGGGACATTGGGATCCACACAGGACAGGCTAACCTGCTGCTCACACCAACACCAAAACCCATACAAAACCCAGAAAGATAAGAAAAAGATGCACGTCATTTAATGTGTAACGTTTATTATTACAAAGGTCAGTGGTGTTTTTCTATGAATGAAAAATTGGGCCATGTTATGTTAGAAAATATTTTTCTTTTTAATGTAGTCTTTTGTTATATTTAACTATGCTTTTTAATTAAAAATTAATGCAGGTTTCACCCATATTAGGTTTCAGTCTTGAAGACCGAGAAGTATTTATATAAATATTGTTGAGCTGTCACTTTTTTTTGGCGAATGGTTGATAGTTGCTCGAGATCAGTGAATACTGTGGTTTAATCTTCGTAATGTGAGATTAATTGTGCGCACCGGTTTCCACTAAACAGCTTGGGAAACTGTCACAATAAAATAGACCGTATAGGTAAACTGTTGATAAATCGCCCTGAGTTTTGTTGCTTTGCTACTCGCAGTTTGTTTGCGAGGTATTATACTTGAACAGTTCAGGTTAAGCGCCTTGCTGAGGGACAGTGCGGCACAGCCCCGTTCTGGTCTGTTCTCGTCGGTTTCCTTAATCATTACGCCGCCAGCTATCCTTGGATTAAATGGGAAGTGAGGCTCCATTGTGGAGTAAGTAGAGCTGAACATCTAATTTGTTACCTCAGCTCCTCTCCTTAAGTGGTCCTTTGGCTTACATGTCCAGGTTGGTCCGGTTCGCTGGCCAGGATCAATGACAACAAAGGTCGGGTGCTTAAAAAACTTACACGTAATAGCAACAACCAGCGCAGACAGCCGCTGGGTTTTAATTCACCCGCATACAGGTTGCCAGCCTGTGGACAAGTTCCATCGAGCTCTTCGGTGACATAGTACCAAAAGCACTTAAATTGCACAGACACCCGTGGTGTCGTGGACCGATTGCTCCTACCCCGTGTTTTCACGGAGAATACCGATAAAGGAATCAGCATAGGTCATTTGTAGACATTCGGGATTCATTTACATCATTTTGCGGCTGTGACCTTGGAGGGTTTGGTGTACTCAGTATAAGCTCCAGAAAGCCAGGTAAAATTATAATTACAGAAAATCCACCAAAAATGTAGAGTTATAAACTACGTTACTGGTTTTGTGTAACCCAATTATCCTGGGATGTTTAAAAAAAGGTTTGCAGGGCCGCTGTTTGATCCATCCCAGTCAAAGACTTGGACACTCAGGTGAAAGGCACCCTGATTATGTAGATGATTTCGAGCGCTTGGCTCCCTAAAATCGCGTTTGGATGCCGATCCATGGGCACGCCGCTGAAAGACGCATACTCGAAATGTCTAGGCTAAAATATCTGCAAACTAACAATTTAAAAGGAAGCCTGTAAAACAATTTTAACAGGACATCTCTAGATCAACATCGTGAAGGATCAGCGCGTTTCCAAAGGAAAGCACATGATTATTTATAAAAGAAAATGTGCCGCCTCAAAATGCGCATCTATTTGGGTTTCTGCGACCGTTTGCCAGGATCTGTTTATATGCAATATTTTAATACGCGTTTCTTAATATATTCGTAGCTGATTGTGAAATACATGATAATAACCAAACGAGCTTTGAACTGCGTTAAAATGGACGCGTTAATATCAGCGTGACATATTACATGTTATGAAATAACCAAAAGGTATTAATGTTGCACTCATTCACCGTCCGACCTTTTTCCAGAGATGATTCAATGGTGTAAAATGTCAATGGCGAAACGATAACAAAAATGAGGCATTCATAGCTAACAGTACATTTTTCATTCGCTTAATACGGAAAAGTGTTCACTTACTTGCTCCCACCAAAAATATGTCACAACCAAAGAGCAGCAACACAACGGAGTATACAAAAAGGAACATGTCTTGCTGAAAAAAAAGTGTTTTCTTCCCCAAATAAAATGTCCGAATTAAGTACTCAAAGTATCCACCTGTTCTTAACTTTGCTTTTTACCACATTGCGAGTTTTGAAATGTGGGTATTTTTCCCAGAATTGTTACATCTGATCAGATATCGATCACTAACACATTTAATTCAATTACAGAATTTCACACATAAAAAAAACTTGTCTTTGAACTTCAGGTGCTGTATATTGCGAGATAAATATTATTAACAAACATTTTGTCCTGGTAGCCCGCAATCATGGCAACTGGATGTCTCCCCTTAGGAACTGTTCATCGATTCCTTTGGTTATTCCCAAAGCCATTTGCTTTATAAGATAATATTTCTTAATGCATTTCGCGTGGCATCCATGCCGGGCTGTTGCAGAGCTCTAATACAACGCAGCAGGTCTCCTTGCCTTTTTCACCGTGAATGGCGACATTCTCCCATCAAAACTGAAAACGATGCTCCTGGGCGAATACTTGTGGCATTTCCAAGTTTGGCATGAAACCACGGCAGGTTGCCGTCACACATACACACATTCAGTCTCTAACTCTCTCTCACCCACACGCACACACGCACATTAACGCGATCCCCGACCAAAGCGCACACACTCACACGGGGCTTCAGCACCACGGCCAGCGCCACACACGCACGGATCTCCGGTGCGCTCCGCGGCGCCACGGGCTTTTTTTCATTCACCCATCCATCCATTCATTCAGTCATGTATATTATAGCATTCTGCGGCGCGAAGGTCCCTAAGGTGTTAAGACGCGCCTCGACTTCTGCACTCGGCTTGTTTTTTGGCGTTATCCCGGGTTATTGTGGGCATGTAATTCATTTTCCGTTATTCACACCGTTAGAAAGGAGAATCTGGTCTGTGAGGTCTCACCATCGCTGCCACTATATGTTTTCATTTACCGAACTGCTTTTGCGGCACAATTTATTATATGGATATAATGCATTTTCCCGACTTCTCTCTGCAACGTTGCTTGCAGGATTTTAAAACGAAAGCAGCGTGTTTTACTAAGTAAACATATGCCAGATAAAGTATGCAGTTGAATTTGCACCTGTTATATTAACATTAATTTCATTTCATGTATGGAGCATTTATATTATTTTCACCTAGTCCCTTTATAACGCGATGGCTACGTGGCATCTAAAGTAAGCTTTGACGAGGGTTTCTTAAAGAACGATTTGGCGGGGGTCGACTTCTTAGCACACCAAATTTGAAGCTGATTTATACATTCCTTATTGCCTGCATTCGTTTGACATTTCACCGAAGTAAAATTTATTTCACCCGTGACTGCGTGCACAATTGTCCCTTACAAAAACAAACAAGAAAAACAAACAATAAATTAATAAATATAATAACGACGAAAACTAGATCAATACTTCATTGGCAGTGAATTAAACGGGTTCTCAAGGCTTCACGTCTACGTTTTCAAATTGCATCTAAAAGGGTAGACAGTGGTTCACGGTTAAATTATTATATTTAGAGTAATCAATTAGACGTGCTTTATGAAATATTTTCTCTTGCCAGCATCTGTAAAGGAAACAGCAGGCAAGGGAATCCATTTTCCGAAAAATGCCATGACTGGAGTTATTTTAAAGGGAATAATGGAATTCGGGAATGCCCGAGCATGACCACTGGAGCCTATTATAGGAACCTATTTTTAGACGGAGTTTTTAGACGGACCGAACAGCGCCCCCTATCTCCCCTTGGGCATAATGAGACACAAAAGACAGCCGGAGAGACTCTGAAGAGGTGCATTTCTCACAAATGAGAGATGTCCTCCTTACAGTAGAATAAATCACAAACAAAAAATATCTCAAGCTTTTCTCCCAGTTCCAATTAAATTGACAGTTTCTCTAAACAGTGTTCAAAGACAAAATTAATTGCGAGTCAGTATAGCGCGAAATAACTTTTTTAAGTGTAGCTAAAAACAGCTCATGGCCGAAGTTAGGTTTATTGCTACGCGTGCTTTGTGGTAGCACAGTCTGCGGCATGGGTGGTAAATGTCCGGAAGATTTAAGCCCTCATTTCACGTTCATCAAGATTTAAAGGGCTTACGTTTCATACATACTCTTGTTGCCAGATTCCAGGAATTGGTGTCCTGTAATTTCTGTATCTGTGGAAGCATAGGAAACCATTCATCACGATGTTTTAGTAGAACTGGATTATGTCTGAAAGCTTAAATGACTTTGCTGTCTGCAGTAGTTGATAAATGTAAAGAGTAAGTTGCTCCTATTAAGTTATAATTACAATAAACAAAATCACCTCTACTGTCACGCATGGTATAGGTTAAGTCCTATAAGCAATGCTACCCTTTAATGTATTTTCCCAGCAATTATCTATTACCAGCAATTTAAATCATTTTAATTATTTTTGAAAACATAGAACCACCGAAAAGGCATGCCATGTTTACATACATATGACTTGCTTGCTTCAGCACTTTTGTAGAAAGACATTAAAACGTCAGAGAACATATAACCAGGCCCATAACTAACTATAAAGTAGCAGGTGACATCATTACTTCAAATCAGCACATGGCAGGGAGACCAAGGGGAAACTGCACTTCCTGTTACAGGGGCAACAAGCATCAGGTGTGGCCCATCAGGGCCACGTGCGGGAGGGGACAGGAGTGTCAGGCGGCATCTCACAGATATCGGCATAATATTTATGGATTGTTTCGCTGTGGTATTTTAAAAATGTGGGATTTGAATGACGTCTGTCAGACTTTCTTAGAACTGTCTGCAGATTGGAAATGCATACAAATGCATTTTCCACACTTGCCCGACAAAATTCTATATGGATTTAGGGGTAAAAACGTTAACAAAATGACAGATATGCTGAATTTTTTTCAACTGGCTGGTGAACACAATCAGGTCACATTGATTGAAAAGGGAATCCGAGTACATTAAAGTACAGACTTTTCCTTTTCACAAGTTACTGGGTATGACAGGAGGTTATGGGACAGGAGCTGTTTCAGCCGCTGAGAAGAGGAACAAAATTGACTCAGGCAAGAAAGTTGGAATGAGTTGCGCACATAAGGATTGGCTTCAAAACCACACTCAGATGTAGTGGGGTTGAAGCATAACAAAGCATACGAATCTGTTGAGAGAATAAAGGACAGGCAGATTCAGGGGAACTTTACAGGGGACTGTGAATACATAAAGTTATATAATGTAAGGGGGGCTGGAGGCCCCAAGGTGACTTTTTGTCAGGGGGCCCAGAATGTCTAGCTACTCCCCTGGGGGTATGTGAAACCAATGACAAAAATACCTGGTTACATGGTTACATGGCAACCACGCCCCTCCACTCAGTAGCCTACCTAATAGGAGGGTGGCTGTCATTGATTTCAACATGTATTATTAAAATATAGGAAACTGCATTTTTAAAAAATGCAGACAGGAGGCACTAATGTATTCACTGAAGAAAACACAAGGTTTAAGTTGGTTTAAGTTAACAGCTGAACATCGAGAAAAATAGACAATGGGAGCAATGATGATTTAAATACTTGCTGTTTCTTGGCTGTATTGTATTACATTTTATTTCTGTTATTTTCTTAAAGGCACCATACTGTAAGGTTATTATTGGAGGGCACGAGTTTTGAACTGCTGACACGTGGCTGGTGTCACTACCATAGAGCCACCATTAATATCAGCTTAGCTCCATCAACAGAGCTCTTTTATCGCCATCTTGC
Source organism: Petrocephalus schoutedeni (assembly GCA_026780765.1). Taxonomy (NCBI): domain Eukaryota; kingdom Metazoa; phylum Chordata; class Actinopteri; order Osteoglossiformes; family Mormyridae; genus Petrocephalus; species Petrocephalus schoutedeni. The sequence goes on from JAODKL010000039.1 coordinate 13,728,005, forward strand.
CTAAATGCAGCAGATAGTTGTGTGTTTTGTTTTGAAGGAAACAAACAACGGTGCAATAAAACAGGGACGCATTTGTAATTCTATGAAAAATAATTTTATAATATATAAGAGATTTTATTTATTATGATGAGTATGGAACACAGGAACAGGCGCCAAGGCTACTTTTTTGTCACAGTAGAAACTTTGGCAGTTAGCATTAGCCAGATGTCATTTAGGTCGCAGGGACCGCATGAATGATGACGCCACCTCCGCTCCAAATGCCCATCACTAAATTATCCAGACACAGTGTGCCAATCCAGCCGGCTGCAGTTAAATGGGAATACTAAGTTTGCCCAGAAGATAGCATCAGGCTATTTTTGGGTACATAAAAAAAGTAATTCAATTTTCGGTTCAAAGCTGTCAAGCCAGGGAGAAGGAGAAGCATGACCCAAATGCAAGCTGCAGGTGCAAAACCCATCAGGGGGGAATTTATTAGGAGACAAAAACAGGATCGGGGGCGTGAATGGGAGACGAGGACTGGCCTGGGAACTACGAGGCTGAGGACCACTTAACTACATGGCAAACAAGAGGCAGCTAGGAGTGATTAACAGAAGGAAGCCCTGAGCGTGGCTACTTTGTCAGGGCAGGACCTGACAAAAGCTTTCCTTAAGTAGCTGTTCTGATTCTTTCTAATCTCTCCCCTTCTGATCATATGTGTAATCCAGGGATATTTTTCAAGTAAAAAAAAAATCTTTAGCCTAGATTTGACAACTGCTGATTGTATAATTGAAAAGATTTACCAGATTGCCCACACACCGGATGTTCCTGACACACTTGAGAGGCTTTTTAACTTTGTGGAGTTTGTTGTGTGCCCCCCAGCCCTCTCCACATTAGGTCGACAAATTATGTGGAGCCATTTGTGCTGGAGACAGGTGTACAGCTAACAGCTAACACTCATATCAGCAATTGGGATTCTACCATTCCATCCTACCTAACATAACATGTTTTTTATTACTTTACGTTTATAATTGCATCAAATAAATTTACATTTACTATTTTTATTTTTAAGTAGCCTCATTGCAATCAATCCAACTGGTTATCCAGTAAAGCAGGGATCCCCAGCTATGTTTCCCTGAGGGCCAAATTACATTAGTAATATAAAGGCGAGGTCCGCCGCATTAAGGTTTGAATGTGTACCACCAGTCCACCAGCTTGCGATCACTGTAGTAAAGGACCAGCAGGGTGGGTCCTGGAGCCGATCCCAGGCAGGACAGGGCATAACGCTGGGGTACAGCCTGGATGGGATGCCAGTTCATTACAGGGCGCAAACACTCCACTAAACTACATGTACTGTAACTGGGAAGTAACCAGAGCAGACCAGAGAAAACCCACACAACTAAGAAGGAGTGTCCAAACTCCAAACGCATAGAATGGGGGGTAGGATTCGTGCATTTGTGAGGTAACAGTGTTACCCCCTGAGTCACAGAGCTACCCCATTGCTACAACCCAGCTACATTTATTCCATATATTTTATCAAATGGGGCATTATACAGCTTGTGATGAAGCAGCATTCTGCCCAGGGTTTCCCCTGGCTCGCACCCTGTGTTTCCTAGAATACACCCACCCACCCAGTTGTGATGGATGGTGGATGGATTGCTACAATGCTGATGAGCTTAATGTAATTAATAATGAATATGCCAGGCGCAAGAAACAGAAAATAAAAGTTTAAAAAATGGCTTTATTTCCTGGCACAGGGTTGGTATATGGAATGAGCGTGTTTGATTTGAGGAATGAGATGTTTGAAATATTTCAGTTTAATTGTTGTTTCGCTTTGTCTTTTCAGAGTATCTATGTTTGGTCACTTCTGCGTGTCCACCCCCACTCGAGACCTGCAGAGATGCACACATGCCGCTCCTCACTTCCCTCCCTCCTGCATGCACTGGCCTCCGCCACATGATACCGTGTTTACAAACAGAGTCGACTCATTGTATTACCCAAAGGGGCTGAAAGTGAAGGATACCTGGTTGGGGGTTGGGTTGTAGGAAGGGCACATCTCTTTTTTTGCCACAGATTAGATTTGCAAAGCTTCACAGTCCTGATCACATCAACAATGTGACACTGAAAACTCACTCGGCTGATGTAATGCATTGTAATGTGCGGGGCTCATGATTTTTAAATCCGGACATACCCTTTATCAGAGTGAGCTTTTATAACGGGGGTGGGGGGGGGGGGGGGGGTACCGATCTCTTTACGGGGAAAAGGGGCACAGACTTTGTGTAATCAGCCTCTGAAGCACAGCCTTTGCTGCAGTGTGGCTACAGTGTGGTGTCACTTCAGGACCAGTGTTAGCTTTGAGCGCAATGCGTTGCTCTATCAACTGAGCCTCTGCTCATGAACTTTCCTTTGTCAAAACCCTGCTGATGCTTTACCAGCAAGTGGACGCGGTGATATATATATATCGCTTCTTCACACATCCCCATTTGGAAGCCTCAGCCCTGATATTCAAATCCTATTAAGGTGTATCCGCATTCAAATCTATTGGGCAGTGTTTCATGGGGCACCAAATGATAACCTGCACTGAGGCTAATTACGCAATGATTCTGTGCATGCCCCATCAATGTATCATCAATCAAAGCTGCAACTTCCTGGTGGGCAGCAAACAATGTTTTGTATGTGGGTCGCCAAATCGATGGTTTCATTAAAGAGAGCTCCATCAGACCCCATTATGAAAAAGCTATTTTTGGTCCAGAACAAGACAGAACTTCCCTCTTCTGTCATGCAGCCCTGAGAGCGGTGTATCCTGAGATTGAGCTGGTTGGCATTCACCGCTCTCTCATCATTTAATATTTAGGTATACACTGTATTCCTGCCAGTGCCTCTTTGTCATTGAACGGCTCTTCCCACCAAATATATATTTTGGTCCCGCAGTGTAAATGATGGTGCAGGTTTTCTAAAGAACAGTGGTGTTACATCAGTGCCATTTTTAAATTGTAAATGCCTTCATTTGGTATGACCTTTGGTGTGTGTCTGTTATTTTGGGACAGCTGATAGAGTCAAGTGACATGGGGAATGGGGCTTAATTGTTTGCTCGAGCACAAGGGAAACACGCAGAAAAACAAATTAGATATTAGGTGCTGGGAAACATAACGCAAACAGGATGCAGGATAAGGGCTCATGGGAAGGTGGTAGGCTCCAGACAGTGGACTAGGGAGCTGCAGAGGGAAGATACCTATCCCCATCTCCATCCACCCCCCCTAACATCTGAACAGGCCCCATCCCTGTATGCACCAAAACCGTCCCCAGCCCATCCCCATGTTCACCAACACGCCTCTAGTGCAGTGTAAAATTAAACATGTCCTCATTTGCCTTTAAATATCTTAACTATTAAATTACTGACTGGACACTGTGACCAGGTGATGTTGGGGTGAAAACAAGTAATTTAACAGGACAAAAGGACTTATATAGTCACTTCCTGAATTTGTGAGTGCTCATCTGTGAATAATATATATATTTTTGCAAATTGCTGCCTTGCTTTACCCTGCTTCTCATGGATGAAGGGCTTCTTCCTTGCTTTATGGAACTTGAGTCCTGCTTCGAGGAGCCTGACACGCACTGTCCTAGCAATGCACTTCACACCACTTAATGTTTTCTGTTCCTTTTGAATGTCACTTGATGTCATCCTCGGATTCATGAGAAAATTTTAGATAAGTTAATGGCCGTCTCTGGCATTAGAAAGCCACTTCCTCCTTTTACCTGGCTAGTTTTTGGTCAGTGCCAGTGTTTCCTGTTTCACCTTGTTCTTGTGTACTGCTGTCTTAGAAACTTGGAGCCTGGAAGCAGCCTGCTGCTCAACATAGGCTTCTGCCAGCAGAACCAGAATTAAACAAATTATACATATATATTTTTTAAATATCAAGTGGCCTCTTAATTCTTTCCAGGGCTGTATGCATATATGATATGCATATACGAGCAATTTCATTATACGCCACACATTTTATTACCATCCCCACAGAGTACCAGAAAGATATTCTCCATTTCTGGAAATATTTTTATTTTTCCCATCCCTGTGCAGCCCTTTACCGTTGATAGTATAATTTATGAAAATTCATACATGTACAAAGTGATTTCCTGAATGTGTGCCTTATGGAATAATGATCATTGAACCAATACGCTCATGTGTTGTCAGTAAATATTACTTGCAGGGCTAGTGTCCTAGAAGCAGTGTTGTGGTTAGTCATTTTGCTCATGCAGTGATTTGAGCTTTATGGATAGTCTTTCTTTATTGCCCTTCTTAGAAGCTCTTAGGTTTGAGATCTTTACCTGAGGGGAAGTTACGCTGGATGGAGGAGTGGACACCCAGATGGATTTCTAAGGCTGCTCATTCCCGATTCTGCTTCATTTGTGCTTCCACTCAATGTGAGTCAGTTAAAAGCAAATTCACTCCACATTTCCTGCAAAAGACTCTTGTCTGTTCTATTTACTCATTATTTTACTTATTATTTACGTACTTGTCATTCTATCATTATTTTTAGATGTTTAGTTTTATGTTTAATTTACTTATGTAATGACGCCACACTCACCGGAATAAATTCCTTGTACCTCTCCATACTTGGCGAATAAAGATTGTATTTTATTCTAAGCATTAGTTTGGCTGAGAGAGAATTATAACAAGCAATTTTTTGTCCCTCTGATATTGTAGGTTCTATATTGTAAGTGTTTCGTCATTACCGTTACAGCTTGCATCACACGTGGAATTGGGATCAAAGCCCCCCCCCCCCCATTTAGTTCCCTAATTTAAAGAATCCTGAACCTCTGAAGAATTGTTGATTATCATGCCACGGATCCCTCCTGAACCCCCCCCACACACACACACACCTTTCGTCATCCTCTGCAAATCTCATCAGCGTCAGGCAGAGATGATAGCAGGTGTGAAATGCTCGCACCCCTTCACCACACTGTGTCAACAGAGTCTGCCGAACTGCTTTAAAGGCTAGGCAGCTAATTAATCATCTGGCAGGCCGATGTTACCATGAAATCACATTAGCAGCTTTCTACAGCTTGGTAGCGTATGCAGTGGCTGTGGTTTTAAGGATTCTTTTTAAAATCCTATAGAAAACATAATGCATCATGTAGAAAATTATATATGACATCCTATACAGTAGCTATATTATATATTCCGCAATCACCTCATGCAGCCATCTTGGTGTATTGTCAGTCATGATGATAGAGTATTCTGACGATGTCAATGCAAGCAAATTAATTAAAGTAGGGCTTTACTATCACACCCATCATATTCATTGCACTGCATGTATTCAAGTAAAATAAATAAAGAGAAATAAAAGCAAACAATAGAAAGATCAAAAGGTTGTGCTGGATTTGACTGTCACACACTGAAAGCACAACGGTTGTGAGCCACGCAATGTCACTTTGAGGATTTTGTTAATTGTCTGGTTTTTCAAAGGTCATGGGTAACAGTGAAACTAAATAAATCAACTGAGGGTGTTTTCACACCTGTAGTTTTTCTCTGATCAGTTGCTGAGTTTGTAAACTTGTAGCATTTTCCCCTTGGTTCAGTTTGCTTTCGCACAGCGAAAAAACACTCCAAAACCACCTGCTGATTGGCAGACGTGTGTCTGTGGCGGGAGCAAGGAAGTGAATACAGGAAGAAGCTCCTGTGTCTTGGGCTGTGCAGCTGAACATCTCTTGATTTTATGTATTGTTGCCTCAGTTTTTTTTTTTACTTTCACAGGGCACTGTTCAGTCAACTGGTAAAATCCTCAAAGGCAAACGTACGGCAAAGTTACAGATCCTGAAAGCACACACACAACAAAAAAACGCTGCAAATCCGCTCGCTACGCAAAGGAAGTTTCCGGGGGACAATGAAACGAGGGGGACCATACAAAGGAGAGGGGCAGTTTCCCAAACTGCGGTTAAGTTAACCTCATGTTTTAACAGCAACTAGTTAGGCAGTTTTTAATAAGGGAATTGAATTTTGATGTTCAATACACAGACAACAATGCACACTGATTACTTCTGTGGTTCAAACAATCTCAGAATTTGTGCAAATTCTACTCACAGCGTACACCTGGAAGTTGGGTCTGATTGAAGTCAGATCACGTCTGTACCACCAGAGTTTGTTTGGGAACAGACCGAGACCACCTCTTCTCAAATGGCATAATTAGCTATGCACGTCCATTGATCGAGTTCATTTCTGTATGTATACATTTATTACATTCTGTATTTCCCCATTTCTTCAATTATTTATATCTATCTCTCTATATTAATATAATTTTTTAATCAAGTCCACCTCTTTAACAAATCCTGCACCAATTTAGGTTAGAACTGCCTACCTGACTAACACACAGTTTTTTTTCCCATGGTCCTCAGAGTGGTGAGGCGTGAGAGTGGCAGGACTTTGATCTGCGTCGACCGTGGTGAACTATTCAAGGGCTTTAGACCAGGCGTGTCAAGCACCAGTCCTGGAGGGCCGAAGTGCTGCACATTTTTGCGTTTACCCTCATTTTACACACCTGATTCAACACCTCGCAGCTCCTTGTGCTAATTACCACACAGCTCTTCAGCTCAGTCATTTGTGGTGGAACAGGGAAAGAACTAAACTACACAGGGCACCGGCCCACCAGGACTGGAGTTTGACACCCCTGCTTTAGACCATCTGCCAAAGCTGCACCCATACCAGTTAAAGAAAGTTAAGTTAATTTTTAGATGCTTCCGTTTTTGGCTCTCAACGCTCAACTTGAATGCGCGGTTGACTACCATATGCAGCCCCCACAGTTAATCTTGCAGATGTGCACTCCCAAATTAGTTACTTACCTCATTGTTTTATCCATTTTTGTCCTTATATGCTAACATTTGGTTTCCTTAATCCCTTTGTGTTGTTTTTATTTCTGCATGGTGAGAGCTTTGCGTTGCCACAACGTTCTCCGTGCGAACAAAGTCTTATCTTACGTGAGATGAAAATCTACTCTTTTAATACAATTAATGAGGTAAATGCCACCTAAATATTTCAACATTTTCTCAGCAAAGGTTAATCTTGTAAAATGCTCACCGGCACACATTCAGTGGCCAGCAAAGACATCAGGACGCAAATTGGAATGATATACAGTAGCTTGCAGAATGGAGAAATATTCAGTTTCACAAAATGCAGCCATCTTTCAAAATACAAAAGCTGATGCATCTTTCAAGATACTTATTGTGTACTAAAAGCCAGTAGAAAGGGCTCATGTGCACTGAGGGTATTACAGTAGAAACAGGGAGAATAACCCAATCTTGATAAGAATCGGTGTGGCCTGTGGATGCCATCAACAGTTAATGCTAAACTAGATTCTATGTTAAAATATAGCAGGAAGATATAGATGTAACATCAGGGAAAGTCAGGTGACAAGCACACCCACACAATTCACCTCCTTCTTTTTTCCAGTCTTTCAATCACCTCAGATTCTTATGTCTAACCAATCTAGCAGTTGTAGATCTCTCGTGGCTTGTTGCCAGAATCAACTTGTTGTGACAGGTCTAGTAAACTGAATGGTAATTTATGGTCATTTCCCCTATGGAGGATGCTTATCAAATACATTTTCCAAGTCTGGCTATGTACGTAGAAGAATGCTGACGGTTAGCATAGGGCAGTGTTTCCCAACTCAGTCCTTGGGGAACCTCATGTTTTTGCTTCCAAAAAATGTGGACTGTCTTGCTTTTCCCGAGGACTGGGTTGGGAAAGACTGGCATAGGGCATAGGGCATAGTGTTAGGGGAGTCTTTAAAGAAAAGTTTAGGATGGTCATGAGGTATCATTATTGTGTACATCCTGCGAAATGAAAAAGATATCCTGACTTTGGAATGGAATTTAACATAATGGATAATTAACATTAGCCTAGCTGAAACAGATATTAAAAAAAAAAAAAAAAAAGCTACATGACATCATTTTTATTAGCCAATTTTACACTTTATAGTACTAAACAGCAATGATACATCAAAATATACTGGAGAATTTCTGAATTTTCAAAGTAATATTTAAAGAATGTTGGATTTTATAAGTAGTGCTAAAAGTTCATAAATTTTAAGTTGTGTACACGCTGAACAGAAGTTAAATCACCTGCTTCTTGTTCACAAGTGTATTGCATAGCTGGGGAGAATGGAAGCAGTAACTAAACACTAACGAGAAACGATGTGGATGCCGAAACCTGTATGTGGTCTAGAGAGAATCGTCTCCATGGTCAGTATGGAAGTGCAAGCAGTGTTCAGACTGCCGGCAGCTGTGTGTGTCTGATCTCGCTCCGTGGTTATGGTTGTCATGTCACACCTCCAGGCCTGTGGGTTCAAAATAGCCTGTGCACCTCAGTCGACAGAATCTGCATGTTCTATTAATGCAGTTGCTGGGTTGCTCCAGAAACACATACTGCATCTTATCATTCGCTTCCCAGTATAGGGCCTGGGTGACTATGAGCTCGCCCGGATATGCATTTCTTGAAAATACATGGGCTGTTATTATGCTGCAGTTCCAAATAGTGCCAGGGGCTTGTAAAGGTCAAGAGCCCGATCAGAGACACCAGCATGGTTTTGGTTTGTGGGGAGGAGCCAGAACGAGCACAGGAGGACTGGGCTGAGTTCAAATTCAACCACAGCCACAGAAGTCAACATTGATAATGTGCTGGCCAATGTGAACATTCAGTTTGTAAAGAGCTTATTTATAATACCATTGTTTTAACATTGTTTTTGGTAGAGTGACATACAAATAAGGAAAGCTTAAGCACAACTAACCAGTACCCCTGGAACAGTTGAGGTTATGGGATTTGCTCAACACCCCACCAGTGATATGATTCCTATGCGAACCACAGAAGATGAACCCACAAACGTCCCAAAATGGGAACAAATCCCATACACACTGAGCTACACATTTGGCTGTTATTTTTGTGCAAAATCTCATAAGAATAAAGGTTGTGAAGACAAACTGGAAGCTTTCATGTTGTTAACAAAAAGTCACTATATTGGTTTGAAGAGAGACATTGCAGCGCCATCCTCTCAGCATAAGTAAGGCATGAATATTTCAGAAGTACCAGCTGGTAAAGTAACGACATGCTGACCTCTAGAGGCCATTCCTAAAATCGAGCGAATAAAATAAGCAGCAGGATGCTACACTTAACAGGACACATCCAAATATTATAAGACAGCTTGCTGTGGAAATTCAATGATTTTCTGTCTTTTTGTATTTGGAATAATTTGAAGTAATTTCTTTCGTACTATTTTAATCAGTTAGCAATACAGGTTTCCCCCTCTCCAAGTCATGAATTATTCATCTGTTACTTAAACAAGGCTCACTGGTTTTACGGGTAGCCTCTCCAGAGGACACGGGAAGCTGAGGAGACCCAGCGCTTTTCACTTCTGTACGTTTAATCTGTATCAATTTAGCATAAACCATAAACCATATATATATGCAATGCTCATATACAGTATATAGTTTGCAAAAAATACCCTTATCCCTCAATCTCCATAAAGTACAATTATTGGCATGAAATAAATTTTAAAGCTACATCCTAAAAAGTTTTGGAACAGCAATCAATGCAATAAGATAAACAGCAGGGCTGTAAGTTTATTCAAGTTCACTTAGTAGGAGTCGTGGTTAATGAGCCACAGGACAGGAGTATGTCAGGAATGTTCCGTCACACCCGCCGCCCCGTTGGCCTCTGGGAATATTGGCTGCACCGGAAGTGGCCCCCTCCATGGGGAGCCGCTGTTATCTCTGATGCGTTCGCCCCTCAGGAAGTGGCCACCTCTAAGTCGTAAACACACGCTAGTCCGCTCCCCGCTCCCTACTGAACGGTCAATGCTGACCCGTTCGCCACAGGCAAGGAGATTAAACTGTCGCATTTTAAAAAATATTATTGTTCTGTCACATTCCCCAGATTTTAAAAGCAAACGTGAGCATTCGGGTTGAAGGTTATGTTCTTTGTTGTATCAGTCCGTTATCAGACTTCCTCTCGCTGGGCTGAATTGTAGGCAATGGGCTAACCCCAGGCACTCCCCAGGGGTATAAACATCACAGCAGTTGTACAGATCCAGAAGCTTGGCAGGCATTCAGTGAAATGTTTAAACAGTTAAAAAATTTATTTAAATAAATCTTTCTAAAAAGATTCTTTTCAAAGTGCTATATGTTTAACTTCCTTGGTGTGTCACGGGGGTCATTTTACAGTCATGGTCTATGCTATATTGAAGTTTTAGTCTCTTACCATATTCATGGAAATGTTTTCACTCCATCATGTGTCAGATACATACCTGAGTATTACTGATCCTTGTAAATAAGGATTTCCCTCCGCTCTCCTCTCCTCTCCTCTCCTCTCCTCTCCTGTCCTGCTTTTTGGTCCAGTGAATATCAGTGCAGACGTAGTATTTCAAAGGCCACACAAAATCCCAGTTATTAAATTCCCCCCGCACAGTATACAGCATTCTGCGGAATGTCATTAATGGGACGGTGTCTTTCCCCAATACGACGTGTCACAGAGGACAGTTTTCACAGCAAGAGGCACCATGTCCAATAAGAAATGATTTGGCATTGCAGGATCCATCATAATAACCTATTAACATACATTCAGGTCCAAGTGTCAAGTTTTCCTTGGCCTTATAGCACTCTCCAATCCTGCTTTGAAACCTATGTGACCTCCCAGTCCTCACCGCTGATTCGTTCCTTGCGTAACCGAGTCCGCCTCCTCTTTCAGCCAGGGTTAGGTCTGCATCTCGTCATACTGGACCTCAGTGGCGATGAAAAAGTCATTGAGGATGTACTGCAGGTGATCAAAGGTGGGCCGATCCTCTGGTCTCTCCTGCCAGCATTGCAGCATGATCTTGTAGAGCTCCTGTGGACAGGCATCAGGACACGGCATCCTGTACTTCCTGTCCAGGAGTCTTATCACCTCTGGGTTGGTCATGCCTATGAAAAAACAAATTTCCTTTGAGCTTTATAAACCTGCATCCGGTATGTCTCTTGATGAATGTGAGTCATTGAAACAGTGTAGAGTATTTCACGTTCAATAAAAACCATCAATAGTTTATATTATAATCATCTTTCTAAATAATACGCCATATTTCGACATAAAATTAACTCTGCGGATCACTGAATAGGTATCTGTTTTGACAGACGATTATAAATAGCAGTGTGCTAATAGTGATGATGCATTTAACATCTAGGCCTTTATAAAGAGTTTTGAGCTCTCCCACAAATCATTTTAACTTGGTTAGGCAAAAACTTTGTAAACATCAATTTGTCACAATCCAGGACATTTCTATAAATACGAAATATATGTCATATATGAAATATTTGAAATAGCATGCTTTCATTAATGTCAAGCTGCTTGTTTTTAACTTCCTATAATCAAGGTGTGCATGGATGAGGCTTAATATAATCACCACCCCCACGTAAATGGTGGCGCAGGAGGTAGTGCTATCATTCGGCAACTGGAGGGTTGCCGGTTTGAGCCCAAGTTCCTCCTGACCCCATCAAAGTGTCCTTGAGCAAGACACTGAACCCCAAATTTCTCCCGGTGTGTAGGTTGGCGCCTTGCATGGCAGCCTCCACCACCGGTGTGTGGATGGGTGAATGCCAGGCATGATTTGTAAAGCGCTTTGGGAAAAAAGCGCTATATAAATGCAGTCCATTTAAATAAAATTAACCATCTTATAAAAGTAGCATCTCCAAAACAGCAAGCCCTGCGGGACGGTCACACTCAGCTGTGCTGAGTACCTATAGAAGGTGGTCTGAGGAGGGGTAGTCTGAATCACCACGCTGGCTTACCATGCTGTATGTCCCAGACCTTAACATGCACCATTTTTATGGCATAATCAATGTCAAATTACTCCCTTCACATGGGGCTGGCCATAACGTTTTGGCTCATCTGTATAAATCTGATATTGAATAACCTTGATGCTACCTGTATCTGTATCTAATATAGCCATACAAGTGATACATCTTTTCGCAAAACAGTATCTTGAAACATGAATGAAAGAGTAAGTGACTGAATCTGATCTGTACGGCCCCCCTCGTGTTTGTACCTGGATAGGGTGTCCTTCCATACGTGATGATCTCTGTAAGCAGGATACCGAAAGACCAGACATCTGACTTGATGCTAAAAGTCCCGAAGTTGATTGCTTCTGGTGCGGTCCATTTGATTGGAAATTTCGCTCCTGTGTATTAGAAGTGGCATCAGTGCCCCCTGGGATAAAACACAGTACCTACGAAATCTGCAACCCGACCAAGCTGTGCCAGTATGTCAATTACGCACCCACTGTTAATGCCGTTAGCGTCAGGAATGGAATAGGTGATGCAGACATGAAAAAGGTACATGCTGTGTGGCCTTAACTTTGGCCTAATAAACGCAGTCATTGGTACTGAATCATTAAAAAGTGAATTGCTAATAAATGAACATAAAACACAATTAATGTAAAAAATAATTTATGCAACATTTTATTAATAGTTTTAAAATACTTTTAATAATTAATAGCTCTAATCATTTTAAAACAGGATATGCTTCATGGACAATTTTTCAGCCAAAAAATGCATTGTCCTATTAAAAGAAAAATATTTTAGATGATTTCATCATAAATGCATTCATGGGTACACTCTGTGTTTGAGCCTCCACTTGCTCCGCATGCTTTTATGTGTGTGTGTGTCTGTGTGTGTGTATGTGTGTGCGTGTGTGTGTGTGTGCGTATAGTTTTTGCTATACTGGTGTGGACCAAAGTATAGCAGATCCTCAAAAGACATGACTAGTGAGGTCATTTCGATCCTCACTACTTCAGATTTCATTTTTAGAAAAATCTGTGAACGCAATCAAAAAAGTAAAATATGCCTAAAGTCTTAAGTATTCTGTTTGGCTACTTATGGTTAAGGTTAGGGCCGGGTAGGGGTTAAAGGGGGTCATGATTCGGATTAGGGTTTTTCCCAATAGAAATGAATGGATGGTCCTCACTAAGGCAGGAATTCAAACGTGTGTGTATGCGCGTGTGCGTAGTCCCACCTTCCTGTGCCGTGTACTCGGTCTCGATAATCCGAGCCAGGCCAAAGTCCGCGACCTTGCAGTGCAGAGTCTCCGAGACCAGAATGTTTGCTGCCCTCAGATCCCTGTGAATGTAGTTCTTCTTCTCGATGTAAGCCATGCCTTCTGCAATCTGCCATGGAGACACAGAGTAACAACAAACAAGAACATAAGCTACTGAAGCAGCTTCCTAGGCTGTGCGGATGCCCGTTTGTGGGTTGCCCTATTGTTTAGCACGTGCCATGTTCCAACGCAAGAGAAATACCGAGACAAGTCGTTAAGGGGGTTGGGGTGGGGGGCAGGGGAGGTGAATTGGTGTTGCAACATCAAAAGTGGTTTAAACAGGATGTATACTCTTCCAGGAAATGCAGTTTATGTCGTCTCAAGGGCATGCCAAAAGGCAAGTGGAAAAAAATGCATCACATCCTGTCCGGATGTTAATATGAGAAGGATGCTCAGGTTTTTACACATGAGACCTATAGCTTGACCACAGGCTTACACATTATAATGCTGTGGAAAAAGTATGTTAGCCAGAATTATAAAAAGAAGCATAGTGGAAATACCTTTTCCTTAAACATTTTGTCAACAAGTGTTACCAAAACATATATAAAATATTTCAGGCTTTAGTCATTACATCACACAGTAGACAGTATTGTGCATTGTACCTGTGCTGACATATCAATGAGTTTATGATGCTTCAGGCGTTTTCCGTCTTCGGTCTTTAAAAAGTCGAGTAAACTTCCTTTGAAACAGAAAACCACAGGTACAAATCATCTCACTGCTGTCTGAGAGAACACAAAGGCAAGTCAACACAGGTGAAGGTGTCGTTTACTTGTAAGACAAAATGCATTGCCATTTGTAACTGTCCTACACCTGACTGTGACTGTTTGTCTGGACAGCTGGAGAAAAACAGATTGTATTTAATCTTGTTTTGTTTTAGGAAATATGCACAGCAGGTTATATGCGTTTCTGATATTCAGTGATTTCTAGGTAATAGATTTAGATATTTCAAAATTGTTCTTCATTTCTTTAATCAGCCCTCTTAAATAATCAGTGACATACATCAACATTTAACTGTTAAATACATTTAGAGTAATGTAAATGGCTCAGTCTAACAGAATTATGTGACCCTAAATAAATATACATAGGTGAGCAATAGACGGTAACGGTATATTGAATGCACTTGCAAAATGCCTTTATAATGTATTCGTAGAACATTCAGTGCACCTTCAGAATGCATCCATCCAGGGGCACAGATGGGGGATGGACGTGCCAGTCACATGGAGACCCTGATCACCGCTGGATAACCTTAAAAGCTGAGACCTTTTGCTTACCGTTTGGTGCCCCCACTTCAAAAATCTCCCCTGCGCCCCGGCATTCATAGAACACTCACAAGCAACATAAGAACATACCTTAACAGCTTTAATATATATTAATAACAAAATTATACAATTATTATGTTTGCTATTAATGTATATTAAAGCTGTTAAACTATGTTAGAATGTTAAGGTATACTTACATGCTGCTTATGAATGTTCTACGAATTTATTATGAATGCATTATGAAGCTACACTGAATGTTCTTTGGATGCATTATGAAGGTGCAGTTATTGTAAATAAAAATGTTCCTTCAGTGGGTTATAGTGTATTGTGAAAACTCAGAATACATGATGTCATGCTGAATTTTTATTGTTGAAACGTGTATGTGACCTGTTTCCTCAGAATTATATAAGATGATTTCAATATACAGGCTAGACCTTAACAGGCTAGGCTTAACTCAACCAGACAAGCATGAAGACACGAGTACATTCTGAGCGGTTATTGAAGCCCAAAAATGGGGGTTAGGTAACGCTGGTGGGTGGCAGGGGGCCTCACCGTTGCTCATGTACTCTGTGATGATGAGGATGGGCTCCTTGGTGACGACGGCATTCAGGCGCACCAGCCTCTCATGTTGCAGCTTCTTCATCAGGTTGGCCTCCTGCAGGAAGGCCTCTGGCTCCATACTGCCCTCCTTCAGCATCTTGATGGCCACCTTCTGGGAGTTCTTATAGTAGCCTACAAGGACGTGGGACAAACGGGTCTCCGTGAACGTCCATGTCTGACTCACAGACGAGATCCTCTGTGCGGAGCTGCTCCCTTCCGCCACATGACCGCGCACATGTTCCTTCTACACCCTCTAACGTGACATTTGGCACCCGATTAGCTGACAGCCGCAGTTCATTGCTTCAATCAGGCGTGCAGGCTGTCGGAATAGGAATAGACCTAATATCAAACTGGGGGGGAGGGTTCCCAGAAGAGAAGTCTGTCAACCGCTGACTGATACCAGATAAAGCTGTGTCAGAACAGCCAGGCCAAGAGGAATGAAATATGTGATTTGGTGTGAAATAGAATTGTGTCACCTTCACTTATTTCTGGAGGTGATATAAGATATAAGGTACTGGCCATGTATCTCTTTTTCTTTTGTTTCTTTCTAATGTCCAAAGCAACGTCCAAGTGAGGATCAAAGAAATGGATCAGACGGTGCTACTGGCACGAAAGATACTAAAGGACTTGCTCACGAAACCAAGATTTGAACCAGTGACCTTTCGATCAGTGGCACAGATTCGTAACCCACCAAGTCACGGTCTGCCCTCTTACTGTGACGACGGAGCCTGCTCAAAGGTAATCCAGTTAGATACTGGATAGCTCAGGGTTGTAGGAGCCAGTGATGAAGAAGGCGACCTCTCTTACCCATCCACACCTCTCCAAACTGGCCTGACCCAAGCTTCTTCACCAGCTTCAACGTCTCCCTCGGGATCTCCCAGGCATCCTGAGCCCACGGCTGCCGTGGTTCCATGCGCCTGCAGGGGGCATTCAGTCGCTGGCACAGCCCATTTGCTGTCCCTGAAGAGAGGGAGTGAGCGAGTGAGTGTGGTAGTGGTCTTTAAAATGCATTTTTAAATGAACCTTTAAATGGCATGGTAGGTCATGTACATCTGTTCTAGTTAATGCTCAGACCTGTTACATGTGTATCCATTCTAATGAAAGTTCAGACCTGTTACATGTGTATCTATAGTGATGAATATTCAGACCTGTTATATGTGTATCCATTCTAATGAACGCTCAGACCTGTTACAGGTACCTCATCCATATTTACCCCTGAAATAATGGAGCCCTTCCTGCCAAGCGGCTTCTTTCCCAGAGCTGTCAGGTTCCTTCACGCCCCAATGCACCCCAACTTAATAAAAAGGGTTTAATTCACCACCTGCTCCCCCTCCCCCCATTTCAACTAGCTACTCTCTTGTATAATCATCTTCTCTCAGAACTCCTGCCTCTTTACTCATAATGATTAATTATGTCACGTATAATTTGTGTGTGTATTTATACTGTGAATCTTCTCACACTTGTCCTTTTTGGTGTTGGGTTGGTGTGGCCCCTCTCATTTAATGTCTGTTGTCATGTGATCCTGGAGAGAGGTAGTTCCACTTCCCTGTACACTTACAGACTGCATGATATCAGTTGAATTAACTGCTTAAATGGATTTTATGCATTTAAGTGAAATTACTCCCATCCTAACAGTCCCAGGTCACCTCGTCTATTATAATTTATTGTTTTAGCAGACACTTTTATCCAAAGCTATGTACATTATCATTGAGAAAGCCAGTCAGGATTAAGCAATTGAGGATTAAGGGTGTTGCTCAGTGGTCCAATTGTGAAATCATTCTGCTGACTCTGGGATTGACCCCGACAACCTTCCGGGCACAGACACAGCATCCTAACCGGGGTCCCAACATATAATGATCAGCAGAGGTCATGTGTGTGGTTCAATACTAGAAACTGAACATAACAGTTGAACAATGAAGGTTCTGTCAGTTCAAAGAGTCTATTCCCCTTTGTACATTTATTTAGGGCCACCGAGCTATTCAGAAACATGCAATGCAAATAATTTAATAAGACTGAGTGGATACTCATTTAACAGTTCTTAATTATTACTGCGTATGATTGATTCCTTAAGAGAAATTTTTATATCTGTTCTCTAGTTAACTTTCATTTTGATTTTTTCCCCTGTCTGTTAATATAAAATTCCATCCTACCACTAAGATGAATCAGATCTGAAATTCTGAGGATAGCAAAATTTTGCCTTGGGTCACAATTTTCCTCTGACTTGCTCTGTTGCGGTATAAGTGAAATGCTCTTTTTAGACACCGTTTGATCTCTACATCTAGTGGTTGAGTATGCAGCGATGGAAAGATTTATTTACGTTGACAGGAAATCCAGCATCCAGAAATTCTAACCCCAGTACTACATTATGATTTTTCTTAAAGGGGGAACATTGTGTTCTAGACCATTCTAAGAATGCATAATGGTAATTCTCAAGTTAAATGAATTTAAAAGGTATTTATTTGCAACTTACTAGAGTAAAATTTCACCAGCTCCTGCAGTGAAGTGAAAGAGGTGGTTGGAGAGATATAATAGCCGCCGTTGTCAAGGCAACGGATTTTATAGTGTTTGATGACATCACCGTGTTCAGGAACCATATCTCTGATAGACAACGAGAAGGATCCTGTAACAAAAATTTTTTTTAACGTTAATAAATTGCTTACTTTAATAACACTAATGGTCTACCATATAACAGATAGCAGGTGCACTATTGCGCAGTTAAAGACCATGGTCTCCATATCTCACTCCCATTATAGCTGTTATGTTCTATTTTAGACAGGGTAAGACCTCAACGAATGAAACAAAAGAATGATATCATGTTTTCTTTTACAAGCTATGATAAAATATGGGGTACATATTCTTTATTGTAACAGGCGAATTTGCAGACAAACCGTTAGCCGTCTCGCTCTCTCTGACAAGAAATGACCCCGTTTGATTCCCTGGGGCAAGTAGCAGGCGCTCTGCATCTTTGCGACTCAGGTTCTTGAAAAACCATCTAGAAGGAGGCATTTCAATGACATATATAACTACAAGAAACCCTTTCTCAAAAGGAAACAAGCCAATGGCATCACAACAAATGTCATGTATGCAGTACATTGGTGGTTACCTACTTCTCTACATCCAGTGTGTCTTGTTTTGCCATATATGTACAGGGGATGTAGCCCTCATCTCCTGTGGCCAATGACTTAGCAAGCCACCAGTCACCATCCCTTTACAAGAAATAGAAGGGTGAGAGTTGTTAAGTTCCCCTTGAAAAAAACAATATGAATATGGGTGTAAGGGGTCACTGTAGAATGCAGTTTCATTCTGTAACACTCAACTTACTCCTCTAGAATCCGGAATTTGTCTCCTTTTCGGAAAGGCAAGTCATCGGTAGTGACCGGCTTGAAATCGTACTGAGCAACCACAATATCTCCATCTAAAAGAAAAAGTGAGAGATTCACCTGACTGTGATTAGCTTTGTCAACAGCATGACTTTTTTTGTGCAAATCATTAGGTGAAACACCCAGATTTATAAACAATTAAAGGAAGTTAGGGTGAAATATCTGTTGAGTGTCACTTAAGTTGTAACATATCTTACTTAAGGATGATGTATAAAGTTAGAATAGCTTGTAATTTGTGCAGTGTTACTGTATATGTGTTAAAAATTACTTATTAGTGGTACTGTCATATACTCTATATGTGGCCTGGCCTCTATCTTCAGTCCTTTACTGTCAACCAGCAATGATGTAATAACACAGTTTCCTGGCCTTTGTTATGAAACTTCTAAAGAAACCAGTATCGGCAGAATTTACAAAAAGGTAAATTCCTTGGTTCAGGTTTCATCGCAAGTCTCTTTAACAAAGGCTGTGGAAACTGTTACCATGTCGAGTGAGATGTCACTCTGTAGATAAATGAGGTATTATCTTTGGTGAGCTACTCTACTTGTGTACTCCTAAAAGAATGATGTACTGGCAAACTAAGAACATGATTGTTTTTATTGGTATTGCTGAAGTTCAGATACGTCTGGATGTTGCGCCTGTCTGGGCAGGAGTTCGGAGACTCCTGATCCTAACAGGCCTCATTCCCAATAAGCTCAAGGGGCACCATGAAACCAGTTGTTACTGAGCTTTGCCATGAAGACCGATAGTTCCCTATGACTATAACAGCACTGTGTGACTTATCAAGTGATGCACAGTGGGGCTTTTAATCTTTGTCTGATATGATTGCTTCAGCTCTCATGAATAATAGGGGATTTACCCTGAAACCCTTTCATTTACATGACCCTCACGGCACAGTTATGCATCACTGCGTATCTTAGCTCTTCGTTACCACGTTTGCTACTTCTTTATGTTTATGAACTCATTTAAGTCTTCTTGGAACATACAAAACTGGAGAATGGACCCCTGGATGGATTCTCTTGTAACAAACAACGGGATACTGCATTTCTAGAAACTCCCAAGGTCAGAAGGTCACACGAGTTGGGGTTCAATGGCACCCTGAGAGAAGTGAGGTAAATTGCTGAAGGATTCAGTGAATGTGAAAATCCAGTGGGACAGATATGGATTATGTATAATGTGTATAATTTATAACGCAAGGTTCTGTTTAGCATGCAGGGCATTCATGGGAAAGTGTTTATGTAACTATTCAGTCTTACTGTTAGTTACAGCATCTAGTCTTTTCACATCTGATACCTGTAGATGAGAGAACATATTCAATTGAAAATAGCCATGTGTTTTATTTTATTCTCCTCTATACCTATCTGCAAGATTTTATAACTGTATCATTAACTCTTTTTTTTACAGACTCATTCATTCTACATGCCATTTAAAAAAAATAAGTTAACTCCTGATTTGTTTTACACGACATCTCACCGTTGACCTGTTGTTAGCCAGTTTGTTTGAGTTGTTTGTGGCCCTGGCTTCTTCGTGCCGGAAGTCGTAGGCCGTCCCATGGCTCTGCTTCGGACGACTGCATGTACAACCCATCCTTGGCACATGCAAGTGAATATTTAGTTTAGCTATCGCAGAAATCATTGTTTAGAAAATAAAACAAAGAAAACAACAGAGAGCAACTTTCAGAAACTCAGAATTGAAATGAGCACTGGGCGAAATAGTAGAAGATGTAAACAAACAAGCAGTGCACAAAAGTGCATAAAATGAATATTTAGGCTACTATAGAGCGAGAAAAAGAAACCGGATTGTAATTCAAATTATTTATCTCCTACCACGTCAGCAAATTCTCTATTACATTTTGTTTTTTAATTAGGGTTCTGATTGCACTGACATGTGGGTTTGATGATTTTTGGGCATTAATAAATTGTTTTCCATGATTCATAAGTTACCCTATGAATTTTTTGTTTTCCTGTATGGGGCAGATGGGCGTCGTGCTGAAAACCACTTTATCATGTTCATTTTGTGATGAATGAGGAGAAAATTAAATTAGAAAATAAAATCTGTGGCGGTGGTATCCTTTATCTTCTGTGAAAGCCATGTAGCAGAAAAGGTAGGTTTATGGTGAAATGATGCCAAGTGGGAAAGTTCTGCTGGACGAGGCCTGATCAGATTGTTAGATCAGTGTTATTTGGGTATTAACCACAAATAACACCCCGCCTATGTTGCCCAGACCACCCTGGAAAACAAAACAGTAAACTCAACTCTAGTTCTATAGTTGTCTGTTTCTGTTTCTGGCATGCAGTGATGTAATTACTGTTATAAATGTTTATGGCCCTATTGAATCCAATGAAGGCTATTGGACACAACAATGGCAGTAATTTACAGACTAGCAGCATCTTCCGCTTGGGTTTCTAGAGGGAGAAAGAGGAAACTCAATCTTTTGGCATTTCGGCAAGACATGGGCCATGGGTGAATCTGAATGATGATTAGAATGGTGGAATCAGTGACTTGAAGGAAAGTTCATAAGCAAAGGACAATTCTATGCTTGGTTGGCTTGGTACATAAACAGACCAATTTCATGTGGTTTGCTTAAAGCCGGGCTGTCCTGTCTATCTTGGCTAGAACATGCCCTTACCTGATAGAGCTCTCTGGAGTTCCTCAAAGTGTTCTCTGGCAATGCGCAGACCCACTGTGCGTGTTCATTCCAGCACTAAAAGAGAGAACGGAACACATACACTCACCAGCCACTTTATTAGGCAAACCTGTCCGACTGCTCGTTGACGCAAATTACTGATCAGCCAGTCACATGGTGGCAACTCAATGCATTTAGGCATGTTGACATGGTC
>JAODKL010000039.1:13749261-13763883 GCA_026780765.1 Petrocephalus schoutedeni
ATGTCAATATGGACCAATATCTCTGAGGAATGTTTCCAGTGCCTTGTTGAATCTATGCCACGAAGGCAGTTCTGAAGGCAAAAGGGGGTCCAACCTGGTACTGGCAAGGTTTACCTAATAAAGTGGCCGGTGAGTGTACATTAGCACATTATTATGGGGTAATATTATGTATCCAAGGCAGAACCTTAAAGAAAATTATGCCTATTTGGACCCACTAAGGCTGTGTGCTCTTGAAGAACTCTCTGCATGACTTGCATATTGCTTTGGACAAAAGCATCTGTTAATGGAATAAATGTATATTGAATGTTAATTAGAGATATGAGGTCATACAAATCACAAAGAATACTATTAATGGCTTCTCTTTCTTCCCATTCAAAGCGCACAAACCTAGCTGTCTCTATGGCCTATTCAAAAACATAGTTTCAGAATAACTGTCAAATGTTTAAATGAGTACGGGAAAGGAATGCACATGAGAATGAGAATAAAATAAAAAGTTTCAGTTCAGTTATTGTATATGAGATGTATTGTATTAATTATGTATTTGTATGTGTTTTACCTGTATGGGCTTTAAATAAAAGTGGACATGAAAATTAATTCAATTATTCAAAAATACCTAGAATCTATGATAATCATAGATTTGGCAATATAAATAACTACAGCCGTTTGTATAGGTAGACTTACGACTTATGAATATTACACTTAGCCTTCCATTACTTTACAATATAATGCTATTAAGCAGGCTGTGTGGAGTATGACATGGTTCTTTTGTAGTGCTATGTAACAGCTTTTATTTCAGGGTTTCAAATATGTGTGACATGGCGCCCACATAGTTTTCACAGTATTTTCAAATTGGTTTATTATTGTAGTTCAAAACAATGTAAGTAAAATGCAGGGTGATAAAGTGTCCTGAAAGTGACTTCCTTTAAACATGGTGCCAAGCTGTAAATTTGCACATCATTTACATTTACATTTACATTTACAGCATTTGGCAGACGCCCTTAGCCAGAGCGACTTACATAATTGCTTTAAGACTCTACAATGAATTTTCCCGGCACTAGCTCAATAAAACCAAGGCTATGAATACCATCGATCTAATACTCTTGGGAAAGTGCAATTTTTTTTTTTAAATTTGTTTTTAAGGAAAAGAGCTCATAGTATGATACCAGAAGTGCTAATTCAGGTATTTCTGGAAAAGGTGTGTTTTAAGTCGTCGTTTGAAGACATTCAGTGACTCTGCTGTTCGGACGTCTAGTGGAAGTTCATTCCACCAACTTGGTGCCAGAACAGAGAACATCACTAACACAGCTGCATGGAAATGTGTCAAAAATGTAGAATACTGTATGATTTGCTGCATCTCTGACATTAATTACTAATTGGAGTTGCTCCTTGAAGTCTTAGAACACTTGCATGTGCTCATTTTCTTGTTACATTTGCCGACGGGGAATGGGTTTTAGGGTGTGAAACTAAAGTCTAGTTAAAAAATAAGCAATTTCACTTCTGTGTTAGGGCTGCATGAGAATAAGCTTTTAGACAGTGACTTTCCGATCCACACATGCTCACTGTAAAGGACGGATAATCTCTGCGTGCTCGGCCCGGTTCAACTGCGGCTGTTCTCCTACTTTGGAGCTGTCATTAACCGCTGGGCACCATGATGCCACGTTATGGAGACATCGTCCCGGCCCATAGACATAGCGAACAGGCTAGATGAACTGCTGCCTGCACCATAGCTGTGCATGACTGAACTGGCCAACCAACCAAAACACAGAACACCAACTGTGGGTTCCTAGTCTAATGTCTCTATGGATCAGGATCTTTTCTGAATATTCATCCTGATTCTGCTGTAAGCATCTCAGTTTTACATTCATTTGATGAATGTACATACAAAATCATAAATCCGTAGGAAAAGTCTTCTTACGCATTTCTGACTCAGTTTCACTCTTTCACAGTATAAAACCCCAAACCGGAATATATAGTTATGTTTATAACCCCTGGTTTTGTTCAAATAAACCTATCGTGAGGCAAAAATATCATATGGCAGAAATGCAGTATAATACCGTACACCTAACCTAGCAAGCATCGTAGCCTAGCCTAGCCTACCTTAAACATACTTACATCAGGCTACAGTTGGGCAAAGTCATTAGCACAGGGCCAATTTTATAAGAAAGCGTTGAATATGTCATGCAATTTAAATGCGCGATGGGAATTCCCATTGTAAAGTCGAAATGTCATAACATAGACCATGTCTGTATTTTCATTAATTTTCCTTCGGCAGATGCTTTTGTCCATAGAAACATACAAGTGAGGCAAATAGCACATTGCAAACATTCATGCTGTGGAGCAGGCGACTCGGCGTTCGTGCGGCCAGGCGCAGCTTCCCGCGACTGCTCAGGGATGCCTGTGAGTATTACATGCATAACCAATGTTAATTTTCAATTGCACCCTGTCAGTGAAATGGGAAAATATTAATATTACAGATATGCAGCAATAAGCATTTCTGCACTCAGTGTTAAAAAAAAAGTAAAATTGAAAGTAAACTTTTAATTAGTAAGGATGGAGAGCACCTGAAATTCCCTATAAGTGTTAGTTTGACTTAAAGTGTTAAAAATAAATATCTAAAGATATAATAACAAAGTTGTTAACTGGATGCTTAACTGCCCTCAATTCAGGGCAGCATTAGACTATATAGATATATAGATTAGTTAACTGCAATATATGAGTACAAATACAAATTTAGCTATTTTCCACAGTGATACAACAATCTGAAGCCTGTCAGTGAGATTTATCAAATTACAGATGTTTATAAGGGGAAAATGTCAGCCTGAGGGTGGGTTACTTTGGGCCTACACCACATAATGAAGAACTGATGCATGATACAGACACAGAGACACAGAGTACTGCGTCTCAACAAAACACTTACATATATCTGTAAACTTCAGTAAAACATTAAACAAGCCAGGAAGAACATTTGTTCCCAGTGAAGGCTGGTGGGTTCTCTGCTAAGCGTATATAATATCAGACCAGACCATAACCACTTATTTCTCAAAATGCTTGGGTAGCCAACAGATAAAGATAGGCGATATAATATTGCATCACACCAGTAGCATCTACACACAGTTTGGAATGTTATATCCGGATGTGAAAAGTTCAGGTTCAGAAAGTACAAATCCAGATCAAGATATTGTTTCAACTGACCATTTGAGTGTAAAGCGTCACGTTCACAGAGTACTGAACTGGTTGGTTGAAACAACATCTTGGTCTGCATTTGTACTTTTTGGACTTGAACTACCCACCTTTGGTAATATCCTTAACCCTGGTTTAACCAGAGTTCATATCGTTTCAGAAAGGGGAACTTCATGGGCCGAATGAACAGCTGTCAGTGTAGAGCTCACCAATGTAGGTGTGACGGCTGTATGGGTCTGCACCTCTGAATATTTCCAGCCTGTTGTTCACCACTTCCTCTTACAAAAAGACCCCAAAAAAACTTATTAAGAACGCTAATGTGATGTTTCTTGGAAAGAAATGCCTTGCTTTGCATTTCAAAATGAATGCATGGTGGATAACCTGTTATCCGCACCACCTGGTTTCTCAGACAAGCTTTTTTACAAGTGCCTGGTCTGCCTTGAGATGGGTAACGATTCAAGATATGTTTCGTGTTTCCGCTCTAGAAACCCTCTTCTATTAAAAGTATGTATATTGTACAAACTTAGGAAATGAGTAGTAGCAAGGCTAATTGTTAAAGTGTCCGTCCAGCATCAGAGACCAAAAAGCTTAGTCTTGCCAAGATTGCCAGCTTTTGTCCTGCACTGGGTTTGTTCAACCAAGCAACATACCCTGAAAAACACTGTTACCCAGCTGAAGCCAAAAATGGGAAGAATATTCCACAACCCACGGCACATCATTATATACAGGCCTAAAAAATTATAAATTAAATATTACTTTAGTCCAAATTTGCAACCTTAAACAGTAAAAAAAACACTCCCACACAAAGACCCAACAGTTGAGCTCTCTATTCCAGACCATGCTCTTTGACGATCAAGGACCCCTGGCTATGCAGTAGCATTTTAAACACTACACTCTCCATGCATGCCAACATACAAGATTTCCGGCTTAAGTTGAAACCTCGATAAGAAAACAACGTTTCATGCATTCAACATTGTACTGCAATTTTAACATTTAACTGGTTGGTTTCTGAAATCGACATACGCTGTTAGTTTTATTCATATAAAGTCATAATTGTGCCTGCTGTGAATATATTTAAACTGGAAACTTCATCATCGGTACTGGTTTGGACGAAAAATATTTATGTACATACCTTTTTTGTGACTATGATGTATGACTTTACTGTGCATCTGAGTTAAACAGTCCTCACTTACAAAAGTGCCTCGTGCCCATTACTTTGGGTCTCTATCTCACTCTGTCCCTCTCTCTCTCTCTCTCTCTCTCTGCTCCCCCCCAACCCACTACCTTGTCTTTTACTGCTAGCTTGCCGCTGCGTAACCGCGACATTGTACGCCCGAGACTTTGTCTGCTACAGTCAGGCGTGAGCTCTGGGACCTCCCACGAGACCACATTAGTGTATAAATAAATAACTGCAAAGACTGCCTTTCCTATTTGTTTACTCAGCCCCCTCCCATCCTAATTTCCTTTGCGTCCTCAAGAGTGATCAGCAGGGTATAATTAGCGTCATTCACGATAATGCATTTCCTCAATGTAAAGCATCAAGCAAATGTACCAGGACATGTAAATTTTGGGCTTTCGTTTAATGCAAATGTTAATTAGGCTCTAAGGCTCTTTTTGGGCTATGAAAAGGAAATTGGCTTCTCTTGCTATTAAACATGGATATGGTTATATAGTTATTCCAGCTGCAAGTTTACTTTACAAATAACTTGGTGGTCATACAAGAAACATGGTCACCAGCATAGCAGACTGCATTGCAAAGCACATTTTATAGTGGGTGGATTCCAGTTGCTCTTTTGTCACAAATCACTTGCATTTATAGTACGTACTTACTGGGCACTATATTAAGAACAACTGTACAAGAGCTACAGTCAATGGACAGATCACATA
Source organism: Petrocephalus schoutedeni (assembly GCA_026780765.1). Lineage (NCBI taxonomy): Eukaryota > Metazoa > Chordata > Actinopteri > Osteoglossiformes > Mormyridae > Petrocephalus > Petrocephalus schoutedeni. The sequence goes on from JAODKL010000039.1 coordinate 13,754,329, forward strand.
TCAAAATGGGGAAAAGTGTGATCTAAATGATTTGTGGTCAGATGTGGTGGTTTGAGGATTTCAGAAACTGCTTATCGCCTGGTATTTTCATGCATAAATAGGTCTAAGGTTTATACAGACTGGTGGGAAAAACTAAAAACATCCAGCATTTGACATTTCTGTGTGGTGGAAATGGTTTGTTAATGAGAGTGATCAGAAGAGTATGGCCAGACTGGGTCAAGCTAACAGGAAGTCTGATTAAATCAAATAACTTTTGTTACAGCAGTGTTGAACTGAACGCTATCTCTGAATGCACAGCACGTGGAGCCTTGAGATGGATAATCTACAATAGCTGAAGGCCACAGTGCAGTGTGGCACAAAACATAATCTGAATATACTTGCAGTTGTCAGTGCATCCAATCCTCTGACTAGTAATTTTCCGTTATTTGGTTGTTTTCAGATTGCTGTCAGGAAGATTTCTATGACTTAAAGAGGCACGTTTGTACCTGGGAAAAGTAAAATTAAATCAATTGTCACATTCATCGTTAAAAATGGCAACTTCTGAAGGAAAGGTTTTTCCCTTTTTACTCACACTCCATTGCCCTGTAAGGAAGTTGTTTGCTGGCCCCCGCACGTTAATTTCCTTTTTGGTCTGAGATTGTCGGCTTAAACCTGATCTGACAAAACTCTGTTCCTTTGCAGCTGAGTACTACAGAGTTTGCGTGCATACGGCCCCATTTGCGGGTCAGCAGGATTACAGCATGTTAATTTCCATGACGCATGAATTTTGAAGATAGCGCAGCAGTTTCCCGTGTGGTCTTAAGATGCAAACATCCCCAGACTGATTCTGCTGCAATTTTGTTACTCGGCCAGTCTGAGCAAGCCACAGATAGACAGAGAAGGTCATCTGAGTTGCTCTCCATCCACTGAGAACCTGCAAGAGGCCACCACCAGGTACATAGACCCTACAGTTCCATTCAAAGCGGAAATGGTGGGAATTTGAGTGGCTTCCTTTCTAGAGCTATTCTACATATCATCAGAGAGCCAATTTGGAATTCCCACTTCCCCCAGGACAATTAGAAATTCCTCCATTGGCTGCACTTATTATCACTTGTGTGCAGTTTGTTGTGTATTTTAGCACCAACACAGCATTCCTGTACATGCCAACATTGTTACTTATCCACTTGTCAAATTGCTGTGTAATTTTAATTTTTTTTTTCTCTCTTTTGCTGAGCAGAACAAAATGCCCGATGCATATTCCAAGCTCTTGCTGATGTACTTGGCTTCATTATAATTCTGATTCTGCTCACCCTTTATAACGGGCTGCTGTTGGCAGAGATTCCGGTAGCATGTACTGTCTGCTAGCAAGCTAAAAAGCTAAAGGTGGTGTCTTCCCCACAAACTTTTCTTTTCTAGTGATAAGAATGACACAGGAACTGATTTACAGATTTTACTTGTGCCCTGATGTTTGACTGGATGGGTATTTTTTGTTCAATCAGAAAGGAAAATTATATCTGTGAGGATGCCTTTGTATTTAACTGTGTCGTCACTTGCCGGCCTGCTCACCAGTCAGTCATCAGAAGACATTCCCCTCAGGTATTTGCTCTGCTTCTACCTGCCTTCTGACCCTATCACTATCCGTGGCTGGACAACAGTAAAATAATTAATGTTAGTTTAACCGGAGCAGTATTTACCCCAAGTGTTTCCCCATCATTTAGTTAAGTTCAGTATTTTGCAGAAGTCTGTCTCTTTCGGGGCAAGTTTGGACAGGAGAAAATCTCTATATATATTTTAGGGGAAGTATTAATCAGTAGTTTCCCCTCATAGTATGATTAGGTAGGTTATTCTGTAGAAGATGTGTGCGTGTGTGTGCATGTGTGCGTCCGTGTGTGTGTTTGTATGGATATTACAATAGCCTGGCACCCATGCAGGACGCATCCCTGGCTGGTGTCCTATGCTGTGAGAGACACCAGGTCCCTGCAACCTGAAGACTAAGTTGTTGGAATAGGCTTTTGAAAGATGGATGGAAGAATAGAATAAATCTGTGAAAAACTTGACTTTGGCAAATTGTTATTTATGACCACTAGAGGGCAGAAGAGTATCTAGACTGAAAGTTGCCTACTGACCAGCCTTATGTTTACAGAATAGAAAAGTGATACAATATGCATCCCTGTGGGGAAATTGTCTTTTAGCCAACCCCAGCTTGCTCTTACATAGAGACGGATATGTCACGGTGCAGGGTCACCCAGTGGTCAGTGCCCCTGGAGCACCTGGGGTAAAGGGATACTGCTCATGGGATTTGAACCAGAGACCCTTCTGATCACAGAGGGCACAGAGTCCCGACTTACTGACCTACACTTAATCCCCAACCATTTAAACGTCTCAACATTTTTAAGTTAAATTAAGGTGGTCCATTTTTGTGTTCTTAGGCTGAGCTGACCTGACTCTGAGTGAGTCTGGTACTTTGTCCGTCTACCTGTGTTCTGTACTTGTTTCTCCTATGCAGGGTTGTGGAGTCCAGAGCCTGTCCCAAAATCTTTGGACACATGTATTCCATGTATTCCTATCATTATGGGGACACTCCATTGATTCCTATGGGCATAACCCTGATCCCAATCATGACACCCTTGACCCCTGCCCAGCCCTACTCTTAACCATAAGTAACCAAACAAAATATGAGACTTTTGGCATTTTTAGTTTTTTGATTGCAGACAGAGATTTTTATATAATTATTATAGTTATCCTTGTGAGGACTGAAAAAATTTCCCCACAAGGTAAAAAGTAGCAGGTTTTTATCACATTGTGGGGACATTGGGTCCCCACACTGTAACAATTACAAAGCCACACATAATGAACTAAGACTAAGGGCAGGAACTCGAACCCTGATCCCAGGAGAGGGAGGCACTATGGCCAACCAGTCTGCCACCGTGCCACACCACACAGCATCTCTCACTTAGCGAAAAATGCAACTCGGCTCTGATTTATCTAAGGGGAAACATGGTCGGCACACATAGATCTGAGCGACAGGCTAATAAGCCATGGAAGTGTCCGTCGTGCCATTTGTGGGATTTTTATCAATGCAGTAACACTAAATAGGAGAAGCTAGTTTTCCTAAGATCTGATTTCGATGTGAAAGGACATATTACATTGGGTGATACCTGGAGTACTTTACACACTTGTGTTCCTGGGTGTAAATTATGGGGGAGCCCATTAATCTATAACTGCCAATACAACCCCCCAGACCCCCTTAAATGGATGGAGACCCCCCCCCCATGCTCAGCCCAAAGTTGTGTCCTTGTTTGTTTACTTTTATTTTAATTCTTGCCTCTATTTTTAGTATGTTATGTTGCTCTAGCATTAAGTACACAATCTTGCACAATCATATAACGCGATAACTTGGAACTCCAAAAATAAGTCTGAGGAACCTTACTAAGACAGGGAATATGTGACATTTCTGGAGATAAAAAAGAGGCCGTGAGGTTGTACACGTGAAATGATGCAAGCATCCATTCTGCTTTTTCCAACCCCGGTTTCACGGTCGAACCTCAAGCCAGCATTGTTTCCATGCCTCCAGAGTGTCGCCTTGACTTCTCGCCGTCCCCCAGTCAGTGCGGGATGCACATTGTGTAACAATCAGAAGATTCTGTCAGTCTCCTTACGTATATATTAGGCTGATGTCACTTCACATCAGCATCAGTACAAACAAATGGCCGTTCCATCCGTCGGGAGCAGTGGACGTAAAGCTGGAAGGTGATCGGGGTATTGTTAAGCATATTCATATAAAAAAAAAAAGAATAATTTCCGTGCCGGTTTTCCATCAAGCCGCGTGCTTGCGGAGGCTAGGTCCCGCACAGAGAGAGCCCCGCGCACCGCATCCTGTGGCCCGGAGGCCATAAACAAGCACAGGATAACCTGAACAACCGTGGGAAAATTGGGGAGTAAAGGAGAGAGACGTGGGATCTTCCACTCTGGCAGGGCACTTACCCCGGCGCACTGGCGCTCACAGCGTTGCCCCTCACTCCGGGGGATCCATTGTGCGACCATGATGGACACAAGGTCGCCCCCCCCAATGAAGCCACCAACCGCACGGCATTCCTGCCGCGTTCCGCACGGCCGGCTGGCTCCTGCTCCGCGTCTCCCCGAGCGCCGTTAGCCCTCGATGATCCGCCGGCCGCTTCCTCCTGAGGGCCCCCCCCGGTGCCAGGAGGCCCCCCGCTTCCTCCCGGTGTGGGAAAGCTCGGCCTCCGCTCTCACACGTGGGCCGGGGGATGCTGCCGCTCTCGTGCGTCCTTCGCCATTGCCCTGATGCACAATAAGCCGGGAACAATCGATCTCACAATGTGCTTAAGAGGCAATTGTGGAGCCAGAAGGACAGATAAGGTCAAATGCTTCCTAATTGTGTTTACTCAATTAATTCCTTATTGTTTCTATGAAATTTGTGAGAATGGCCTTATAGGGCTTTTTCGAGACCTCAGGTCACCGTGAAGTACAGCGACAAATACACTGTACTTTTCCAACAGCACTGTTCACTAGCTGAACCGTGTTTCATTTGAATTTATATGATAACTAATTAACTGATGTTAAAATGAATCACATCAATAGCCTAGGTAATTGTACTCTGAGCGTCGGCATTCAGCACAGGGTGGCAGAGCATGCAACGATAACTGATATCAATATTCAGAAATAGATTACACATGGTGTCCATAACTCTTGACTGTAGTTCATTGCCCTTTCCGGCCATCCGGTGCACGAAGCCGCGCTGTCTGCACCTGCAGATCGTGCTGATGCAGCCACTGAAGCGAGCGCATGTCAGCTACGGCGTGACTCTCGTATCACATTCGCCCCGAGGTGCATGGGAGTGCGTATTTTTCTGCTAGCAACAGGTCTTTGTGTTGTTTTCCAGCAGCTGGGGGACAATGCGAAGTGTTGAGATAAACAAGGTGAGGGAAAACCCCCGTATTGTGCCGCGTCTTTCTCACTGCGGCCTGTGGAAATATATTTCCCCCGCTGGCAGGTGCTTCCTTTTGCATTTCCAGTTATTTGTCCACATCCAGCGGCATTGGGGAAGCATGGCCCGCTTCCAGGCGCTGGTGTGAACGCGGGGACGGTGCGCCTATCTCGGCCGCTGTTCCGGATACCGCTACCAAGTGAGTATAACACATAAACTGACATTTGCAAAAGGCCAGACCATTTACTGCTTATTTTGGCAAGTATTAGAATATGTTGCTAAAATGGTTGAAAATGATCTGGAATTTGAATTCGGGTCAAAAATTGCATTCTCAATGTAAATCTTAATTAATTTTAAGGGTGCCCGCGTTTATTGCGTAATTATGAGTGAAGTAAATGTTACTAATGCGCAGCCAGAAGGTGTCAGCCTAGTATGAGGAGTCCTTTCGTTTGGTTTGAGTCAAATCAACCGGAAAGCCGCTGCATCAACAAGGAAGTGCGGGAGAAAGCAGTGCTGATGCATACATGACTAGATTTATTTGTGCCAAGAAATCAGCATTGCATTGATTGTGAAGCTAATTTCTATACATTTGATCATTTATTATTTAATTATTGTATGACTTCAGCGAGAATCTTTGGAGTGGCACACAAGTATAAATATTTCAGTGAATCAAGGTTTTAAGTTGAGCTTGGCATCCTCTGCCTGTGTCCCTACAGATTGCAAATGCATGCTGGGTAATGGGGGACCCTCAGTTATTATATAGTGTTTTGTCAGCTGTTTGGTCCCCCTGCCCCTTGGCATATGGCCGATCGAAGTGACACCAATTGTTTATGTCACGTTCCCATTGGAAGCTGGGGGTATAAAATGCAGGCGAGAGCTCTTTCATCAGACTGGCTGTCAGATGGTGAACACGTCCCCGTTAGGAGCTCTCAAAACGGTATGATGATCTGTGTTAGCTGTGATTAAGCCACGCGTTCTACTGCTCGCATATGTCCTATGTGTTTGCATTTCTTTTAAAGCAAATTTTTAAATACAGATTAAAATTACTATTATGATTGTTGTTTTGTTTTGTTGTTGTTTGTGGTCCCACTATCTATCCCCTTTTATATAACTAGCCAGATGACCAATGAATAAATACATGTGAAAGTTACTTACCAAGGATTCATTGATAAGAATATGCAGCACGTGCTCGCTGAAGTGTTTTTTTTATTAATCATTTACATTACATTACTGAGCTCTGGCTCTGAGATACTAACCCTAACCCTAATCCTAATCCTAAATCTAATCCTAAACCTAAGCCTAACCCTAACCCCCAGAGCAGGAACCCAGACCCAGGAAGGCCTGGACTTGCCCAGACTATGCCTGGAAGCAGCAGAGCAAAGTGCTGCTTCAGGTATCAGAATAACTGGGAATTCACTTTTACCTCACCGCCTTCCCTTTGATGTATGGGGTGGGGTATTATTAATAGTTTGCTGATTTATACCTCAGAAACCTAGTTTTTTCAGGCACCCAGCTGCAATAGAAACTGTTGAAAATACAGTAGGTAAATTTGTCGTTCAGCACGAACAATTTGAGTCTGGAAGATTTATAATAAAAAACTTAAAATTATGATACTGTTCATTATTTAGACTTGGATTCCTGTTACTTAGGACTATTCTTTGGGATTATTGGGAATTTAATGTATTTTTTATATATTTCTACATTTTTAAATGATTGCCTCAGCCAATGTGTAAATGTATTATAAAAGGTATGCAAATAATAATAATTCTTGTTTTCAGAGGGCGTGAAACATTTATTTAAATAAATGCAGCTCCACCTTCATCTGGAATGATGTCATATTAGGAAGAGCCAATCAAAAAGCTTGGTACTGTGCACATGCTTCGCTGATATTTATATATTCTCAGCACTGCAAACCCGCAACCCCGCCCCCTGTCCCAAAAGGACACTTCCCAATCCTCTCGTGTGAGACAGGTGTCTTCGTCCAACTGATGTGGCATCGGAAAGCTCCCCCTCTTTTGTTTTACAAGGAAGTGCCAAAAGGTGGCAGAAAGCAGACATCTGTTTCATATTAAAGTGTGCGACTTTTATTTTGGCCAGGCAGTGTATATTGGCTTATGGTTATCGTGATGGTGGCTTAGTGTGCTTGTGACTAGGAGGTCCTGTGGTTGGTAAACTGGCTCACTATTAGGCCTTTGAGTGAGGCCCTTAGCCTTGATTGCTGCAGGCACTGGCCGCCTGCCCCTGCATTCTTATTTCTATGTCACTTTGGATAAAAGTGCCTGCAAAGTAAATAATTCAAACAGACTGCTGCAAAGTACCCTGGGATATAAATGTTACATGTCTGCCACGCACTGAAATTTGCTGAAGCAGACATAACAAATGAATTTACATTAGCAAACTTGAAAAAGCATTGCCGTGAATTCTCTGCTTCAGTGAAACAAATGTTCATAATGTGTGAGAACGACATGTCCATGTTCCAGGTTTAATTTCAGAAAATGGTCTCAGGTACAGGTTGCTCAAAGAGTGTATGTTTTTAGAGTGTTTATTTTTTATTTAGAAATGCCAAGCCTGTGTATGGGGGGGATGTGTGTCTACAAGTCTTTGCAAGGTTTTTTAGAGTATTCTGAGATTTAAAAGTTGGAATTTATTGGTCTGTAGACATAAAAGTGCTGCAGGTTAAATTGTTTTAATAGTTAAGAGATCATTGCAATAAAATATAATAGCCCATTTTTCATGTTCATTGTACAGTACAGTAAACAGTAATACTAAGGCTTACAAGTACAATACTTTAAATAGATATATTGTTTATATTGTTATTACGGTTATGGCTGCTTTCAAAAGTTAAAGTGACGTAGCCCTGTGTAACACATATTTTGTGTTATTACATAATTTACAGCACAGTACATTGTTGAAATAATGCAATAATAAAGTGCTTCATTCAGTACTATTTGGGTTATAGTACCTAACTCCCTTTTGAATCTAGTACATCTGTGCGAATGTCATTCCTCTTTGGCATTTTTAGTCTACACAGATTGTGCAGGCAAGTCCATCGTGGAGTCTTTCTGTTCCTCCAGCTCTTCACAGGCAGAAACTTCCCCAGTCTTCGTGGGGTTTGCTTGAGCCAGTATAAGAGCTTATTCTTTACATTCTTGCTTCTAGCATGTTGGATAAATGTGGCCACATTCAGCATCAGTTTATGGAGGATGCAGTTATCTGATGTATCGCATGCTTATCCTCCCCTGCCTCATACCCCCCATTGCGACATCTTCCTCCTGATTCCCATCCTCTTCACCTCCTCCAACCAACCCGTTTCTGCAAGTATTCTCCTCTGAAATGTTTTTGACCTCCATGTCATTCATACGCTTGTGGATGATGCCTCAGGCCTCTGTCTCAGAGTCCTCCACATCTGCCTCTTCTCCATCCTCATATAGCATATTTCTACTGCCAGGTACATTGAATGAGGTCTCCTGCACGGCCATACTGTCATTGTCTGCATCCTGCCTCTCTGTTACAGCGTCTCCAGCACCGTCAGCATCCTTTTCTGACTCAGAGCCATCTTCAGCTTCATCCTCTGCTTCAGCAGAATCTCCTTGGTTACCAGGTGTAGCTCCCTCATTACCTGTCTCTGTGTCAGTCTCCCCCACAGCCTCACCATCAACATCCCTGCTTCCATCTGCAGCACATCCCCTCTCAGCTTCTGCATCTAAGTATTCTGCTCTTGTATCCTCTTCCTGATCTCTGACTTCCTCACCTTCTCTAGCCTCCTGTTCTTCACCTGTTTCACTGTCTCCAGCCATTTCAGTTTCTTCCACATCACCATTTTCATTATTTCCAGCTTCAGTAGCCTCCCGTTCATCACCTGTTTCACTGTCTCCAGCCATTTCAGTTTCTTCCACCTCGCTATTTTCATTATTTCCAGCTTCAGTAGCCTTCCGTTCATCACCTGTTTCACTGTCTCCAGCCATTTCAGTTTCTTCCACATCACCATTTTCATTATTTTCAGCTTCAGTAGCCTCCCGTTCTTCATCTGTTTCACTGCCACCAGCCATGTCAGCTTCTTCCACATCACCATTTTCATTATTTCCAGCTTCAGTAGACTCCCGTTCTTCACCTGTTTCACTGTCTCCAGCCATTTCATTTTCTTCCACATCACCATTTTCATTATTTTCAGCTTCAGTAGCCTCCCGTTCTTCATCTGTTTCAATGTCTCCAGCCATGTCAGTTTCTTCCACATCACCATTTTCATTATTTTCAGCTTCAGTAGCCTCCCGTTCTTCTTCTGTTTCACTGTCTCCAGCCATTTCAGTTTCTTCCACATCACCATTTTTATTATTTCCATCTTCAGTAGCCTCCCGTTCTTCATCTGTTTCACTGTCACCAGCCATGTCAACTTCTTCCACATCACCATTTTCATTATTTCCAGCTTCAGTAGCCTCCCGTTCTTCATCTGTTTCACTGTCTCCAGCCATTTCAGTTTCTTCCACCTCACTATTTTCATTATTTCCAGCTTCAGTAGCCTCCTGTTCTTCACCTGTTTCACTGTCTCCAGCAATTTCAGTTTCTTCCACATCACCATTTTCATTATTTTCAGCTTCAGTAGCCTCCCGTTCTTCATCTGTTTCACTGTC
>JAODKL010000039.1:13769064-13783740 GCA_026780765.1 Petrocephalus schoutedeni
CTTTAGATCTCTTTGATCTTATTGAAGTATCTGACCTTACTGACAAAACACTTGGCACTCTTTCTTCTGTTTCTTCTCCTGTTATTTTATCATCAAGATGTTTTTCTGATACTTTGGATCTTCTTGATTTTTTTGAAGCGTCTGACTTCACGGACAAAACACTTGGAACTCTAGTATCAGTTACATCTTCTTGATTCTCATTATCAGAAGATTTTTCTGATATGTTGGATCGCCTAGACCTTGTTGAAGGGTCTGACCTTTCTGACAAAACACTCGGCACTCTTTCTTCTGTTTCTTCTTTTGTTCTTTTATCATCAAGATGTTTTTCTGATACTTTGGATCTCCTAGATCTTTCTGAAGCATCTGACTTCAAAGATAAAACACTTGCAACTCTATCATCAGTTTCTTCTTCTATATTTTCATTTTCAGGAGGTCTTTCTGATACTTTAGATCTCTTTGACCTTGTTGAAGTATCTGACCTTAAAGACAAAACACTTGGCACTCTTTCTTCTGTTTCTTCTCCTGTTATTTTATCATCAAGATGTTTTTCTGATACTTTGGATCTCCTGGATCTTTTGGAAGCATCTGACTTCAAAGATAAAACACTTGCAACTCTATCTTCAGTTTCTTCTCCTATAGTTTCATTTTCAGGAGGTCTTTCTGATACTTTAGATTTCTTTGATCTTGTTGAAGTATCTGACCTTAAAGACAAGACACTTGGCACTCTTTCTTCTGTTTCTTCTTCTGTTCTTTTATCATCAAGATGTTTTACTGATACTTTGGATCTCCTTGATTTTTTTGAAGCATCTGACTTCATGGACAAAACACTTGGAACTCTCTCATCAGTTACATCTTCTTGATCCTCATTATCAGAAGATTTTTCTGACATGTTGGATCGCCTAGACCTTGTTGAAGGATCTGACCTTACTGACAAAGCTCTTGGCACTCTTTCTTCGGTTTCTTCTTCTAGATTTTCATTATGAAGATGTTTCTCTGATACGTTGGATTGCCTAGAATTTGCAGAAGTATCTGACTTTACTGGCAAAACACTTGGCACCCTTTCTTCTTTTTTTTCTTCTGTTCTTTCAGTATCAAGATATTTCCCTGATACTTTGAATCGTCTTGATGTTTTTGAAGCTTCTGACATTATTGACAAAACATTTGAAATTCTGTCTTCTGTTCCTTCTTCTGCTCTCTCAACATGAAAAGGTTTGTCATATAATTGTAAAGTATTTGACTTTACTGACAAAGCACTTGAAAATGTTATTTCTCCTGTGTTTTCAACAGACATCTGTGATCTCCCAGATGTTATGAAAGCATCTGATAATCCTGACATGGTACATCTGCCTTCTTTATCTTCAGTATTATTAACATGCATTTCAGATACTTTGGAGTTTTTAGCTGTTGAAGAATTGCAGATTACAAACATGCCATTTGGTTCTCTGTCCCCAGTTTTCTTTTTAATTGTATCATGTGGTTTTTCTGATACTTTGGATTGCCTAGATCTAGCTGAAGTGTCCGACTTTATAGAAACACCACTAGGAATGCTGTCTTCTGTATGTTTCTCTATATCATCTTTCTCATAAGCGATCTTTGTTTCAGTTGTTTCACAGTTCTTTAACTTTAGTGATGTAGTTTCTGATGCATTTAATCTCATTAACACTGGATTGTTTTTTCTCTTGCTGTATCTGTCAGCTAGATCTGTTTCAATTGGGGTTGGAGCCATGGACATTTTGGACTTCATTGATTTAGTACATTTCCAGTTGTCATTTGCAAGTCTAGGGGATAAGCAATGCCTAGTTGATGATTCATGAATTTGTTCATCTTCAACATTATTCTCAGAGCATATAGTAGTCGAAAATTCATTATATTCAGTCTGATTTCCTTTGAGAAACTGTGAACAATTACAAATAGAACTTAAAGGCTGAACTTGCTGCTCAGAGACTTGCTTAATTTTGAAGTTAACCTGATCTTTTGGTGACTTCTTTGCAATGCTTGGACTTGTATCGTGCCGGTCCAGTGTTTGGGGGAACATACCTTCAGATTTGTGCTTCGTTGATGAAGGTGCCTTTGAGTTTAGAGAAATGGAACACACTCCAGACTGACCACAGCAGTAATTAAGGGAGTGGCATTCAGAGTTGGTGTCCTGATCCTCCAGATACTGTTGAAAGCAAGTATCTTTTCCCACAACATATTCTGCACACTCAGCACTAGATTGAGATATGGAGCGCATGCTCTCCACTGAAGACTTCCTACATATGAATGTCTGCGACGATGTGCTTGAACTGGAAGATTGCACATGCCGTACGTGGTCCTCCCGCACAGAACTCTCCCAAATGGCAGAACCCTGGCAGTGACTGCAGCAGAGTGGACAATGGGGAAGTTCCAGGTGCTTCTGATAAAGATCAGCCACACTGGCATCCTCAGGTTCATATGGTGACAAGGATCCTGACACTGAGAAGTTTCCTAAATGGGCTTTGTCACTTTCCAAGAAACAGTCACTCGTGACTCCTGCAGAGTTTTTAATCTCAGTGGACCAGTGCAGCGTCTCGTCATTCGGTAAGTGGAAGCGTACTTTCATCTCCACCGAAAAGCTGCCATCTTTGTTGACTCTTAGCCTTTTCTCAGTGCCGTCATTGCAGCACTCCTTTGCAGAGTTTCCCAGAGAGAGCTGGCTCTGTCTTTGGGGGAATGATGATGTAATCAAGAATTTGCCTGATTTGTTATTGCAGTCCGGTCTTTGATGAATGGTACATTTTGTTGCTTGAAGTCCAAAGTTACCTGCAATATTATATTAGCACGTTACTCTGAATGTATACATGTACAATAGAAGTGTTGTGCATCAGTTTGCAACTTAATAAACATACAGACCACTGCTTGTGGGGGCTATCCACTAGCTTTCAAACTGTCCTGGTAGTATTGACTGTATTAGTGTCAGGGACACGCATATACAGTGCTAATGAAAAGTCTTGGGACGCTTGCTTAATTCAGCAAAAATACTGCAAATGTATTAATCTCATAAGAAAAATCATTACTGTATTCATTTGTTTACAGAAATATCTATTGCATTTGAAACATCCAGTAGCACATTAATTTCAAGTAGTAATAAATAGAAAACGAGTCTAAAAGAGTTAAATAGTTCATTGACAAACAGTCTCATTTGGTGCTTTTTAATTACTAACACCTTTGCAATGACATAAAATACCAAACATTTGTGATTAGCTTTGGGAGCCAATGACTACAATTACAATTAAAAGCAAAATGGCAAGAACAGAACTGAATTTGGCAGTCAAAAAAAAAAGAAAATGAAACATAATAAAAAGAAAATGCCTGTGTGGAAGACATGTACAGATATGTTTACTTGTCAATGGACTTTTCTTATCACACCATTACATTTGCAGCATTTTTGCTAAAAAGAAAAAGGGTCCCAAGACTTTTTGTGAGCACTGTATATACCGTATACTGTGTATTACTGATTGGCTAAGACAGATGTGGATCAATTACACATTTTCACTAGCCAATGTACTTTGAATATTTGTAATATGATTAAGCAGAATTTCATTACATTGTAAGCAATACTCTAAAATTCAAACGACAACTCCTAAAAAATGAGGATCAAGCAAACGGATAATCGACATAAATTATGTCAGAAGGGGTAAATAAAACCTAATTGCCACCTTCTTCTGATTTTAGCAGCAGTTAGCCTACAAATTTGCGCACCATTCTTGTTTTCACGACTTTCGCTGCAGATGCCGCAGTGCGATCTCGCATCCAGCCTGGGCAGGCTTCCTTCCGTGTATTTTTTGATGTTGTCTTGTTGAAAAGGTCGAAAGGGTTCTCTTCCCACACAAACCAGTACATTAGGACTTTGCATCAGACTCTGAATGCTGTCAATCTGAAACAATAACAAATCCCCACTAGATTAGATTAATTTTCATTGTGCAGTTCCATTTGCATATTCAGTTTCACGTTTTCTTTCAGTCAACTGCTCAATGTCAGGCTCCTTTTCAGAGAAATTTACTGATGGGATAGGGCTGTGGGATAAGAAAGGAATATCGATTTATCATCAAATAAAATTTAAAAAAACGAGAATGAGAAACTTTGTAAGGTGTTGATAAGGAGCAATGCTTGATAGCACATTATTAGCCTATCACGTCACAGAAACGAATGCAATTCCAGCCAGTTGTATGGTAGCCTTTTAAAAACAGACAACCTACATACAGCAAGGTCGGTTGAGTTAGTGCAGCACACCGTACATTATTGTTTTGCTAATATGATCGAAGAGATAAGCGCTCCGAGGAAGCTTCAATTGTCGGGGAGGAAGGCAGCAGCTCAGCAGCCACAACACCTTACTTCAGAGATACTGTGGATTAAGATGAAAAGGCATTGGTGTTCTGGCAGTACACCACTGTCCATTTTTGCATGAATTATTCATTAACATGAAATTCCTGCTTGCAGTTCCTTCATGATCTCACCCTTTTAAATGTTCAAGAATTAACCACTGACGTCATAAATGACGAATGGGTGAGACACACGCTTAATGTGCACGTTAAGAAGTTCAAATCCCGCTTCACAAAATAACCTTAAATATTGCTCATATACTTTTCCTGAACCCGGCTCAGATTGACAGGAAGTGATGCGGGGCTGTGTGTTTGTAGGACGCACAGAGGTCGTGGGCAGAGGAAGTGCCCGCACCTGTAACACGCATTTCCTATACTGAGCATTAATTACTAAAACAGCCTGCTCACTTTCAATAGCACATTTATTAAAAGATTGCATTCAGTGAGGCCCCTAAAGTGTTGTTAAATTGTCATTACCTTGCCATACTTTGAAAATGTGTGTCCTCCTCAACCGAAAAAGACTGGAAATTGCTTTAAGCATTAAGTGTCAGCATTAGTTCATAACAGACATGGCTAAATGGTACCCTTAATTCATATAGGCAGAGTAGTCATTGGAACACAGTCATTTAGGATAATTTAATGATTATTAACTTAACTTAATTTAATGATTATTATTTTGGGTGATTTCCTGAACAGGATATCAGAGACGTGGGCTGGGCAATATAAACAACATATCAATTTATTGTCATATAAAATTTAGATAAGAAAGTGACAAACTTCAGTAAACTGTTGATAGGGAACATTGCTTGATGGAATGCATCAAGCCTATCACATCACAGAAACTGGAAACAGAATTCCAGCTAATCATATGGCAAACAAATGCTTAGAAAGTCTGATTGAGTTAGCAGAGTGCTGCATGCTACTGTTTTGGTAACTCCGAGAAAGAAATTAGCGGAAACTTCAGGTGTTGGTGAAGAATGCAACAGCTCAGCAATACAATAAAGTGGATTTCAAATGAACATTGAAAATAATATAAAAAATTTTAAAAATAATGAAAAAATCAAGATTACAGTAACACTCAGCCCTACTACAAAAAAGTTTGTTCTTGTATTCTTGTATAATTTATTTATTAAAATTAGATTTCATTTTGTAGTTCAATCCATTTGTCATGTTTTTCATGCTTTAAATCTGTTTACAGCAAATCATAACAGAATTTTCAAGAAAAAGCGGTGCCTTGGAGTGGTGAAATAATGAGACATATCTCGATAATTATGGATATCGACTGATATGAAAAAAAATATTGGCATTAAATATTTGCCCATATCCTTTGCGCAGCCAGCCCTATGAGAGACGAAATTATATTTAACAATGTGTCTCGGTCCAATTAATGAAAAATTAAAAATTAAATCAGGAAAAAGGCAAGCACATCATGGATGAGATTTTTTGTTAATTACGAATACTCCAATTGAACTGTCTTAAACCTCAGGGTGAGTGCAGTTATAAATTACAAGCACATTTTAAATTTGTTAAGCAACAAATGCTTCCTGCTGTTTTTTTCTTGTAATGATTTTTTAAGAGCTTCTTAAGACTTTAATGGCTGTCCCCCCCACCTTTTAATCTTAAGAGAGTGTTCCTAACTTTCTGTGATGGAATTTAAACACATCTTGCACAAACCTGAGGCCTACCACAGTTCAAAGCCTACTTAGACCCCTGTGGATACATTGCAGCTCTGTTTTCATTTTGACGGTGATTCCTGTGATTGTACAAGCCCACTAAGAACCCCCAGTGGAAGTGTGTGAGGTACACAGCACTATGCTTTCCCTGGTGATACAAGAGGACCCATAATAATAGGATATCCCTGAGTCCACAGAGCAACCAATTACAAAAACCAGTGGGATTCAGCTATAGCCATCACAAGTCTTCTGGATGCGTTCCACTGGGCAAAAATCCCTTTTGTTACCTTTGCTAAAACATCTTAAAGAGATGCTGTCTGTTTGTGGCATTTAGTTGTTTGGTAAAATTGAGTATAATTGTCAATTATAACTGGTGTTTTTTTTTCTATAAAGTGAATATTCAAATGTGTTTAATCCCCTGGAACTGAAGGTCCGCTAATATAATTTTTTATCTTCCTCTTCCATAGATGGCACTTACCTTTGCAGTATAAGGTCTATTGAGCATCTCTGTTCTATTCATATCTGCTGTGTTTTTGTTAGAGCTGTTAGCTTCAGCACTTTGCATCACAGGTTGTGGGTCACTGACATAATGGGGTCAGGTCTATAGTAGGAAAAGGTGCCGCCATCCGTCAGCAGTCCCCAGAAAAAGGACTAACCTTGCATCCATCCAGGGTGTAGAGCTGCCTCACGTGACCCTGCATGACCTCAGACACCTCGCCCATGAATGCCCTGAAGCTGCGCAGTGTTCTTCGGCTGAGAACGATGGACCTCCGGACAGCCCGATCCTGGTTCTTTACCAGAACGATCTGCTTCGGGTGCCATGAGTGGTTGATATGCTCGTCCTCTGGCCAGGAAGCCTTCCTGCGCATGTGGAGGTTGGATCCGGCCACTCTCATGCCTCTGGTCTTCTCATAGTATAGATCACAACAGAACGGGTGCCTGGTATTTTCCCTGGACTCCAGATGACCTGTGCCATTGGCTGCTCTGGGATTGGGCCGGCTGTGCCCCCCCAGGGGTGGAAGCCCTCCATTCAGCATGTCATCGAGGGCGTTATCAATACACTTGGAGCTGCGCTTGACGTTGGCCATTGTGGGACCACCAAGCTCCTCAGTTTTCTCAGCTGAGGGTGCAGCTCTTACTTTGGAGGAGGGTCACATGAGTAATGGAAGAGACTCGGGTTCAGAAGTCGTGTGGGTGACTGAAGTTTGAAACACGGGATCATTCTGCATGGTGCCCACTTACCATGACCTAGGAAGAAGAAACACAAGCTTAGCCATCGTGGGACTACCAACATCAAACTAGGAAATTAATTTTATTACACAAAAACAAACAACCTACTGTATCATTGAACATGATAAATTTCTGTTAATTGTTTAAGAGCTGCATTGTAGCATTTTAGGTGCTGCAATGCAACCCTTAAGCAATTAACAGAAATGCATCATGTTCAAGCAATACTAATGTTAATTTCCTAATTTGATGTGGCACAAAATTTAATCACTTAAGGGTAAGGAGTTATAATCTAATGGCTATCTTTTCTTTTCTGACAAAGAGCACTATCTGTGCTTTTGGCAAGGAGCCTGTTCTGGCCTGACCTTCAACCCCTAAGTAATGAGTTGGGAGCTATATTTATTTCTAAACTCATTAGCTTCCTGCAGAACAATGGGTAGAAATGAGGTATTTAAGTATGAAGCTTTGCAGTGGAAAGAGTGCAAAGGACCCAGGATTAAACATGGCCTCTTACTCAATTTGAAAATAAAGAAAATGGGGCAATTAAAAACAGAGAAATGTTTTTGTAAATAGTTGGCATTGACTTTACTGGAATTAAGGAATTGCTTGATAAATTAATTTTTATCTGCAAGCCAGGTTTATTTATATAGCACAGTTCATACACAGAGGCAATTCTTTGTGCTTTATAGAGGATGTGTGTGTATACAGACAATTATATATAGTGAGAATAAAATATGATGCATGATAAAAGGTAATTAAGTGTGGTAAATGGGGGGATAGTAGGAAAACAACGTAAAATAAAAACTAAAAATATTTTCATCAGCATATCATCTCATATTCTGGTCAGAAAAGGCCCTAAAGTGGTCTGAATATTTTTTAGCAAGCTTAGAGAAAAATGCTCATTTTGCACTCAGAGAAACCACACACACCTGACCTGGGAGATGTGGTATCTAAAGGGTCATGTCTATCTCAGAGACACATTTAAATAAATCAGGTCACCATTTCAACCTGCAGTATCAATCTTCGCCTTTAGAAATGGCCTTAGCTATGAAGTGCATGATCTGGTTGAGAAAATACTGGCTAAAAAATTCACTATGTCTCCAATCATCTACTTGTTAAATTGAAAAATACCACTAAATCTTCCTTCTGATTTAAATTGTTTATTAAACTTCATTACTTATCTGGCAAAGAAATGTATACTTATCTTATGGTCATCACCTCATGTACCATCTTTAAAGATGTGTTTGGCACAAGTGGGTAATTTTCTCCCATTGGAAAAACTTACATACGAATTACAGAACAAATCTGATCTATTCTGGCGGATATGGGCCCCTTTGTGGGATTTACTTGGGCAATCATGACTCTTTCTTTCTTTTATGTTTTCTTTCACTGTACAGCTTTGCCCTTGGATGTTTCCATGTTCACTCTGATATTTACAGATTATTGTTTGTTTTTTTAATTGTTTGCTGTGGGTGTCGTTTGTATATTGATCTGGTTCTGTTTTTTTTTTTTTCTTTTGCTGTTAAATACCAATAAAAATATAAAAAATAAAAAAAAAATGGCCTTAGCTCAGGAATCTCCATCTGACTCTGAGGTGCACGCCTATCCTGCTCTTTCCAACATCTCTATCCACCAACCACCCTTTCTGGGATTTGTGGCAAATCTGAGGAAAGTCTGTTAGCATCATCAGCAGTCAGTTAGTGTCATGCTCTTTTCTCTGTCAGTGCCAGAGCTCTTCCGTAATTACTGCTGGACCCTCAGTGTCTTTTTAATAAATATGATTCATACAAAGTAATGTGACTCCTGTTTCAAACTGATACCCAAGTTTGTGCATCACTGCCAGGATCACTCTGAGGTCAAAATGTTCCCCTGACCACCAGCCTACAGAGTCCCGAATCCCTACTGGTCAGGAGCAGTCCTGAAGGACCTGCACTCTAAGCATGAAGAAGAGACTGGTGTTATCCATGGAGGTACCACAGCCAGGTCAGAATGCAGGGCAGATGTTACAGCT
Source organism: Petrocephalus schoutedeni (assembly GCA_026780765.1). Taxonomy (NCBI): domain Eukaryota; kingdom Metazoa; phylum Chordata; class Actinopteri; order Osteoglossiformes; family Mormyridae; genus Petrocephalus; species Petrocephalus schoutedeni. Next base: position 13,778,316 of record JAODKL010000039.1, read on the forward strand.
AAGCATTGAGCAACTTTGTATTAAGAGCTTAACATTCGCATTTAGGTAACGTGAGCCTTTGCTCAGCTGGTAAACTGTAGGCAAGCTGTTCTTACACAGACCTTCACTGCTTACAGGTTCATAAATTCAGAAGTTGTGTTATTCTAAATGTTTAATGCTTGTTCAATCTGCTGTTTTCACTGTGTAGCTGTAATAGCTGTAATCTACAAATAATAGGCCTTGTTCATTAATGTGGAGTTACTGGCTCATACAATTCTGAGATGTCCTGCCTTCCCTTTTTTAAGCCTAAACTAAATGAAAAAAGAAACCCTTCCATACAATGTAAAAAACTGCGCGAATCCAGGGAAAAATCAAAACCCTTTCAAATTTGTTTATAAATTGTGAGACCTCCACAACTGCACATTTGGAACTAGTTATATAATAAGCAATTGTGAAGTTTTCCAGCTTTTAGAGACTTTATAGCATCAAAGGCCTGCATTGCTCATGATTTAAAAATATTTATTAAATTGTTCACCAACTGCTCTAATACTTTTGATAAATTTGTTTTTAGCATAAAAAAGAAACTGATGTATAAATATATCCAACTGTAGACACGCTGCTTATTATTCTGAAATATCCTTTGCATACTTGGTTAAATCCATCAATCTAAGAATTTGAAATGTGTGGCTAACAGTCATTCTATTGAGGCATTTCTCATTATTTTCATTAGAAATCTTTGGGATTTTTCATTATTTATTTTGGATAATAAATGAGCACTTGAGTGTGCACTTAAATCTGCACTTTTGACACATTCCTAATTCCTAATAATTCCTAATGATCTTAAAGCAAAGATGAGGAGACCACAAATTCAGATCACCACTCCACAACCAAGATAATTCCAGTTGGACTTTCTGTTGTGTGTATACTTCTGGAAAATCAATGGCTAGTCATCATTAGTTTTTAAGAATTAAGTACATCATTATAATTGTCTATTATAATAAGTATTATAATTATCTTTAGACCTATAGGTACAGAAGCATTCTTACCAAAATCATGGTAATTTACTTACTGTGTCTGGTTGCATCCACTCTGAGATGTCATTACTTAAATTACTTCTCTGACAGTGGAGAGCCAGGTGGAAGCTGCCAGCAGCAAACTCTACTAACTCTGACCGCGCGGGAGAGCAGCACAGCTAAGATCATGAACCGGCATCTAACAATTTGCCCTCTAATTGGTCGCGTGGCTGCTCAGAATAGAAAGAAAATCCGCTTTCAGCGCCTTGAAATGGCATCGGGTTCTCAGAGGGACACTGCCAGGGTCTCGATGCTTGCATGAGGGTAAATAAATGTGGCGCTTTTGGGCTATCGGTGTCTCCGTTTGCCAATCAGATTTAGAGGAAGCTGGAAAACCACTTTAACTTCACCTACCCAAGTCCTCTCATGTGATTAAACTCATATTTATAAAGAAACAAGAAGATGGAGGCTGGTTCTCCTAGAAGCTTACAGAGGCATATATATATATATATATATATATATATATATATATAATGATATTTATGATGCAGATGTCATGTAACTGTTTTGTGTTATATCATGAAATTATTCTGGTTAAGCTGACAGTTTGTCAAGTATTGTCATCTAAGATAAATACAAGCACTGAAAACAGTTTCGTGCCACACCAAACTTTTAGTATGCAAAAACAAGCAAATGTAATACTTATAAAGCCTGTACCACTCTCCTGTTAAATGATATTAACACTGAACAGTATTATTTCTGAGCCGTTACTACAAAATCCCATGTAATACTTTCTCTGACATTTGTACTGTTACTGTCCTTTAATGCATATAGGCCCATGTCTTGTCTACATATAAACGTGAATGTTGTGCTACTGTAAACCTACAGTTTCCTTCCGAAACAATGAAGTATCTATATATCTGTCTATACTATACTGGATAAGAGAATGGGAAAATGGCTGTTTTTCATGCAGCAGAAGAATGATATTGCATTGCCTAGTTTTTTTTTGCATGTCCTATTCTGAATATTTTTCACACGCATGGAAACATTTTAACTCGCAGTGCAACATGCAACGAAAATGTCAACATGAGAAGAAAATCACTTGCCAGGTGCTGCAGCAATGTCGCTAATGTCAAGGTTGTTAATGAGAAGGACAGACTGATCGTTGATCACTGTTCAGAGAAGCGCGTGTCCGGGCGAGGACACACTATCCGCATATTCAGGGTATTAATGATCCCTCATCCGGCCCAGGCTCAGCTCATAATCTCTGCCCTGTCACCCAGATAATCTCCTAGCTCGGCCCTGACACGTGTCGCCCTGGCCAGGGACGCCCTGGTGGCAGTCTCTCCCACACCAGGGGTTCCCCGTGGGCCGCCGTGTGCGCCCTCACCACATTACTCTGGTTTGCCTCGGCCTGCAAAGTCAGCTGGTCTAAATTGCCCTCAGCAGGTAAGTGCGTCCCTGCGTATGCCCTGTGCTGTGCTGGCAACCCGCCCGGGATGTTCCCCTTGTTGGCCCTGTGCTTCCTGGGAAAGGCTCAAGGTTCACAGTGACCCTGTACTGGATAAGCGGCTCTAAGATGGATGGATATATAACATTTGTCTGGTGTAATGTCAGTTATTTCACATTCATATCCTCATATTTGTTGCATTAGAGAAAAAAAATGAATGATCATTATAGCATATGTCCAATTTATCATACTAAGCCTGTGTTTCCCAACCAGTTCTTGGGGAACACTGGACAGTCCACATTTTTGCTCCCTCCCAGCTGGAAGGAAGCAAAAACGTGGACTGTCCGGTGTTCCCCAAGGACTGGGTTGGGAAACACTGCCCTAGGCAATACTTTTGAAAGTGTTTGCTCATATGTATAGCAGTGCCCTCTACTGGCTACTAAAAGAAACTCTGTAACATTTCTGCTGGATTTGGACTTTACTTCGATATCAAGCTCTAATTAAAACGACTGTTTTATTATCGCTACTGGGCAAAACTGCTACTAGCACACCAGAGCGCAGAGTTTTTTCTAACTCTAACTAAATCCCACCTTTGATGTCTCATTTCAAAGGCTTGCTGCGAGTTAACCAAATACAAGCAACAGAAAAAAAAGTTATTTTTTTCCTGCTGATTGTGTCACATCTGTGCCGACCACACAGTGAGCGGAACTGACAGCATTCAGTACTGAATGACTTGCTGAGTTTAAACGGGGGAAATCACGATAAAGCCAAACGGTTTCTAGATGATTGCGAGAGACTGAGCTCTCCTCGCTACAGGGCCACATTAAAACATTAATAACATGTCAGGACCCAAGTGTCATCTCCGTTACCAGGTTTTTTCATCATAGTGCCTTGCAGTACCCTCCTCCACCCACCCCCAATGTGAGTCCATAGTCTCTTGTGTGAGTGCCCCCTGCAGGACAGGCTTGGCAGGGACACTTCTTCATGAGACATGGCCTGCGCGGCTCAGACGGCGACAGCGGTGGCGCCCCTCGGATTCAGACGTGCTGCACCCATCCCCTAGCAGCAGGAGGTATCTGTGCAAAGGAGACGGTGTGTTCCGGTTCCACCCTATGGCGAGTCAGACAGGCGTCCGCTCAAGATCCTGTCCTCAGACATACGGTGGCCGACGCCCCCGTAAGGCGCAGGAAGGCACCGCACGCCCCCACGCCAGGGACGTCCTTAATGCCTTAAACAGGCACGGTGAGTCACCTCCCACGCACGTACCCCCCCCCATAAGGGCCGCTCTCCTGTTTTTCCATATCCACGCACTGCAATATCTGACCGCTCCAATGCGCACTGCATTACCCACAGTCAGGAAAGGTGACACACTTTCTCTACATGCACAGCATTGTCTTCGTAAAAGAAGACTCATTAAATATCACAGCTCATTCAAATCATTCATTTTCATTTGCAATGGAATGTAACAGTATGGACAGAAAAATCTCCAATGTCCTGTTTAGATCAACCCACCTACAGTCAATTAAGTCCTTAGGTTTTCCCCTTATACTAATTTGCTTAACAAACTGATGTTATGCTTTTACCTACATGTGTTTACAAAAAGAAGACAAATCTGAAAATCTGAATTTTTTATTATACCCAATGAAATTGAAAAAAAAATACACCAAGTAGCGAAATAATAAATAGAAATTTCTTTCTCAATCTTTTCAGGTTATCTCTTTGACATTAGTTTTAAATGTTAGTTAATGTCTGGCGTCAGTTTGCCTGAATGTGGCATGACGTCATAATGAGTCGTGACTCTCACATCGGGCTCTTAAGAAGTTTCCGGATCTGCAGGCGGGATTTCCCTATTACACCCGATGATCTGGTCAGGGAAGACAAACTACTCAGAAAATATCACAATTAATATGTCTTGGTCTTATCAGGTTCTTATTTTACTAACAGTTTTATGTGTAGTTGTGCAGCTGATGTGTAGCTCCCAATATTGGTACCCAGGCGTTCAGTGGAAGCTCAGCTGGGCCACCCTTATGCCTCAGTGATTCATTGACAGTGCTTTAATAATAAAATGCATTGCGTCATTGATCTTACTCTAAAGGGAGTGCAAAAGCTCATGTAAAAATCTATTACATACCAATAGAAAACGTGTTAAGATTCTGGCTTAGTTTTCTTACTCCAGTCACACTATATATATATATATATATATATATATATATATTCTTTTTTTTTTTTTAAAGGGTTCCGTTTCCATGAAGGAATCCAGAAAGGAAGAGGAGATAGTTAACCCTGCCCTGGTAACTATGTTTGTCAGAGGAGCAGGATGTGGAACGGCACGTGTAACCTATTTCACAAGGGCCCCCAGCTGCCAAGCGAAAAAAGTCAAGCACTATTTATTAATACAGGTTTTAATGCATTGCTGTCCATGTGGGTGTTGTCATTGAAATGTGCGTTTTATAATTATGAGCTTTACTATTTTCACTGGGAAGCATCACATGCAGATCTTGCTGAATCCAAAAAAATTAATTTGCCTCAGGTGTCCAGGAAGGAGATGTGAATAAGACTGACCCATTTAAGGTACCGTAAATGCCCCTGCAGTTAACTCCAAGCTCCCCAGACAGGGACTCAGCCCTGGGAAGCCACAGCAGGACTCCGGGACCCAGGCTTAGTTGTGCCGCCCAGCCCTGAGAGATTTAGACCTAATCACAGTGGACTGCACCCCGCAGCCACACTGGGCAGAACCATTCCCAGGTCTCCATTCTGAGCTGATGGTTTAATACACATCACATGTTTTGAAAGTCCCTCAGGTGGCAGATTGAATTGTGTGGATACTCACCTGAACAAGTAACACGGCACCACTAAGAACATGACCTGTGGACAGTCTGCACTAGTGTGCCTCAATTTCAGCCTGTTTCAACTGTTTCCTTGTACTGGATAAGTGGTATGTAAAATAAATGGATGGATGGATAATGGGAAATAATATAGTTGG
>JAODKL010000039.1:13789907-13804664 GCA_026780765.1 Petrocephalus schoutedeni
AAACCAAGGCCAGTGAAGCACAGCGCTTATCAAGAGAATCACTAAACAACCTGCAGAATTACTGCAAATCTTACTCACCACCTCTCTGACTCAACAAAACACTTTACCAAAACTGGGACTTATGGCAGGGCTGCCTTCCATTGACCATTTGTATCCAAGGTTAGTATGCAACAACACATTACCTGGCCTTGGGGTGGTGTATGGGGGCTTCATAGGTCTCCCCTCAGCCCCAAACAGACACCAGCATAGCCTCATAAAAGTTAAACTGGTTTCAATGGACCAAATTTCGACATTGAATGTCTTTTCACTGCCCTGCGATGGGTTGGCACCCCATCCTGGGTTGTTCCTTGCCTTGCGCCCATAGCCTCTGGGATAGGCTCCGGACCCCCCAGACAAGTGGTTTTGGAAAATGGATGGATGTCTTTTCACTTGAAATTTAAGGTCAAGTTTAAGAAAACACCCAGCAGGTCACGCTGGGACTGGAAACTGGAAAGTTTCATACCATGCTGAAACAAAAAAACATTCTTTAACATAAGTATTATGTTAAATATGAAAATGTAATCAAGCATCACGGCTGAATTTTAAATATAAACCAAGGACATTACGGCTGTCTAGGTCTTCACCCCTATTTCAGCCTAACAGTCCTAACTGGGATGATTGAGTCTGGTATGCTGCCCTTTCAGCGGTGCGCTACACTGTGTTATGCTGCCCTACCCCCAGGCCATGTAGAAAGTGGTGCGTGTCACAGGGTGGGCCCACGTGGTGCGGGCTGGGGGGGTCAGCCCCGCAAGGGCCAGGAGCTGAAGGCTGGGCAGACAGCATCGCCCCCGGTCCCAGGGCCCCCATGATGCTCGCCGCGGCACCCAGCTGTCCCCCAGCAACTCGGCAGCCGGCAAACGTCTGTGGAATCGACGGCTCCGCTGAAGTTTTGGAGGGTTAATATAGACATCAACAGTGGGCATGTAAAATTGATACGCTTTTTAAATGAGTCACGTACGCATATAGTTTCCAGTTACCACTGTTTGTCTTGAACCAACACGTTACAGGAAGAGTTTTAAAGAAATGTAATTCATTTGGGAACCAAGGCGTCGTGTTTTCCACAACGTGCGCGGGAGCCAAAGGGGCTCCCAAAAATTCAGGGCATAAGATGTTAATCAGGGAGGCTTTATTTCCTCCCAGCCACCAAACGAACAGCGGGGTCCCCTTCCCTCACGACAGCGTGTTTAATATGGGGGAGCCGGACCCAAACATCCTGGTAAAGAGGCCTGCTTATCAGGCAGGAAACACTGCTACTCTGGCACATCCTCTTTACAAGAAACTCGCAGACCAGTCCCTCACAAAAAAAAAAAAAAAAAAACGCAGGAAGACCAGCCAGGCAGACACCCGGATCTGCCAGAGGCACAGAATTCCTTTTATCAAAAGAATATTCTTTTAAAAATGGGACGGAGAAATAGTATAAAACAGTCAATATTTGAGGTTTATTTGCTTGTTTGTTTGTTTCCTCAAGATTAAGGTTTGCATCCACACAATAAGAGAAACAGCTTCAGTGTTGGTACGAGACCAACTGAAAATAAGACTGAAGGTGAGGTGGGGGAAACTGATGGTTTTTTGGTGACGGTAATGGTCAATGTGAAATGTGACACAGAGCAGAGGAGATGAGGATGGCCCATGGGGGGCGGAGCTTAACAGACAGGAACAGCAGATCTGCAATCCCATGGAGCAGTGTGTGCGTGTGTGTGTGGGGGGGGGGGTTCAACCTGTATTTGAGGAGGTCATTGTCTGTTTGTTGATTCTTGCACCCTATGGTAGCATGGCAGAGCTTGGAGGTGGCAAATGCAGCTTGTGCCATGAGTACCTGCCAGCAGGTACGGCACACAGAGCCTAATCTGTACCCCCAGCTCTGAAGCGATTAGGCCCATTGTCGGCAAACCGTCCCAGCGGTCACATTTCGGGGCTCTTTGGATGCGTGTTTGCCGCTTGTCTGCAGTGCCGCGGATGAGCGCTTTGCTTTGGTCTGCATCAGGCACTAATAATGCAAATGTGTAAATACTGCAGATCAGATTATATAAAATCATGTGAGAGTGGCTATCAAGTAATAGCTAATATATAACTATACCTAAATCATTTCATCCTGACTTAGTTATCCAGTTGCATTATGATTGTTATGAATGTGTTATGAATTTATACTGAACATAACCGAACAGAAGTACAAAACCAAAAGAAAAATAAACATTTCCTTTGCTTAATTTGAGTATATTCACTTTATTGTATTATTACCAGTGATCTCCTTGGGTGGGACATCATTCTATTACAGATCTCACAGAATACAAAGAGCATCCACTATACATACACGTTTTCAGCTGGAGTTCACATTACAGATTGTTATTTGGAGTATCAGCAGTGTGTATTTACACTATTATATTTTATAGGAGGCTACAGGACGGAGTAGCTTATCTTATAACACGTACAGTATGGCATCGTCACACCTAAATTAAGACCACTTCCACATATTGACATGTACTGATGTCATTCAAGCTATTTATACACAAATCTTCTCTTCCATATAAATATAATTTCAGTCCGTTTCATTTTACAGTTGAATTCAGCAGTCGGTTGATATAAATCTTCGCTGATAATGTCACCATGAACAAATGCTAGGAACACAGCTTTTTTTTTTTAAAGATAAACCAAGATTTTTCTCCTCCAAAAGACATCAATTATAGACATCCTCTCTCCATTCCATTGGATTAGGGTTGTGTAAGGATCCAGCACTATTTGAAAACAGTGTTGAGGTAAAACTCTCAGATATATTTATACAATTAAAGGTCATACATAAAAAAGGTCATACGCATGTCAACAAAGAAGGGAAGAACAAACAGATTAAGCAGTTATGCGCAACACTGAAATATTTAAATTATTTGGAAACACCTGTTCATGCCAAACTGAGAATGGTTAAAGAAATCGAAGTCGAGACAAATTGGTCCATCCGATAGTCCCTCTGGAAGAGAGCAACGTGGGAAAAACGTCACCGTTCATTGGTGGATCCCTGAGGAGTCCATAAATAAATCTATGTCTCTCTTTTTTTTATCATTTTTGTGTCATTCTTGGCCAGCGTTAATGGTCAGTTTCGATTTTAAAGCCATCGTGAAGGAAGAGACCTCATGTACGTTAGAGTGCCCCGAGGAGGGTTAGGGTTAGTTTAGGAGATGCCATAGTTGTTGTAATAGGCAGCAGTGGCATCAGCCAGCACTGAGATGAGGCTTGTTTCCGAAGCACTGCTGGGGCAGGGCGCGGAGACTGGGGCCAGCTGGATGTGACCGCTCACGGTCATGCTGCCCTGCTCCGGGTGTCCGCTGGAGTTCAGGTACTGATCAAACTCATTCCTGTCCACCTCCTCCAGCAGCTCTGCCTGGCTCAACTGCTCCAAAGTCTCCAGGTTGCCATGCTCCGGAGGGGGGGACAGCTGGCCCAGGTGACTGTGGAGTCCGTGCTGGACGGGAGGAAACGGGGAGCCGTAGTAGGACAGGGCGCCGCTAGATATCAGAGCGCTGCCGTTGGTCGGCATGGCCATGTGACCGGGGTGCGGTCCGGCGCAGTGGAGAGACCCGTGGGAGAATTCGGGGTGGTACGGCGGCGGGCTGCTCATGTGGGGGGGGGTGGGACGGCGCTCGTCGGGGCAGGAGGTGGCGGAGCCGGGGGAGGAGTAGAAGGAGTGCTCGTGGTCCATGGCGTCCAGCGGGGACATCTCCGGGGGCGTCGGCAGCCCGTAGGGGTAGGCGTCAAAGCTGGAGCTGGAAGCGGCCGCCTCCCGGAATGTCCGGATAGCGGGGAGGCCGGGCGAGTAGCCGGCCTCCTCGTCCTTGTCCAGGGCACGGCAGCGGGCGCGGGCGTCGGGCAGCACGTTCTGGTCGGGCCCCAGGCCGCCGAGCAGGAAGCCCGGGTCGACGCGCTTGCAGATGCGCTTTAACTGTTTCTTGCGGCGCGGCCGGTACTTGTAGTTGGGGTAATCCTGCATGTGCTGCACGCGCAGACGTTCGGCCTCCTCTACGTAGGGCCGCTTCTGGGGGGGCGTCAGCGCCTTCCACGACTTACCTGCGGCACGGGGAAAGCCAGCGAGTTATGGGGCAATTACCATTCTACTGTAGAGTTCATGTGGCTTTTCCTAACTGTTCCTTAAATACTAGGTATCAGTGTGGTCAGTCATCATTTAGTCATTCTATAAATGTGCTAATCTATTAAACTTTCCAGCTATGATATTTAATTATAATTGGACAAGCGGCTATGGAAAATGGATGGAAAATGGTATTCAAGGAACTCTTTGGTGTCACTACACATTGCACATCACGTGCAATCATATACGTTACTGTATATAATACATTAATTAATTGTTGTCGATATGTACACTTTTATTCATGAGTGCATCATTAACATAAAGTAATTCTCAAAAAAAAAAATTCATGCAAACAAATTCTTTATTTTGTTTTTAAACCTATGTTTTGTTTTGTTTTTTTGGCCAGAGAAATTGATGACAAAATATAACTGGGGGGAAAAAATCTAGAGTAAGTTTATTTTTACTCTGTTTTTAACTAGCAGTTTACCAGTGACAGTCTGTTTTATTTTGTGTTATAAACCACATTAAACTGGAATAAAACAAAAGCGCTAACTTACTACTGCACTACTAATTCCGCTTAAGTTTGGAGTTAGTTGGATTTGCTTTTGACACATAAATACCATTGTACTTCTAAGGAAAGCTGTAACAAAGCGATAATTTGGCTTAAAGTGCTCTAATTAAAGAGAATTGGGCCTCAATAAAAGTTAAATAAACGAGAACATCTTGCATAATGACTATATTTTGCTCCAATGATATTATACAGATTGTTGTATTACAGGAATAAACCAAAGTGGGTTGTGTCAAAATTTCAACCTCTTGCATTAGACGCACAGACTTCTTGGACATTTGTGACACGAATTTGTTTTCGAAGAAACAGCAGAAAACCTTAAGAAACCTATTTAAACAAAGTCTATTTAAACAAAGTCAGTAATCATTAGCCCTGATAATATTTGGAATGAAAGTCCGTCCAAGTACGTATAAATATTTTTTTCTATATAAAAATGAATCTTTCTTATAAAAGTTGCAGAACTTAAGGATTCTTCATAATACATTTCTTTCATCCTTATAAAAGACACCTATTAATTTTAATAATAAAGTTGTGTTGACTACAGCCCACCACTTGCAAAAAAAGGAATAAACTTTCTATATACTTGATTAAACTTTCTCTTATACATAATTATTTATATTATAAACAATTATAATTATTGTCAAGAATGAAGTCACCTTCAACCAAAAATGTCAAACAAAATGATAAAGTTTACCCACCTAACATTTTGCTCAGCTCTGCGTTATGAAGGTCTGGATTCTGGACAGCCAGCCGCTTCCGTTCATCCTTCGCCCACACCATGAAGGCGTTCATGGGTCTCCTGATGCGGGGCTCCGAGCCCTTGTCGGCGGCGGCGCCGCCTCGGTGCGCGCCGTGCCCGTCGCCCAGCTCCGTGTCTCCCGGGGAGCGCTCGAAGCTCTCCGGCCACGAAGAGTAGGTGCTTATCAAAGCCGCCATCTGCGCCTAAGGTGAAATTGACTTCTAAAACTTTGTTCTCTTGTCTTAAAACCGGTACAACAACGACTAACTACTTATTCTCAGCTTATATTCATTTGGGGGAAAAACTATTTTTGCAAACTGGCTTCCATTGAGGGGTGTATAAAACGCTGAAGGTCTGCCTGGGAACTCTTTGAAGGTGAGGAGTGCTGGGCTGCAGACCTCCTCTCCTCCTCCTCCTCGTCGTCGGCTCTGATTCACGTCCTCCTTCTATTAGGGGAAGCGCTTTATATTCGCCAAGCAGGTTCCTCTGGAGGCTCGCAGGACATCGGACTCCTCCTTGAAAGCAACTTGAGACATCATACGATAAATTCAGAAAAAAAGTGCGTGTGCACCGATCAACTAATATTCCACTCTAAGGATTCAGTTGTAAATACTGTTTAAACTGTTCGTTAACTCCAGGAAAAGTATATGAAGCTTTTGTTCTATAGTAAAATTCTCAATAGTAAGCTTCCGATAAAACAGTATTATTATTTAATGCTTGTTTATTACATTATTATATCTATTTAGCTATTATTTGTACCATAATATTGTTTTTACAAGTGGTTAAGCATTTTTTTCGTTCATTAAGACCCCAAAATACATGTTGCAAGTTAGCATAAAAATAGGCTCCAAATATTCAAGGCTCCAAAATGTCTTCATAATATGTGTACTTCTAGTTGGTGAAGTCTTTTAATTGAGAATTATTGAGAACTGTTAGGACTCTCAAGCCGGTCTGGGGACATATCTTTGGAAGAGATTAATGTATTAATGTATCTTTTTAAAGTTAAGTTGAAGGCGTATGACTGAGAAAATCGTCTTATGATTATTATCGCATTTATGAAACTGGGCAAAGTTTGGTGATGGACGCGGATGCCTGCCGCTGGCCGAGGCGGGACGCAAGGGGGGCGCGCAGGGTGGGCGCGCGGCGGGCCGGTGCCCGGGCGGTGCGCCCCTCTCATCAGCACCCCAGGCATTCAGATATGATTATCTCATCTAAACAGTGTGCTGTCTCTGCGATCGCAGATTATCTTAATATATCAATACGTCATCTAATAACTAAAGTGAACTGAAGCTGTATTGCTGGATGCCCCTTGCACGTGAAATTGCGAAAACTGATATCATTTTCTATCAGATATAAAACAGAAAATATAAATATATATAAAAAAGGCCTAAATTAATCCGCACAGAATGTCTTCGTCACATGGGACGCTGGATTTGCAAGAGGGTGGCATTAATCATACGATTTCTACACATTTATATTTCAAGTTGTATATTTCGATTTTTTATTTTATTTCGACGTATAATATTATATATATTATTATAGAGTGTATTCACCGGAATGTTATTTTTACTTTTATTGCGTCACACCCGAAGTAGGACATAATGTCGCCCACGCAGTAGAAAGTTACCGTAAAATCAGTTTTTCTTGGGCACAGCCCAGCGCACCCAGTACAGCTGAAGGGTGACTTGGCTAGAGTGCCACCGCGAATCTAACAAGAATGAGAGGAAAACCTTTAACAACTCAATGGAGGGGCCCGTCACTTCTCTATAGCCCACTTCATTTATCAAGGTTTCATCTGCCCGACTAGAATTTATGCCTTCAGAAACAGGAAATAACACCTGATGCACCAGATTTCAGACTTCCTGCAGGCATTATATGTCCATTGTCACCTTGACTATTTATGAGTATATATCCATTGAAACAAATGCTATATTTATATTTGTGTGTGTGTAATTGAATGGGGGGGGGGGGGCTTCTCTCTTTATCTGATGTCATTCAGCATAGCACAGAAAATATGAACTTCTGTTGGGCAATGCTTATAGTTCCTTCCATGAAACCCAGCTGGTCCACGGGAAAGGATCTTACCCAGTTTCCTATTGGTCTTTGAAGATGGATTTGTGGAACCAGCACAGGTTGTTTCCTGCTTAGTCTATTGGAATATAAACTTCCTGTGAGCAAGGGAGGCAGAGTTCTGGAATTCTCTACTGCGGAGTCTCCTCTCCGCGGCGGTGAGGTTCCTCAAACTGTTGCCCATGTTTGCCTTAGAAGAGCGAAGTCACCAGAAGACAATCTGGCGAGATCTGCTAGAGTCTGGCGGTCTTGATGCACACCATTGATGAAGCGTTGTGATCATAATGAGAGCCATGATAATTAACCAGAGCACTTCTCACCTTTGGTAGCTGAGGGTAGAATCACAAATAGCCACAATATGCAGGAAACCTTCTTATTTTGACTCGCTGGAGACATTCACAAGCAACCATCAGCAGCACACCAAAACTGGAACCTCAAACAACTGAAGTCATTGTATTCATTTTTAGTTTACTGCCAGATTTTTCTTTCAACTAACCAAGTTTATTTTTTATAGGCATTTTCTCTACAGATCTCACATGACGTAACACTGAATAATGCTGTAAGGAATAACATGCACCACAGCTACACCCTGAAAAACTCTATAATGCTACAGTACAATGTAAACAGGCTAACAAATTCTAGTATGTCAGCTAAGGCCAGGTAATGTCTCGGAGTACAGAATGTCACAACAACTCAACCTGAAGTATGTACACACACCAATATTCATGTTAGTGAGTAATGCTAAGAACTGGCATTATAACACAGTACCTTTTCAAACGAACAAGAACATCATGATATTTTCCATTGTAAAATCAAATTTAGCGCTTTAGGAACAAAATTGTTCTTGATATTTCGGTGGACTGTTGAAATTCAGCTTCAGTTTAAAAACATTAGTTGGCTACCTCACAGGCATAGAACCATGAAAATGCCAGCACACCCCTCATACTGTAATATTACTAATTGATTCTCAGCCATGTCATACAGATCTTGCCAGCTCAATTTAGCATATTTAGCATATATATCAGCCTAAAAGTTGAGCTAAGATACACCTCACTCAAAAAGTCATGGGAACTTCTTGCATGAGACGTCCAGATACTGCAACTCATGCTGTGTATAGCAAACGAGAACTCCACTTTCATTCCCTGCCAAGCTTATCATCAAAAGAAACTACTGAGGTGCGTTCGTGAAGCATTACGTCTCCCGTGACACTAAGTGCTAACGCCAAACAGGTTCCACAGCATTGCAGGATGGCTGAAAAGTTACTCACTTTCGGAATAGCGAAAAACATTTCAGGGCTTACTGAACTGCGACTGCCGTTTCCAGGAAAATCACAACCGATTCACACAACAGGAGTCAAGTTCTCCGGAATCGGGGGGAAAAAAAAATATCAAAAACTCTATAGGGAGCTATGTACATTCTATATAGATCATTTTCATTTTGTCTTTTTCAAATATTTTTACATAAAAAATTAATGAAGGGGGTATTCAAATAACTTTATCTTAAATATTGTCGGCATATATCCAATATCATCTAATATTTACATTCTTCTATAGGATTTAAATCCCCTGGGGAACAATAAAGTTTAATCTAATCTACATTCACAATGATAGTTTTGGAATGTTACAGAAAGTGTTTAGTGTGGTTGTAAGACATCGGCTTCTTGCACATCACAAGTTTTAAAACTGCTTATTGCTTAATTAAATAAGGAAATGTGAAAAGTGAAAAATATTTTCGTATTTTTTTATTGATAGACAACCAGCATTTCATGTTCCTTTAAAAAAACCATCTATACAATCTTTTCAAGTGAATCACTGATAAAATGGGTTCGAGGTGCAACATAATGCAGGATCTCGCCATCAGAATTGATATTACACACCGAAACGTGAGTCTGTATCAAATTCACAAGCAAATGAGAAGCCTGTTGCCTAAATGGGGGACTATGGCCCGCCAGACAGGGTCTAACCAGCACCAGTGCCACCTTCCAGTCAGCACTTAATGTTCCCCTTTCTTTTTCTTGGATTTTTTCACTTCAGTTACTTGAAGAACCTGTTCCTGCGCCATCCTCCTCCTCTTGCGTCTCTCGCTGCTTCCCGTGTCACCCATCCCGCTCTGTGTCTCAGAGAGCGCGCTCTCCACACCTCCGTCCTGGACGGTCCTCCCCGACTTCCTCTTCTTGGCCTCCCTGCAGTGGTTAGTCTCCGCACCGTCCTGGTCCCGGCTGGTGCCTGTGCCGGCTTCCGCCATCCCTTCCCTGCCTTCCTCTCCATCTGCACGCCTTCGCTGCTTCTTCTTCCTCCTCCTGCTCTGGTTCCCACACTCCTCTGTTTCTGGGTTCTCTGTTTCCTTCTCTCCTCTGTCCTTTTTTTTTTTCGAGCTGGGCTTCCTCCCCTCGGGAGGGTCCAGGGAGCCTTCAGCTGTGGGGGTCGGCGGCATTTCCCGGCGGCCCCCCTTTAGCCCGGCCATCCTCTGGGCAAAGTACTCCTGCATGGTGAGAGAGCTGGTCACCGTGTTGATATTGCCTTTCACTTCCGGGTCAGGGGTCACAGCCTCTTCATCTGCAGTTGCATCTTCCTGATGACCATTTTGCTTTAAAGTACAAAAACAAAAAGAATGATACTTAAAACTGTAACAAATCTCAATGCACACTGAAACAAGATAATACACTTAATATAACAGCCTTATGAGGCACACTGCAAAACAAGTCTTGAAACTCAGGATAATCTATGTATAGTAGCCCCTATTCAATGTTTTAAAGTCAAAGAAATATTTTAACTAACATTAAAATATTCACATAATTTCTTTGCTTTTAATTCTTCCCGTTCGGCGGAGCTGACAGCTTATACTGGTGACCTGCTCTCACATCTCAGTTATATATATCATATTATATTATATATAGCTACTTAGATTGTGTGTTTATATCAGACAGACATTGTTAGCCCCATATGAAAATACAGAATCTGTACAAATCAGTGTGTATGTGAACACTTTTGGGCAGATTTGTAGGAGGGTCACTCATATTACGCAATGCAAAAATACACGACGATTCCCAATATTTGCCAAATCTTTTTTCCATTTCCTTTAGTACTGCCACACCTGTGTATCTTTCTGCACATCTCTACAGCTGGCACTTAGCCAAAACTAAAAGTTCCCCCACTTAAGTCTTAAATTTCCTTTAGAATATATATGTATATTATGCTTATAATTCTGTCCACATACATATATGTGTGTGTGTGCATATATATATATATATATATATATATATATATATACACATATATAATGCTGTCTTACAGTCACAGCTTCAATGATGTTCAGGTGAGACAGATTGAAACTGCAATTAGGATGTTGTGGGCATTTCATATCGGATTAACTGTTTCCATGACATACAAGAAAAACCAGTACAGACACAAGGCTGAAACACAGGGCAGAGAGGTTTCAAAGCAAACAGTGAACAGAACCAGTTTCTAAATGGAAGCGTTAATGTTGCTCTGTAATCACATAATACACTGAAGCAATTATAGGTCTTACCTATGGGTTCTCACACCGTTGAACTAAAGCTTTTATGTGGTTTAGAAAGCATTTATACTGCCCACCAATAAATGAATAAACAACAGATATTTACATGACTGATAAGTGAGAGCGATGAGCTTTCGAAGACTGAAACCACCGGGAAATAGTCGTCTTGCGCACGTGGTTGGCACCTCCAGCAACCATGCGGTGTAGTTATATGCAGTGTGTCTGAATATCAGAAAATATTAAAACAATAAAGTATGTCTGAAGATCACAAATCCTTTGTGGTTAATTAAGATCATGTGGTTATTTTGTTTTATCAATACCCAAAGCCAGGCCTAAACATGCAATACCCACAAATGGTCCCCACACACTACCCATTCCCCACCTTCATACAAGGTTCCTCACTGCTGGATGTTAACTCCAGGATACATTTGGGGGAATTGCATACAATACCTAAAATGACACCTACCAACCAAAGCAAGCAAGCAATTACTTAAGACTTGATTCCAGAACCCTGAAGGTCTGGCTCTCAGAAGGCCATTCACAGGAACGAGGTTTTTAAAATGCCTCAGACCAGATTTCTAATCCTGTCCAAGCACCTCTGTGCATCAGAGTAACAGAGGTACCAAGACAACCAAACAGCAACAGCACCAAGAGGAAAAGCCATGCTGCTGACAACGGCACTCCTTTTAGAAGACAAAATATTCCGAATAAATATTCTGAAATGTTTAGAAGGCTAAATATGCATTAATTAGCTGTACTCTATAGTTAAACGTTAAAGAACGAGAGAAAGGACCCAACACTGTCGAAAGTCACAATACAGCAAGATTCCTCTTGGCTCTTATAGCCTGAGGGTTATGACCACTGAGGTAAGACAACGCCAAGAGGATTTATCGTTCATTTGATGGCTGGAAACCACTTTGGAGAAGCATCGGAAATTGCTCTCTGGAGAGGGATGGGAAAATCCAGAGAGAAATGGCAATTTTGTGCACAGTTCTAAGCGGCCTGAGGGGGTCTATTAGGTTTATCTGTAATACGGCAGAACATGCTGTCAGTACTGCCCCCCCCGACGATTCATCCTACTACAGCACTTAGCTAGTTTACACCCGCACTGACACCGCCCCCCGCCCCCCCCCCCCCCAAAATTACTCAGAATTCTTTATGTGATGAAATCAAGTCTCCACTTCCAAAACAAGATAAGCTAATGAGAGTCAAAATGGACATGCACTGCAGAGGCTCGAGAAGCTTGCGTCTAAGGCTAGCACAAAGCTTAAAAGTTATTTTCTTCTTGATAATACGTGATAATACGATTTTATTGCTTTCGTAAATTTATGGAACCGTAAAAAAAAAAAAAAAAAAAAAAAGTTAGCTGAAACTAGGAAATAGAGGCCAAAATCCGTGAGATCGATGTTAAAATGGGCAAAACGGAAAGCGTTCAAGATGAAGCACTAACTAAAACACTCCAGGTGAGATTTTATATCATTTTTAAAGCACCCCCACCACAAACACACAGTTTAAATCTCATGAGTGTGTCTCAAAGCTCATGACAGACCTCACTCCTATCCCACACTACATGGGACACTGCCACAGAGGCATACCATAAGGGGGGGGGGGGGTCCTCTGGTAAACCCCGACCCCCCACCCGGACACCTCGCTCCAGGAAGGGGATACGGTCCCGCCACCGTGTGTGGGGCCCAGATAAGGCGCCGTCGGAGGAGCACTGCTGGGCTATCAGCTCTTCCTGCCCCCCTCTCCTGGCAGGAGCCGGGGCCCAGGAGCCGTGCAGGCGGAGGTGGGGAGAGACTCCAAGAAAACAGGAGGGGGCCTGAAGAGAGCGGGAGCCTCCCTGCTCCCGCGCGGCGTCCGCTCCGAGCGCATTTACACACTGGTGGGGATGCGACGTGCCGCAGCTGGCAGGCCACGGAGCCCCGGCTGCCGGGCTCGGCACCATCAATGAACTCATACCGACTCACACCATGCTATACCAGTCCTAGTTATTTAGATATGTAATCCTGCCGGCACTTGTAGTTATGCGTGCATAATGGCTGCTAAGCCAAATAAGGCCATCTTCACCATTACATAAAAAAATTATAATTCAATTAAATAAACAAAACAACAACAGGGCAACCGTTAGAAATAGGCATTCTGTTTTGCGGCTCTATGAAAGCCTTAAGGATAGGTCTGTAATGTATGCTTTTTCTTTTCCCTTAAATATTCTTGCTGAATTGCTGTTAGATCAACATTTTTAAATGTTATAGGAAATAAAACCTCATTTTTAAATACCTTTCTTAATTTTATATAAACAAAAACTTAAAGCACAGCTAAACTGGCGCATTCAAAGGTGAGATTAACGGACATAAAATACTCTGTGCAGTCTAATTACAGTCGTTGTGCCATTCTGGACCACCATAGATATTTTATGTCCAGGACCGCGCAAAGACACACACACACACCCAGCCTACCCAGCCCTAACCTTAACCATAAGTAACCAAACAAAATATGAGACTTTTGGCATTTTTAGTTTTTTGATTGCAGAGACAGATTTTTATATAACTGAAGTTATCCTTGTGAGGATTCAAAAAATGTCCCCACAAGATAAAAAGTAGCAGGTTTTTATCACATTGTGGGGACATTGGGTGAGTTAGCACACATTTTAATATATGGAAATTAATATAAAAATGAAGAGGCAAAGACTTTCAAGCACTTTACAAGATCGGCCACAACTTACAGTCATTATTTTTATCTTGACCTATGATCTAGACATTACATAGCAGAGCACACAGCACAGGTACAGGTACAGCAGACACGAAGTTTTAAAAGGCTGGCGGCTATACAGCTAGCAAAAACACCCCCATTGATTCAATGCCAAGATCCATTTTTCTCCAGAGGTTAAACCGTGGTCACAAAGTAGCATGCAGTTAGATCACGCTATCGGCTAGTAATACCCACCCAATATTATCGGTACCCTTTTTCCCCAGTGCGCGGAAGCGTTGTCTCATTGTCTTGTCACCATTATAAATTTGGCCGCAGACTGAAATTATAGATCACGATTAGATTACTTAGCATCGCGGAGCCAGTGGAGAAACAGGCCTTGTGTAGCTAGCCGCTAAACAGTTAGCCCTTCTTACAGGGTAAACAATTAAAATACTTAAACCAGCCACCACATTCATTACAACAGCTGAATTATGAAGCCGAGCTACAGGCCTTTTGCTCCTACTCTTTCTGCATTACCACACACATTTGCTGCTATTTCTGTCGGCCATCTATGTAAATACACAGATTTAAATATAACCATGCACTTCTACTATAAAGTAGCTTATCTGAGGTGTGGCGTAGAGGTTCCGAACTTCTGAATTTTTTATTAATAATTAATAAATTAATGATCAGCCTCTGCTCCCCCACAACGTAGCAGTAAGGCCGACCTTGTTTTTAGCTAACATGCGATTTTACGTGTGTGTATATGCAGGAGTGCACCGTTGTGTGGCACGTTACTGTTTTACATGTGTACCCATGAGCCGTACAGGCGAAAAAATAAAAAATAAACAAACAAACAATATGTACTCTGAGCTTCCATCGCCACTACGTCTTCACGGCACCCCCAAGAGCTTAGCTGTCTGACCCAAGATGGAAGATATAACGTTTATTTTCCTACGCGTGATTTATTAGAATAAAAGGCAGTGATTAAATGCAACCAGGAACCACAAACAGCCGAGGAATTGCAAATCTTCCGGCAGTTAGATTCCCCCCGCCGACTAA
>JAODKL010000039.1:13806945-13820005 GCA_026780765.1 Petrocephalus schoutedeni
ATGGGGGGGTGCTTCACAATCCAGCTTTCATGCAAACGGCAGGTTTAAAAAATGGCCGACAACCCTTGATGTATGAATCGGGGGGGACACCATTTATCAGTGGCCCCTCTTCTGCACCCGCTCGGGTGCCTGATGCCACGGGGCCATGCCGCTCCCCTTTGACTGATTAATTAGCCAATCAGGGGACATTTTTCACCCGGAGGCAGGCCGGTTTATTTCAGCGGACGCGGCCCCTCTAACGGAGACACATTAGAGCCAAGTCGGCTCTTTTGGCTCGCCGGAGTGGCCGGGCGTGGCGGACGGGAGATAAATCAAACCGGCTCCCCGCGGCTCCCTAACTAAACCCCTGAGGAAAGTCGCGGCCAGAGGCTGCCGTCCGCCCACCGATAAGCAGCGGAGCAGGGCCCTGCCAAGCGCCTTTCCTTACAAAGTGCCAGTCGCTTTGATTTTCAGCTGACTGTCATCCATCTTGCGGTGAGTAATTGCACGGTGGCCAAAAAGACATCAGCGCCAGTGGGCTCGGGCATGCTGACGGATCGCGGAGAGATTGGGTGATGGATAGCTGCTCGGGCGGGGGGCGGAGGCCAGGCGGCCAGCCGTTTAATAATGTTTACCGAATATAGTTTTTTTTTTTTTTTTTTAAATGGGGTGGGGGGGGTGGTTTGTTCCCAGCAGCTAAGAGCGACAGGAAACTGTCGCACATCCCCCGTTTAATAAAACCGTGCGGGTATTTGCATGAATTTCCGTGGCGGGTCCGAACACGGACGAGCCCGTGTGTGACACATATTAGGGCAGCGGTGGTGGATTTTAATTCTGACCTTTGAGTTAAGGGACGTCGAGCAGCATAAAAAACTGCAGACCCGAGTCTGCCGGCACGGTGCGCACCAGCCTCCCACGGAGTCTGCAAGCCGCAGGTTTCACTGAACTACTTACAGTACAAATGACCCACCAACTACTACCATTAACACGCACATGAGAGCGGCACACCACCAAGCAGTCTGTGATGGTCTTACTGGGCTCTTATGTCCATGACCCCAATGACCCGAGTGATAAAACGACAAGGGGACAGAGTTCTGCTCATTGGAGTCGCCCAAGAAAACGTGTTCTGGACATCAAATGAGACACACAGAGGATGGCCTGAAATATGTGTCACCATGGTTTCAGGTACCTTAGGATACCCGTGATGGGGGGGGGGGATTGGGAGGGGGGAAACAGGATGCTAAGGGACAAGACAAAGCGGCTGGGGCGTCCCGTGTCCCGTGGCCACCTATCTGCTGCAGCGGGCACTGCAGCATTTTAAGGCGCATTTATTTTTTACCCACGATAAGTCAGTCAGGAAGTCCAGCTACATGGAGGAAGGAAACTCTGCACGGGGGGCGGGGGGGTGCTGGCGATGATGGCGGTAGAAACTAGTTTGTTTTTCTTTTTTTCCTTTTTTTAAAAGTGCGGGGGGGGGCAACTCGCAGTGGACGTGGAATAGACCTACATTCCTCGCCGCTGCCCGTGAACCTGAAGCCACCGAAAACCCAACACAAGGGCTAAAAGTAACCCTGAGCTCACCCCCGCCCAGCCCTACAGCCCGCACTCCTACGCTGCCCCGCTACCCCCTTTCTCCTTGGATTCGCCGGACCATCTCCCGGGACACCATTGTGATTCTGTTCAGTGCACTCAATCTGCTGGACAAAGCTTATTCCGGAAAGAACTGTAACATAACAGAGCGATTTTTAAAAAATAGGCATCGCACATAAACAGTCCTGCTTCCATTTAGCATCGACGCGGCCCCCGGCCGCCATTCTTCTTGCGGCTCGGACCGGCCTATTCAGTCGCAGATATGGATTCTGGGGGCTGATTTCTCACACATCAACAGTGGAGAATCATCACTAACACGGCAGTTTGTTAACCTCTTTCACGTCTTAAATCGAAAGTGGAGCAGCGTAAACATTAGGAATTTCCAAAATGCATATCTCCAATAAGAACGAAGAGAAACGGCACTTTACTGCACTACGCCATCGCGGTTCCTCATCTGTATTTTTCCCAGAAGGAGTGCCTGACATTGCCTGGCCACCCCTAATGTATACTGAGCCCCTTACTGCCATGACAGTCATGCAAGAGCAGCCCAATTCCACAGAGCGAGGTGCACCTCTACCAGGACAACTGTGAAGCACGACGTCGGGGCATGATTCACATGATTCCCTCGCCCCCTTGGAATTGCAGTCCTGGAAGACAGTGACTATGAATGTACAGAGAGAGATGCAAAGTGCGAGAAACACAAACAGGCACGCAAGCCACACAGTCCCACCCTGGATCAGAGCAGAGCAAGAAGAGGACATCCAACCTGGAGAACAGATGAGAGAGCATCTTCACAGGGGAATCCATTTACACACACACACACACACCACGATAGGCATGCATCTTAGTGAGGACCACTGATTCATTTCTATGGGAAAAACCCTAATCCCAATCACAGAACCCCTAACCCCTACCCGGCCCCAAGCTTAACCATAAGTAACCAACCCAAATGCAAGACTTCAGGCATTTATACTTCTTCGAATGCATTCACTGATTTATGAAATGAAGTCTGAAGTAGTGAGAACAAAAAAAAAAAAAATGACCTCACTAGCCACATTTTAGGTCTTTTGGTCCTCACAAGTATAGCAAAACCTACGCGCACACACACACGATCATCATCATATCATGCAGGAATTTCCCATCATGCAGCTACAGGGCTGAGCTTAAATCTGACATTATGCCTAACCTGTCGGGACACCTCTTCTATATGACAGAGTAAATTATTACAGAACGTTTATACTGACTAAATATTGGGGCATGGCAACCAAACCATCACCAAGGCAACGGAGGCATCTGGAAATTAAAGGTAATGATCAAAGCTGGAAACCAAGGAGCTGCTGCTTCATGATGGGATGTTTCTGTGAACTATCGACCCCTATAAAGGAACAGGCTTGCCTTTCATAAGTTACAAAATGATAAAAAAGAAAGAAAGAAAGTACATTTTAACTCATTATCATTGATAAAATCACATCACGACTGAGAACACGAAAGCAAAGCTGTTAACCAAAAAGACTCACAGCTGGACATTCTAATCAGTCAGCTGTCTTGGGACTCAAGAGAGAGACCCCAGCCCCTTAACTACCACCCACCACCACAAACCAGCACCGGCAGGGGTAACCTCAGACTCCGAACAACCTTAAAAGCGCACAGAGGGCAGATATTCAGTCACCCAGAGTCAGCGGAAGCGAGAACTTTCTCGGCTTGCCGAAGTCATCACTTTGGACAGGGACTTATCCTGGAGAACGGCCGCGGGGATCCCGGAATCCCATCACAGATCCTATTGGTGCGCTCGACTCACCTGATGAGGCTGGAACAGTGAAGAAAGTCAAAGCAGTAATCTGTTAAAGGGATTAATGCCATGCGCGAAGCAGGCACCCGGGTCAGCCTGCAGCTTGTGGCAAGGCTAATCTGCAACAGCAGCTGCTGGGATGCGGTTGCCCGGGGTGACCGGACACTGGGGGGGTTATCGTACACGTCGATCGGCACCGGTTCTGAGCGCACGGTGGGGATACAATAAACACTTCCGGAGCATCTCTCGCTTCTGGTCCATCAGGCATGTTGCCATGACACTACATCTTTTCTTTTATACAAACTAACGATGAGCCCAGTGGCTGGGGAGATTATGGTAAAAGCAGGGATTTTGGCTGCTGAATATTGTTGGCATCCAAATACTGAATACCACTGGCTAAGTTCAGGAACACTCACAAAGCCAGCACCATCGCCCCCCTGTCCCAGGAAAGGCATGGCGGGGAGCACGAAGACCAGCCACCAGCACCAGGGCAGGGGACGGCCTACCTCGTCTTTTTCTTCGGAAGGCCTGGCCCTCTTCCCGAAGATACAGGCCAGGTCTGTCTCGCTGCGGGAGGAGAGGTCCTTTCCTTAAAGGGACAGCCATCAAAAACAAGAACATTTGAAATTAATTAAAATAAAACATTCACATCCTGCCCAGCCCTGCATGGCAAACACTTACCATTAAACTCTCTGGTTTTTCAGGCATTTATTATGTTTTAGCCATTTCAAAATCTGTAGCTACTTGTGGTCAGTCATCACAGAAACCCAACCTGAAAGATTAATTAATCTAGAGTAATTATTGTATCCCATAGAATTTACTCAGTCACTCTCAATCACCATGTGACTTATACATGTGATATATAAATATGGATAAAATTACTTTTACCATAGATGCCGGCAATCTAGCCACACAAAGACTCATCGAGATGAAGTTTGCCGTCAAAGATGGCGACCTCAGATGGAGAGAGAGAAGCCGGGTGACAAGGCGTGGCCCCCAGCCCAGGACCAAGGCAACCGCCCCCCCGCAGGCACAGCTGCATCCTCTTCCTCCAGACGGGTCCTGATAACGTTTTCTTATTTATTGCTCTTAACCACCCCCCCCCACACACACACACACCGCACCGCACCCCCCCACAGAAATCCTTCATCACAGAGACCCAGAGGGCCACATCAAAGAGGCTCGAGCAGCTCAGGACACCCTGGGCTCCACCTCAGCCTGGGGGGGGGGGGCATTACAGTTAGCCAGCTACGGACCGCTGATCGATCCTCACAGGTAACACTACTAAATAACTGGCCATTACAATCTGATACTGCAGGTATACTCAGTACTCCCCATGTCTGCCGGACCACTTCTGTTTGCTAAACTAAAAAAAGATTCTAGCAGGTCAATTTTAGTCATTCTTTTCCTTCAGTCATGGACCGGCATCCCGTCCACGGCCTCCCCAACCTCACGCCCTGCACGTCCTGGGACTGACTTCAGGCTTAACAGATTCCTGCAGCAGCGAGCAGCTGGGGGGGAATTCAGATATTTTCTAAATTCCGTATCAGACACTAGCTATTTTCAGGGTCATAAGCTTCAGAGCCAAATAAATCCAGTTAGATTCATGATTTCTGAATTCGGAATCACCAGATACACATCTCCGTGGTACTAATAAAATAAGAAAGCAATCCAGAAAGCAATATCTGAGGAACATTCCAGGTCCAGCCGAGACCCTGAACACCCCCACATGCACAACCGGGCGGACGGACTTATCGCTGGGTTAACTTGCCCGGCATAGCAGGCGCAACCAGTGGAACGTTGAGGGAATCCATAAATAATCTCCACATAAAAAGTCTCCTAAAGACAGCTGATAAATGTGAAGGAAATTAAAATGAGGTTACTGGTTTACGAAGCAGGTATGCAGAGGGCGTAGGGGTGCCAACACCACAGAACCAATCACAGCAGAACATTAACAAACACAGAAAGTCAACTCTCTGTTCTCCAAGGTCCAGAACCTTCTCTCGCTTAAGTTTTGCTGGTTCTACTGACCTTCTTGGGTACTGGCATCAACCACCATGAAGCTTTTGCCGTTAAAAATGAGCTAACCTGCAGAAATTGGAAGTTTTGCGACAGTGTCCACCAGAAGGATGGGGAGACTGAAACCAGACATAACAGGATTGTGAAAAGCTCTAAAAGACCCCGCAGAGCAAATGCTCCGTCACTGACTCATTTCATGACAGCTATGCATGTTTATGACATAAATGAACACTACAGTGGGCGATTTTACATTAAAAAATCTGTTTGAGAGACATGGGCTGTTTGAGAGACATGATGATGCAAGTTTATAAAGCGCTTTTAAGCCAAACCTGACGTTAATTACAGTGGCAGCAGCCTTAAGGAGCCACAGAGGACTGAGGAAGACAGTGATACACAAATGAGGGGGCTTTTCTGCAAGGTCCACCCCCCAGCACCATCCAGGCAAACCTATAGCACCAGTACCCAGCGGGGAAGAGGCAGGGGGCTGCAGTAGCACCGCCCCCCCCCAGGGGACGCAGGGACCACCCCCAGCGCCCGTGCCTCCAAGGACAGTGTACACGCCCAGCACGTTCCCTCCACGAGCACCACGGGGGGGGGGGGGGCGCTAAGCAAACATGTCACTACTTGTGCTGAACAGTTATCATGGCAACAGGGGAAACAAGCGGAAAACCCAGAATTCCAGTTATACCGGCAGGGATGTTTGACTCCAGGCCCATTAAAGAGAGCTGCAGGTGTGTGGGGGGGGGGACTCGCTTACAAAAGCATCTAATAGTCAAACTAACTATTTTCTTAACCGTTACATTTAAAGATCATCTATAAACCTAAGCAGCACAAGCCTCCAAACCCAGGTCTAACATCTGGTTTAATCTCGTCTTAGAGCAGCCTTGAAATGGCTCAACACGGGCGGTGGAACACTGTATAAACATGACCGGGACCTCTCTCTTATGAAGGAAGTGCGTGGCAGGTCGGTACAGCATGGCAGAGGCAGGGACGCTCAGAGGGACGCGCCAATGCACACCTGTCACATCTCACGGCTGTATGACACCCATATGATAGGATAAACATACAAACACAAATGTAAATGGAGGGGGGGCTTCCATAATTAGGGTACAACAAGGTTTCCGTTTCCACAGCGCTCTGTGATACAAACGGCAGAGTCTTAATTAGAGGTCCCCGCTCATCTGCCTGGCTGTCAGGAGGAATCCGATACCATCAAGAGGCACGGCGCTACTGCTGAACGGCGGGCGATCCCCACGGCGAGCGCGGAGAGCGGGCGGGACCGCGGCGCGGATCAGGGCGGCGCAGAGCCAGCCAGGCCCCCAGCTGCTGGCACGGGAAACAGGAAGTCCTGTTGTAGAGCACCCCTAGAGCCAGGTAACGACAACCCAGTAACCTTTTCCCCTGCTTAAAAAACCCACTAAAACAAACAGAAAAACTATAAAACACTAATCATCACTAACAAAGCTTTGACTGCCAGGGCACCGATTCTTGTTAAAGGGATTCAAATTGTTTGAAAACAAGTTGCAGGTCATTCGCGCAGAAGACATGACAGGGCTCGATGTAAAGATGCATGGAAGCAAAGTAAGCTTTATTTAACTTCACTTACACAAACATCGCCGAGAGCCCCCCACCCCCTCCCAGTGGCCCACACAGACACTGCTGCGGTGTATTTATTATCTTCCTGACCCACAAAGGGAAATTAACTGCCCCAGGCAGTCCATCGCTACCAGGCCTCGCCCGACATGACCCAGCACCACTCCAGCAATGAGGGGGAGTGGAGCCCTGACCCATAGCAGGGTCACAGCTCCCAAAGTGCCCCCCACCCCACAGACTGACCCCCTACTAACTAAAATAGGCAGGTGGGACAGAAACCCCGGTAAACGGGCTTAAATTGGACTGGAGTCTGACACTGCACAGCGGAGATGTGCATCCGAGACACCCGGACATAGGGACCGGTCAAATTTTACGCTGTACCATGATCTGGTTCTGGAGCGCAAATCTGCAGATGTGATGAGCCGCCCTCAGCAATGGGCCCATTGAATTATTTCTCCACAACAAGAAGGAAACTTGCAAGCATATATGTTAGCAAATAAGTCCTCGGGTATACAGCCTAACCAATCGCTGGATGAGACCATAAAGGGCCGCAGTTTCCAGTAAAGCTGAAGTGAATGGCATTAAAGCACTGCTGCACTACTGCATCCCAAGAGCAGAAATCTCACTCACCAGATCATTTCAACAAGCAAACGTACTTTTATTATACTTTTCAGATCGTTACTCAGGGTTTTTGGAAAGCGAGGTACTCCCAGACGGCCCCTGAATACAATCAGTGGCATGCAGCTGCTGTTTTAAGGTCAGTGGGCACTATTTTTATTTATTTATTTTAACCCCACAGAAAGCAGGCTGCAGGTGACGTCTGACTGTGCTGCCGGTTTGGGGAAGGGGGCGTTTTTAGGGACACTGTGTATTCTGCCGATTCCTGAGACTGCTAGGGTAGACAAAACAAAGTCAGTCAATCTGACGACTGCGATTACAACACAGCTGGTCGCCTAAAATAGCTTAGATTATAAATGAGTCTTTTGCAGAATGCTGGTCGAATCAAAGTAATTATGCCATCCAAAGCAGTAAGACACCTTTTAACAGAGGACAGGGATACTGACCTTTAGTAAATTTCATGTAATGAACTCTTTTCTTTGATGTCTTAGACTTCTCTTCCAGGCTAAAACTCTTCTTTGGCTCAGCCGTCGATTCTGAAAGACATGTCACAAGCAGTCAAACCAGCGAAAACTCGACAAACACAATGATAACAATGATAATGATTTAGAAATATTGAATGTTGATAAAAAAAAAAAAGATTTATTGCACCAGATGACTGCAGAGGGGTTACGGTTAAGATTAAGTACCGTTTGCTGAATATTAGTTATACTGAGCACAGTCAAGAATCCAATGTTCTGTGAATATAACTAAACAGCATATAAACACCAAAGGTTTCATGATTACTGGTGTACCTGAACAAATAAATACGTAACAGTAGATTCTATGGAATAAATTTAAATCATTTATAGCCAATATTAAATGTTGTGCTTTTTTAGATGCTGTTGAGATTTTAGTCCTAAATGTTCCCCGTGTGACCTGCCGGCCCAGATACACAAACACCCAGATGCATCAAAAACATCAAGTTTAGAAAGACGTTCTGAAGATCCGTCCATTGATGTCATATCCAAGGTAAACAAGCCATGCAGGGAAGAACTACCATTGAAGGGGAGAAGAATCACCTTCAAAAAAAGCCACACCATGCAGCTAATATTCTGTTCATTTGTGTTTTCGACTCACTACGAAAAACAACAGATTAACAATGCTCAATATCCCACAGCCGTATATCACTTTGAATCACTGTACAACAGCTATCAGCACATTAGACCCCCCCATCCTCCTCCACTGAATACTGCACTACTGCCACCTAGTGTGTGACACACAAATGGCGATTAAAAACAAGTCACTGCCTACATTTACTCCACCAGCCTTCATTACACTGAACCTCAGGTACCTTCAGAAGAAAAAAAACCCTTTAACCCTCTCCCACTACCTGCCGCACTATGACATCACAGACGTTTGGCATTACTCAGCGGAACGAGCTTTTACTCCAGTCGCGAAAGGTCATATGCAAAGAGACACTAATAAACACTCCCTGTTGTGACAGGCGAGATGTTGACCCACATCCCAAATGTCCGAATGATACTTTTCAAACCAAAAGCTTTCATGAGGCTTCCTGTCTACATGTTCTGTGTATGGCCTCTGTGTCAGGTCCTCTAACCACTGGTACTGGAAAACACCCCACACGAGCAAAAATAAGACGGCTGTGTGAAAAGCAAAGCGACAGACTGATTACAAGTTACAACCCAAAGCAAAAGGTACCATTCTGGCTGTGGCAGCTGTTTAATTCCGCAAGAATCTGGTTGAAATCATCTTGGTGGGCAATCCAGTTGTCCTGAAAGCACAAAGCCAGCATGAAGTTCTACTGGGTGCAAAGGAGCTACCGCTAGAAACCATTATAAAATACAGGACAGTCATAAATTCAGAAAAAAAACAATCTGTTGCTACCTCACGGATTAAACCACGTTGAAGCAAAAAAAAACTGCGCAAATATAGCCTCTTTAGATATGAGAGAGACGCGGCCCCAGCAGAGCACCTAGACGGTGTCTGCCCGACAGACCTCGTAGCTGGCGGCTGTGCCCAAGCCAAGAGTGTTATTCTTCACTTTAACTTTGATGTGCTCCGTGGCGCCTTGCTCGGTTCTTCCGAGCCCCTGCGGATTAAACACACACACAAAAGCCAGTGATGCGACGAAGGAGAAACATAGGTTAGTTTAACCAAACCGAACCGAACCTTAACATTCCTCTGACAAAGATCGAGGGCACAGAATAAGCTCGTCTCGACAATGCTTGACATAACATCAATTTCATAACGGTTACACAGATCCACAACACCAAGGAATGTGATGTGTGCATGTAATGTACTTACCTTTCCTTTGGACCACCCCATTTTCTCCAACATCTTTTGGCCGAATTTGGACTCATCTTTACTCCAGGTGCTGTTCCTTGGATCGACCGACCATTTCTGTTTCCTGCGGGCTACAGAAAAACGGACAGGCTTTACCGGTCTCAGTTGTATATATACACATAAAAATCACTTGATAAAAGTTGCTGGAAATAAAGAAGAAACTACAACGCTAGCACTTGATATGTTGCCATTATTTAGTTTATGTTTACTAGTTTTACTCGTAAAAAAACGTAAACAAATTCTATTAATAAATATCCTGTGAAACACATGGAATAAAACCCACGTTCTGCGAGCATCGCCATCTTGAAAGGTCCTCACAGTAGTGTCACATTATTTGCCTGTATAAAAATCCTCCGTGTGACAATAATATATCAACAATAACAAGATATATTTCACATTTAATATTTCTTTAAAAACCATAACAATAATGACAACGATAAACATGTTGTAAAAATTTACTTAATTAGGCCTATTTAAAATTGTTAACAAATAAATAAATATGAGCGGCGGCTAAGAGATAAAAATACCAGAGGTGTGTGACTGAAGTGTGACACCAGGGGGCAGTAATACACCTCATTATCGGCCGCCTATCGGCGACACTGGCGGCCGGCCTTAAAGCATCACTTCAACCTGCACAGTACTACAATGAGCCTGATCAAACGTACAAGTTATATAATTCTTTATTATGGGTGAATAGTTAAAAAGGTTACTGGACGGTACAAATTGCGGTATGGTGATGCGGACATGTTGTTGGCACAACTATAAACTGAAAACACTTACACACATGCATATACTGGTTCTGGGGACTTTTTAATTTCATTAGACCGCCAGAGGTGAGATCACTGAATCTATTCCTTATGCAACCCAGTTATCTCTAATGTAGATAAACATGTAGCTAAACTATTTACACCAGAAAGGCTTCACCTTGTGGGTCCTCTGGACATCACCTGAAAGATCATCAGATGGACCCAGACATCCGCCGTAATTGCAACAGGATCCTGCTCGAGCCAAACAGAGGCACGCGTTGTCCTGACCGGCACCGGCTGGCTCCTCCGTGCCTCCATTCCAGCAGTTGCGAAAGTGAGTTGTCATAACCTCTCTAGGCCAGGCTTGGCCATGTTTGCACGGGTTGCAGTGCAGGTGGCGTCATGTGACGTTAGTTCTCTGCAATTTTCGTCATTTCTCTCTCTTGTTCTGCCCGCTATACACCCTTTTTCAGAAATCACTAACAGGTTTGGACTGTGACGGAGTACAAGTACAGGTCCAAGTACAGGTCCAAGTACACTTTATGCAGCTTAACTGGAGTGCATTTAAAATATACCTTCTTAGTTGAATTTCTTAACCAGCAGAACTGTTTGTCACTGTAATGTTATCTATTCCTTGAGTAAGCATCACGTTTTTCTTGGTGTCTGCTCAGTGGGCTTAGCAATTAGAACATACTACTAGACAGGACCGCTATGAAGATATGTCTGAATTGTGACATTATTAACTATAGTTAAAAATGTTTTTTTCCTTATAAAAATCCTGTCATTGGTTTGTGCATGTGTTCAAACACCAAAAAGAAATATTCACCATATATCACCACCATTATAGCCTGATCAATACATTAAACACACTTTCCCTGAAATATACTTATACTTACAGTTTCTTAAAGTACTCTAAATGTACTCTGAATAACATACACATTTTGTGAATCATATCAGAATATTGAAGACATTCAGGACTGTCTAGTCAGCACTCAGACACTAAGTAATACAGTATCGTGCCCAACCTAGCTCAGCAATGAGACTTTTCATTAAACAGAATAAGAACTTGTTCAATTCCAAGCAGTTTGACCCAGGATTCAGCTGCACATTGGTATCTAATCCCGGAGATACCGGTCAATCCTAGTGAGATCAGCTGGAGGGCTCTGATTTAACCACATGACAGTGTTTCTTTTTCAGTATTTTATTTAAATTCTGATTGGTCAGTTTGCTCATATAATGCTTTTTAGTATTTAAAACTTTTAAAATAAACTATAACTATCTTATTTTCACGCGAATGAGGACGTGTCAGGTAAGTCCCGGGAAAACACCATGAAAGTCCTTAACCCATGCAGCCGGCCTGTTTCCTCACAGGTCCTCTCCAAGCAGGCGTGACCTTGACCAACAGGTGGATTCGTTGAAAGCAACTACACATCTGAATGTACTGTTTGGCTGACTTTCACGTCACTGTGCACCAAGAGTATCTGCTAAATAAATTAATGTAAGATAAAATGCCTGCGTTCCGACCTGTGGTCGGCAAGTTTAATCCCGTGAGACTTTTTTTGTTATTTGTACTAAGCCAACGTGAATTACGTGCTTTCCCACGTCCTTGAAATGCCACTGTGTGCATTCATTGTAATGGCTTTGGTCCCACAAAGTGCAACACCCAATACAAAAATAACACCTGAACTGATGCTCATGCCAATAAGCAAAATTACCTGTGACATTTCCCGCAATTCATGTGTAAGCGACTCAGACGGCTATATAGTGTGATGCTGTTCACTTGCTAATTGGTTGGGGTTTGAGGGTAACTTATCCTTTACCATAAAAATAACTAGGCTGATCGCGTGATTAACCATGCTTCCGTTTTTATGCATGACTTCAAAGCGAACGAAGCACCATCTTGGGACGGTGTGTTAACCATTCCAGCTCCGGTCATGCTTTTCACATTAAGGGCCCCACCTGGCCTTGGCATAAATTTGCCCTGTACATATCTGACGCAGTCAGCATACACCCCAGAGGCTCACGCGGTTGGGTCTCGCACAGCGCTCCGCTAAGAGCTGCTCATTGGCGTTGGCTAGCAGCCCAGAACAATGTATTTTCGGACGTGTGCTAGGGAAACCGAGGACGTGGTAATAATGGAAGGCATCACATGATGAGTATGCAAATTCCTCCTTACTGATTCATCTTTTTCATTCCTCCTTACCCTGATCCGGGTTTCTCCTCACCTAGTTTTGCTTTCATGTACAGATCTGATAATCTGATGATAAGTTAAGAGACTGTAATCTTTACTCAACCTGTTTGCCCTCCCCCCCCCCCCCCCCCACCTGTTCCTTTCATGACATTTCATTGTCCTAGCCAACAGTACAAAAGGCAGCAGATC
>JAODKL010000039.1:13845431-13857681 GCA_026780765.1 Petrocephalus schoutedeni
AGCAGAGCGAAAGAGAGAGAGCGGGGCAGCAGAGGGAGAGAGAGAGAGTGGGAGAGAGAGAGAGCGGGGCAGCAGAGGGAGAGAGAGAGAGTGGGAGAGAGAGAGAGCAGGGCAGCAGAGGGAAAGAGAGAGCGGGGCAGCAGAGGGAAAGAGAGAGCGGGGCAGCAGAGGGAGAGAGAGAGAGTGGGGCAGCAGAGGGAAAGAGAGAGAGCGGGCCAGGAGAGGGAAAGAGAGAGAGCGGGGCAGCAGAGCGAAAGAGAGAGAGCGGGGCAGCAGAGGGAGAGAGAGAGAGTGGGAGAGAGAGAGAGCGGGGCAGCAGAGAGAAAGAGAGAGCAGGGCAGCAGAGGGAAAGAGAGAGAGTGGGAGAGAGAGAGAGCGGGGCAGCAGAGGGAGAGAGAGAGAGCGGGGCAGCAGAGGGAGAGAGAGAGAGCGGGGCAGCAGAGGGAGAGAGAGCGGCTGCTCTCGGAAAAAGGAAGAGAAATTGAACAGCAGACTGGAAAAGAGGAGAATAGAGAAGAGGGGGAGTGGCAGGTGCAGCAGAGACCGATGGCCTCATTTACTCCGTGTAAGCCGTTAGAGTGAAGTCAATAAACAGGAAGTGTGTCGAGGGGCCCGGCTGACTCTCAGGCGCCCGACTCATTCCCATCCCGAGCGGGAGATAAGGACTGTGTCATCATGACCAGGCCCCAGGGGGAATCAGGGTAACGGAAGCGGGGTGATGAACAAATAAAAATGCAAGCCTCTTAGAGCGTGAGGGCCAGGCCGAGCCCACGGGCCAGCCCCAGCCGGCACTGCCACAGTCACGCACTCTGTTTTCATCTCTGACCTCGCCGGTGATGTCATTCCCAGGCATGCCCATGGGGGGGCGCTGTGCAAAACAGACAAACCGCACAGCCTAAGCACTAAGCACTAAGCATGTCCGGCGGGACTCACTGTTGACTCAAAACTGAGTCAACGTTCCAGAAATACATTTTCGGAATAATGCGCTAAAACCCCTCATTGTTAATTTGAGGGGTCTCGAGGTGCTGGTGACCAGCATGAAGCACCCCCCCCCACCCCCCATGCTGAGAGCATGCTGTGTTACTTTCTGGGAGCTGGACAATAGGGAGGGTGGAACTACATCCTCCCAAGCAGCAAGACCTTTAGCTCCGGTGGCAGAAGCTTGATTTCCAAGACTCTCTTTATTCCAAACCCATCTGAGGCTCTCACTCCAAAACTGGTGCTTAAACGCAGTCAGCCTACATTCTGCCTCCAGCACAGGATGCCATTCACTGGCTTCAAAAGACGCTCTTTTGCAGTGGGAGTCTCAAAGCAAAGAAAGAACTAAGACCCCATAAGCCTGATTCCTACACTGCAGAAACTGCCCTCTTATCCACAGCCCCTGTAAACATCCACATCCATCTCGGACAGAGCACTCTCAGCCCCCCCAGAGGTCTGCCCGGGGCTCATGGACCAGCAGCACGAGCCATCTCCTCAACACAGGACGACAGTGGCCATGGCAACAGCCCGGGTTAAGGATAACCTCATAAACTAGCTGAGGCTTGGGGGGGGGATAATTACTGCCTCCCTTCTCCCAGCATTCTGCCATGGCCACTGGCATTATGAGCACAGAGGACATTAAAAATAATAATATATAAAGGAAAACTGCCCATTTATATGAACACAAAGAAATGGCATATGAAGAATCAGCACGCTTCAGAATAAAACATTAAAACACTATTTTCGGCATACAAAAGAGGAAATGTGCAATACAGAGACAGCAAGACTCACAATTTATGGTTATACAGAATGAAAAATGTAAAACTTGGGCTGAATACCGACTGGCTTTCTGTTATGTTGGACCAAACACGTCTCAGTCTGGAACAAAGGTTAAAAGACAACCTCTGCGTACAGTTTGGACTGGAACATGCAGTTTCACAGACGGCGCGCCCTCTGCTCACCATGCCGTTCTTCTTGTGGTAGTAGCTGAGTACCGGGAAACGGCCTCCGTGCCTGAAGGTGGCGACCATGCGCAGGGTCTCGTCGCCCACGGCTTTGGGCACGATCACCAGCGCGGGGTAGGTCGGGCAGACGGAGAAGTCCTTGTTCACGCTGCTCAGCCTCCACTCGTCTGTCTGGATGGAAACATATTTAACACCATTTAATCTACTAGCTGACAAATGACCAGACACTCATAAAGAAAGGCCATCAACAGCCAGTTTCGCAAACACATGCGAATGTTGCTAAGCAAGACTTTACAGTGCTTTACACTGCAGACCAGGAAAAAAAAACAACATCCCATCAAACTAGAAAAGGGAACAGAAACAAGATCTGTACCGAGGACTCAATGTCTTTGAAAAACTCCTCAGGAAGGAAGTGGTTCCACCCATCCTCAATGACCTCGAACATCGGCCGATAGAAAAAGGGGTACATCAAGGTGACGGAGTCCAGCGTGGACAAGGCCTGTGGACGAGGAAGGAGCGGTGAAGGGGCTGGGCCTGCAGGGCCTAGGAAGAGGATGGACTCAGCCACTCGCGAAGGCACTCCTCACCTCAATGGAGCTGGAGATGTTCAGGCACTCCTCCATCCCTGGGATATCCAGCTGGATGACCCTCAGGTCTTTGCATTTGACCACGATGGTCCCCAGTGAACCCACAAACCTACAGGGGAGATGAATAACATAACTGTGGTGTATGGACATGGGGGAGCTGCACAGCAGAGATTAGCATGCGTTACGCAGAGACGGACACAAGCTAAACAGCTCATTTCCACAACACTGCTCCAATATGACTACAGGGGGACCAAAGCAACATTAGATTCTTATCAAACTGTTATTTTTTATTCATTCGTAGTATAAATCCCAGAAACATCTAAAATAAATAATTTTATCCCAAAATCCAAAATAGCCAAATAAGAAATGATAACGTCTGCAGCTCTAAGATGGACTTCATAAAAAATTACTGTACAGTCCCAGTGCAGTTTAAATATGTCAATTCAAAACTGGAAGAACAAGCTAACATCCCTATTCCCCCAAAGTCCAGGAAAGGACCAGAAGGCAATGCCAGAAACAGTGATGGCATTTTTAACATCACACAGTACAGAAAATACATGCAAACTGCAGCCCTGACCTCTTCTCAATAGAGTCGATGTTGGAATGAAGGAGCCACAGCTCCTCTGTGCTGTCCTGCCGGGAGGAGAGGATGAGGTGGTGCCCCGTCAGACACAGCGTGCCCTCCACTGTGGGCATGAAGGGCCGGTGCAGGACCACCCCATCCACACGGGGTGTCTTTATCAGCTCTGCAAACTCCATCTCACAAACAGGCCTGGACAACCTAACTGAGAGAGGATCATCCTTTACATGCTGTACAACAACAATCAGTCTCGTATCACCGACACCAATCTCTCAAGATTAGTCCACTTTGCAAGATTATGTTTCTCAAACGTAATCCGTCACCATTCTAAATGAACACTTTTTAAAAAACAAATGCTTTACCTAATAATGCATTTCAAACAATAAACCAGAATTAAGGAAAGCGATTTTCCTTTCTGCAGCTGCAGATATGGCAGGATATGGCCGTCATAACGCCGTACGTCTAATAGTTAGCCGTCAATAAACTACAGCAGCCAAAATATATCTGCATGCATATGACATA
Source organism: Petrocephalus schoutedeni (assembly GCA_026780765.1). Classification (NCBI taxonomy): domain Eukaryota; kingdom Metazoa; phylum Chordata; class Actinopteri; order Osteoglossiformes; family Mormyridae; genus Petrocephalus; species Petrocephalus schoutedeni. The sequence goes on from JAODKL010000039.1 coordinate 13,849,064, forward strand.
TTTACGCAGTCTTACAGCCTCCTCTATTATGCAAGCGAACATGCAGTAATACTCGCGAACAGCACTACAGCGACATTTTAACCCAAAACATACCGCTTCACCTGCTACCTGCCTTTACTGTTTTGTCTTTATAACTAAAACTGGCTGCTAATGTCATGACAGTCAGTGAACATCCGACAGAAAGCGACACGGCGCAGGCACAGAGCAAATATAGAAGAAATACGCCTTACTGCGCTTGCTATCTGCACAACAAAATAAAAGTTTGGTAAATAGGCCGAGGCGGACCTTACGCCGAGCCTGCTATGCTGCTCCGGACGGACCGGAAACGCCGAGCGGAAGCGGTTCGTCCGTAACGGAAATCCCGCCGGCAGGAAAACGCGGAAGCGAGAAACTTTGGTTCCGAAACTTTCAGGATCGAAAAGGCACCCAGCGCTAGAACGCAGGAAAACTGCTGGTGAAACCCGGCGCTTCCCTCAGCGTCTATATCCTCTGACGCGCTCTCATCTGAGGCTTCTTGTAAAAACAGAAATCTTATTTTATATCATACACATTTTAGTACTAATCGTAGAAGCCCGACCGAATAAATAAATCAATACAAAAGTCACTACAGATCGAACATAAACACTTCATAAACACCTTTTTGGCAGCATGTATAAATATTGTTTATATACAATGTTTATATATAATGTTGCACTTTGCCTGTTGATTTGATTCAAAATTCAACTGAATAGTTCTTCTTTCTTTGTTGGAAGAGTAGCTCTTGCTACAGTACTGGTGACACCGGCACCTGGGCATAAATTAGAAGCTCCTCCCTGGCTGCCCTCATACCCAGTTGACTCCTCAACAGACAACAGCCATATGCTTGTAATGTGCCATTAGCCTCAGTTGTGCATTGCTTTGCACAACAGTGTCTGACATGGGCGTCGCCGCCATTAAATCTAAGGGGGACGCCCCCTCACATTTTGTAATTATTTGTTTGGACCCCCCCCTCCACATTTAACATAAAATTGCCAGTGTATCCCCCACATTCAAAATGCATCAGACGCCCCTGGTGTCTGATAAATAGAGTAAATGGCAATGAAAGTAAATGTATATAAAGACATCATTTTAAAAGAGCAGGAGAAATCAGAGCTACCCAAAGATAGACACATGGAGGGCAATCATCCTTGGCAAACAATTTACTGTGCCATGAAAACATAAGAACCAAGGGGAGACGTATGATTATCCAAAGTGATGGAACAACCTTCTCCCACATCAAGAAACTGGGAGAACTTGACTGGAGAAGCTGCATTGACCAGAACTGCTGTGTGCTTTTAATAACTAACAGGCGTAACCCACAACATATTCCAATTTCTAAGAACATTTAAATCCTTATACTCTGGTGCGTAGCATATCAAAAAAGACAGCATTGATGCCTTAAGCAAAACAGCCACAGCCAATGTAAAAATTTCCTTTATATGTGTCTGTATTTCGATGTCTCCTAACATAACCCTAAAGCATTTCCCTAGAAATAGAGTAAATGCAATGGTTATAGAGCAAGCAGCATAAATATTCCAGTTAGTTCTGTGGAGTCACTTGTAGGAAATATGGTTGTAGAGAATTCGCTGGTGGCTGATACCCTTTGAGTCCTTTGATCTACAATTTCTACAAATCATATGTGATGGCTACCTGTCCATCTAGCTTTGGTTTAAAATGATGAATCAAATGAGTCACATGTACACTATGCTACAAATTTTAAGAGGAGCAAATTTTAAGGGGAACTCCAATTTTCATGGCCTCCGTTGTTTGCAGCCTCGTAATCAAGGTCGGTGCTGCATAGATGCTCTGCAACACATGACCTCTTTCACTTTGCTGCATGATGTTTTGATTCTAAAGCAAAAAAAGAGAATCCTGTGACATAAAACATGTGATGTCACGAGTAATACTAGACAATGTACAGAGGAGAGAGAGCTGAGATCTCTCAAGTATAAGAGAGCTAAAGTCTCTGAGGAAATGCTTCAGTGAAGAAAAGGCTGTTAACCTACTAAACTGTGAACACGTTTCTCAGACAGTGTGCATTCATGATGCCCATGTCACTGTCCCACAGGGAATATGGCAATTTCTGTCTCCACCATCCTGGCTATCAGGACACTGGGCTGTACCTCTATGTCTGCCTTAGCACAGTTATCTCCCTGCCCCTAATAAGTGCCTTTAAAAGATCATCCCCCACCCAGCAGCACATTTTCTTATCCAGTAAATCCTACCTATTCATACACATATGTCCCTCTCAATGTATGTTGTCATCCTAGGTATGGACATATAATTAAATTTGACACATTTCTATTCTATTCATTTCTATTCATTTCTATTCTATTCTGCTAATGACTTTTGAGGATGGAGCTGGATCTGGAAATTATGACTTGAAAGAATAATAATTTAATTCCTTAGCTAATGTATTCACAGCAATAAAACTAGGGAGAAATTGGAAATACTGTTTTTTTCCCCAAATTGCTTCATATTTAATGGATGCAGTTCTTTCCTCTGGTCATACCATTAGTAAAATATGAAGTGGAAAACAGGTTACAGGTGGGTTCTTTTTTTTTCCTGAACAGCTTGATTGTGAGCAGCGCAAAAGCATGGGAGACACACTCATGGGAGTTTTGAGAGTTTCGTGGGAGGGCAAAACAAAATATGATCGGTTCAGAGAGGTAATCAATAAGATTGTAGAGGAGGCAGATCCAAGCAATTAGAGGAGGTGGGACCAAGACATCTGATTGGTTGGTCTGATTTTTGACACAAGATCTGATTGGTTATATTTCTGAACCAATCATTTTTCATTCCACCTTCAGAACATTTTTGTGAATGTGAAACTCCCATGACTGGAAATTAAAAACATAAGGCCTCATTTACACATATATAAAGAAAACAGCTAAAGGTCCTTCAACTATTAAGCATTAAACAGTTATTTTTATTATTAGGTCAAGGTCGATACAGACGATGTTCGTCTAGAGCATCCTGTCTTCTCTCTGATCTCTGTAAACACACAGAAAACAAAAGTGACCATGTGCAATACTCTTTGCAATCAGCTCAATGTGCTGCGTTTTTTCTTTCTTTTTTTACTCTTTACTACTGTCATCGCTTATGTGCTGCCCAGGTGGGCCTGTTTATCTCTAAAGTGATTTGCTGATTCACACCCAGCCAGACATCATTAACGAAGGCCCTCATTTCAATGGGAACATGGAGACCCATGTTGATAATATAGATCACAGAATCAACATTAGAAGAGTCTGTATATTTAAGGTGCAACATGGGCTGTATTCAGGACCTTCTTATTTTAAATACCCTACCCTGCGTGTCTCCCAGATGCCTTCAGAGGTTTTGTAGGTAGTATATGGCTGTAGAGAATTTGCTGGTGGCTGATACCTTTTGAAAATTGCTGCGTCCGTCAAGCACTTGGTGCTCAGTGGCCCTGTGGGGGCATTTCATGCTTCTCATCGCAGCTTACAGCGCTCAGAGATAAAGCTCATCACGGCAAAGTGGCCGCTTAGCGACGCGTTTGCGGGCATCGCTCATTGTTACTGCCCACCCAGCCTCCTCGGGTTACCACCCAGGTCCGGGAGAACTGACAGAGATCTAAATCTCACTCTGTTACATTCCTTATGAAAAGGGTACGAGAAAGATGTCTGCTCATTTTCTAATAAATGGTGATGACAGGATAGTGGGAAAGTTGCATAACTGGCTATGGACTCCCCTGATGAGTTTTGGTCGCTCCTTCCATTATCTGCTGGCTTTTTCCATACTCATTTCACCACAATATAACACTAGCCGGTAGTAATTCCATCAGGCTCTTCTTGTTTAGGCTTAAGCTGCCCCAGGGTGACTGTGCATTAAAATGAGTTCAGCTGCATTGAACTCAGCCGATGTTCAGCATGTTGGCTCAGTGGTGGTGTGTTGGCCTCACACCAGCTGGGTTGTGGATTTGAATTCCACCTCTACACTGCGTGTGGAGTTTGTGTGATCTTCCCCCATCATGTAGCTTTCCTTGGAGCACTCCAGTTTCCTCCTGCAATCCAAAGACATGCATTTAAGCTAATATGTTGCATGTTTCAAAGCTGCCCTTTGAGTATTTGGACTGTTGTCCCATCTATCATGTAGCTTTGCCCCTGTGTCCCTGACCAGCATAAACAGTTGATGGATCATAGATATTTGATGTTTAACCCTTTTCCATGATAATTTCCCCATGTGAAATTTGCCTACCGTTTAATGATGCTCTGGGGCCAGACTAACCCCAAACACGGGATAGGGGTTAAAAGAACATGATTGTCCTTATTACATCTGGTAACGCTTTACATTAAGTGTGCCTTCAGATTGCATTCATAGAACCTTCCATGCTTAATCTAGGTTTAAGATTTTGGTTTTTGAGCATCACAATCTATAGCAGCTCTTATTTAATGCAGGCAAAGGACTGAAAAGTTAAAACCAGTGAGTGCATACATCCATCCACAAATACAGTGTTCTCCAATTTTGTATTGAATCACACACACAGAACCGTTTTCTGCTTTAGAAGCAAAAATCTTCCTGTGAAACAGATGAGCTGCACTCAAATCAGACAGTGAGGTCCTGACTCATGCTGAATATGTAACATGCTTTTAAAAAAAAACTAAAATCAACACATTTGTAGGTTATCTTGAAAAAAAAAAACATGATTCGTTACTATTTATGTAACTAAAATAATGACCAGTGAAGAATACTGATTCAACAGTATGCATGTCTTTGAAACAGATATTATTACTGAATGGCATACTAAAGAATTATGATGAATTTATTGATATGCTAATTGATGCTGCGGATTGCACGCCGGCCTGGCACCTCCCGGAATGTGGGTGCTTTCCTCACACACTCTCCGTTGGGAGTGTGCACCCTGGGATGGGTTGGCATTATGTCCAACCTGTCCCATGGCTCACCACTGCCCAGAAATTAATGATAATTATAAACAATCCTGACGATATAATAAAAACCGCTATATCATGCCGCCACAGCATGTCTATGTGTGAGATGCCCTCACTGACAAAAACACCAGCGTGCATCAGTGGCCCTGTTTTATTTCTCATCTCCCAGTATTAAAGCTAAATTTTCCACACTGGCAGAGACTCAAAAAAAACAAAAAAAACAATGCATTTAAGTAGGACAGAGAGAGTTTATTTAGCCCCATGGGGTTCTCTACATGAGACACACAGACAGGAGAGACCAAATTTGGGGCTCACAGCACAGGCCAGCGTCTCTCTGCTGACCCTGGTGTTTGAACCAACACCCTTCCAATCACAGGCACCCTAACCTGCTTAGCCAGTGAAAAACGGCTGCATTCAAACTTCAATGGCTAACAGTGCTGGAGTAAAACACACTGCCGTTTCTGTTCATCACTCTAGATCAAACCTTCTGGAAGTACAAACAGCATCATAAATATGTGCTAAGTTTCTGAGTTTTCTGAAATCCCATCACAATCAGCTGCAGTGTTTAGTCACCAAACTACCAGCAGCCACGGATGGCTTATTTTAACTTGCCCAATTTATGAATAAAGCACAAACTGATTTTTACAGTAAGGCTCTCCAGTAATCAACAGGATTCAGAGTACCACAGTGCTCTTTCCATGGTTACAAAAACATGGGTAATCTAAAAAGTTTTAACTTTATTTCCATGATATACTCTTCAACTGAAAGCCATACCTACCAGGTAAGTAAATGCATTTTATTAATCTGTTTTCCATTCAGTGTCACAGGGCCCAACAAACCGTATAGAAAATAGATAAGGGAGCTTCTTGTTTGCCATTAGATGAAAAACATTAGCCTTTACTTCAGCAGTGAGGACTGCAGGCAAAGCGTTGTTTGTCTTTCCACGAAATCTTGCCAGGGAGCGCAAAAAATACATGAATTTTCAATAGTAATTTGCACTAAATTCAGTCAATGGCAATTGGATATCTGTTTTAAAAACAGAATATGACTGCATTAGTAGTCTAAATTATATATTCATCATCGTAAGTTATCTTAAAACAAACATTTCCCATAATTACCTCATCCCTGAACAGACTGACAGACTATTTAAGTCATTTCTGTTCTTCCTCTGTTCCCTACCCGACCAGACATGATTGTGCTGTAAGCAAACTGATAACGTATTAATAATGACACGTTTGGTGTATTTAGGACCTCTCTCAAGAGTGCCCAGCCTCCCTGCCCACATACAAATTCATTACTCTTTTCAACAGTGTGTGTGTTTTTGCTGAATTGTTCTGTTTCATAACAGCCCAGTTTAGGATCTGAGTGGAAATATAAACACCTTACTGCTCTGATATTTGGAAATAGGCCTGCATCAGGCTGTGGACATGAAATTTCTTCCTATTTATAACACATCCTGTTGTGCACACAGCAGCTTCCTTTGCAATACTAGCTCCTAGGTGATTATCAGAATCTGGATCAGAAGCTGATCATGTTTTTGAAATATTAGCCCCTCATAATTATGCCCCACAAAACACATGTTTGAAATCGAGATGCACCGAAGGTCGGTATTTAGACACAAGCGGAAAAGGCTGTATATCTGCTGGCAGTTTTCCGATGGAAAATGTATATATACACATTAAGCCTCCACTGACTGTTGCCTGGCAGGGAGATCGCGGCTTCTCGGGGTATCTGTAATAGTCTGGCAGTGGATTAGAGGAGTTCCTCCTAACAAACAAATTGCAGACTTCAAATATTACTTTGAAGTCACAACCTGTATAGAGACTGATGCCCTACGTGTCACATGCATATTCCTCATCCTGTAAAGATAAAATTATTCACGTTTGCTTGTTCCCCCCCCCCCCCAGCCTGTTAATCTACATATTAATCTAGTTTAACATTCCCACTCTAGGCATCCCCATTTCCCCCTGCATGTAGCTTGGAGCCAGGCGAGCCGTATCACTTTTCGGAGGTACTGAGGTCTGCGTTGCTGCCAGTAGCCCCGCGGTCTGCAGCTTGGACGCAGTCGCCCTTATGATCATGCGCACTAATCCCGGTAATGCCTCCCTAGCAGTGGGTGCGCGGGCCGGGCACTTAACCAGACACAGTCGGCATCCTTCCTACTTTTGCCTGCTGGCCTCACTGTACAGTACATTGCCTAAAAAGACAGAATGTCCCGAAACATTCGTATATCGAAACGATTCCTTTCTATGCTCTTATTTGAAGTGATGCGGTGTTGATAAATATAATTATACTGCGTGTGAGGTTAGCTATGGACGAGAAGTGTAGCGATTCCAATCAGAGTTATCTTAATTACAGTTTTACACATAATTCGTGACATTATCAACAGCAGCCGCACTTCGATAACTGTGAAAATTTCTGAAACATTTTTTTTCTTCCCTTTTAACTTCTTTCGCTTTTGTTTTGTACGAATTCAGCTGAGTTTTCGACTGGGATAATATTGGGGATCTGAAAAACATATTTTAGAGGTTTCACCTTATAGCTGTCCTGGTCCGATATCAAAGTAATATTTATATTTAATTCGCACCCCATGGGAAGTGTACTTATATTACGGACTTGCTGATTGAAATCCTGACTTATTTTTTGTAATCATTGTATATGGTGTTTTATAGGGATTCCACGGCGAAATGTATGTATAGATATAATAAGCGCTTCTGATCACGACGCTCAGCCCCCGGCTTATAACCATTACATCACACTGCAGCAGTTGTGCCGTGCAATTTCGGACCGTACCATGGGAAACGTCCAAATTAATTACAATTACCGAACAGCAGTCCAGTAAACAGTTATTGAAAAGGGGAGGGTGGGCGGACAGACCATGCAGCAGCTACGGGATTATTTTCTGTTTTTTTTTTTTATTTATTTGTGTTTCTTGCAGGCTGTACATTAAAAGGTACTTCGCATTATCCACAGGACGCTGCTGCTGTTTTGGCTACGTTTACCTGTCCCGAAACAACGCATCTCTCCTTTGCCGACAACAAAAATAAAGATCTTGATGTTATATGAACTGGCAGGGTAACAGCAGTGATTTTGCTATAGATGAAGCGAGAATAAGTGCGATGTGGCGAGAGTAAGAGTGACTAAAATGTCAAAAACAGGGGAGGACGGTCGGGAGCCAGAAGACGTTATTTGACGCGGGCATCAATCACCGCGGACGCGGCTGCCCACGTCCTTATAATTAAGACGGACTATAAGGAATACGTCTTTTACCATGATTACAGCATTCCATCACATTCTGCGCTCACCCTTTGATATTTGGAAGGAAACACTAGGTGGCAACAACGGGAAGCTTGACGGGGGAACTACATTACGTATTGGGAAGGGAGGGGGGTAATATTTTACAGCGTGTTTACACTGGCGGCAGGGGACTGATGGACAGAAGCATGTGAAGTACCGAGAAGAAAACGTTCAAAAAAGCAAAATGCTCATTATATAGTTATATAATCTGTTTCATATATGGCCGGTGTGCCAGCGGACGCCACGCCGCCTTTTTAATGCTCGGCTGGGGCTGCCGTGATGCGGGAAAGTGCCGGGGATCCAGAGACTCAGCCTCCGTCACGGGGAAGCCCGTCCCAGCAACTGCCCGGCCACTAGGTGGCACCAAGGTCTGGGGGGGGAGGGGGTAGAGTC
>JAODKL010000039.1:13866339-13885940 GCA_026780765.1 Petrocephalus schoutedeni
GGCTGAACAGCATCCAGACCCGTTAGAATTTTATAGACCTGGATCATATCCCCCCTTAGTCTCCTTTGCTCAAGGCTGAACAGAACAGTAATTAAATTCATGGTATTGAAAACAGACTTGTTCTTTAGGTCTTGGCCTCCTCCAAAGACTCACTCTTGACTCCAAAATGCCAAAGTCTTGGTCTTTGCTCTGACTCGATGCAGGTGCTTGTCTGGTCAGCATCCCTAGTTCCTGGTTTTCACCAGGATTTTGCTCTCAATTACAGCCAAATCCGCACATGTCTTCATGGGTCTAAGGCCATGCCTCACCCCTTTCCCCCTGAGTGCTTACATGTGCAGAATGCCATTAGATGTGGGTGGAAAACCCACAGTTATTTTGCAGGGAAGGTCTGCTGTCTGGGCTTTTGATGTTTGCAGACATTACTGCCCGTCTCTCCTGAGATATAGTGAATCCTCTTCAAGGGTTGGCACTACTATGTCCGCATTCCTGAATGACAAGTAAATGGACATTTTTTACATTTTTCTATGACTGTGTGACCTGAACGTTTGTTATTTTTGATATCAGTGTTATTTTGGCACTCGGCGACGACAGTGTCGTGAGCTAAACAAATCGCTAAACATGTGCCTTCCCTAGCTATATTGTGTGTAACTAAATTTACATTAAGCCGTTTTGCTGGAATTTTTTTCCGCCGGCACGAGCCGGGATTAGCGGGGCGTTTTAAATCACGGGGTCTTTGACGGGCTTAACATTTATCCGCCAAGCCGGCTGAACCCGCTGTCGAAATCCTAGCAGAACCATGGCGGACAGCCCTGGGAATCTAAGACAAAGCAGTACTGGAGTCCCGCTCGCCTGCTACCAGAGCTAGTGGACATTCTCCAGGAGAACAGCTTGTACCGGTTTTTCCGCGCGGAGGAGTTGTTAGAGTGCCAGTCCCTGAGCCAAGTGATTAGCGGCCCCCGCGAGCTTAATCAGATACCGTACGCTTCCTTTTGTGTCCTGGAGCTTGTGAAAGTCTCATGACGGTGGAATTGTATGAACTGTGGGGCGTCCTGCCGGTCGGGCCACGCACTTGCGAGGTGCGTCTTGGCCACAAGTGTTGATTCGCGGCTGGTCTTGCTACATTTGAGTGCTCGATAGTTTCTGTGCAGTGTCGTGTTGGGTAGAGATGCTATGTAACTATAAGCTGAATCTCCAGACATTTACAATTGATTTATTTTATAGGCACTTTTATCCAATGGTGAAAATACTCTGCTGACCCTGGGATTTGAACCACTGAGCATTCGATCACAGGCTCATAGCCCATAGGACGTGCGTATGCCGGGCAGCATGCTGACAGCTTCCGTTTTGTCTATCCTCCTGGAAAGCCTGGCTTTTCTGAGCCTCACCCTAACTCCCGAGGTTCCTCCTCATTATGGCTCTGCTGATCACCCTTCTTTGGCCACACCGATCGCAGCGCCCCGGGGACCTTTCTCCCAGCCATTGGGGGGCCTGCTTCTCCCAGCCGAGTGTCTCTGTAACCTCCATTTTTCTGGCTCCTAGAGTGGGTGTCCTTAATGGTGTAGACAGCCAGTCTGCCAGGACTGTAACATCGCTGATTAATGATGTCCTGCATGGGCTCTGTGTTGCGCGAAATTGTGAGCGGCGTGAGAGATGTTTGCCTTCCGCTCGCCACCCTTCTTCATCAGCCTGGAGGTGTGATGATATGCTTGGTGTCTGAGCCGCAGAGACGCACCGGCTTCCCTTAATGCTGAGGGACGGCGTGGCCTTGCCGAGGCTGACCTACTTGTGCCGGTGAGCCTGCCGGTGTGCGGTCAAGGCCTGCGGCGTTCTCTGAGTGCCGGCCCGCGGTGCCCGTTCCCTTCTTGTGGTGTGACTTAAACTGTGCCACCCGCTTTGCTTGTTTGTCTGTGTGCGTCCCTGAGTGCTGTTTCTCTGATTTCAGTAAGCCCTGAGCCAGGAAGAACACAGGGCACCTCCCAGATGCCAGTGCTTTGATGTTGGGTCTCTCAAATGTATGTGTTTTAGGTGTGATCCTTGAAGTTTTCTATTTGATTGAACAACAAAAAGAGACTCCATGATCTGATAAAAGGGAGGTGATAGCAGACTTGATTTATCAAGAAAAAAGGAATTATAGGGGATGCTGATTTGATTAAAAAAAGACTGAGATAGGAGACTCACTGATGTAACAATAGGGAGTAATAGGAGATCCAGTGATGTAATGAATGCTGCGATAGGAGACTCATTGATATAGTGAGAACACTGTGATAGGAGACTCAGTAATGTAATACACACTGTAATAGGAGAATCAGTGATGTAATAAACAGACTGATAGGAGATTCACTGATGTAATAATCAGACGGTGATAAGACGCTCAGTGATGTAATAAATGCTATGATAAGAAACTCAGTGATGTAATACACACTACAATAGGAGAATCAGTGATGTAATAAACAGAATGTCATAGGAAACTCAGTGGTGTAATAATCTGTCTGACAGGAGATTTGATAAAATGGGAGGTGATTGGATATAATAAAAGGGAGCGATAGGAGATTTGGTGATGCAGTAAAATGGTGATGTGATACTCACATTTGGCATATGTTAAAACTGTAAAATACTGTTGTGCTACTTCAGATCCAGAAGAAATAACAGGAGGAGCATGGGGAATATGTATTGAAAATGCTGTAATGTAGAAAATATACATACTTTGAATTGTACTTTAATTCATTAAAGTAGTAGTTTGCATTTAGGTAAAATTAAATAATGTAACAGGCGAAGATTTCGTGAATGATTAGTCGTTGGGGAGTCATTGCACCACAGCGAGTGTACGGGACGTTGCAGGGTCCTGCCAGGCCAATGCTTTGGCCCTGTGTGACACTGGCCCTCCTCCCCCTCCCTCTCCCCAACCCTGGCTGTTGGACCGACCCCATAGAGCCTGACACCAGCACCTTGCTGTGCCCCACCACCCGGGTGGCAATGTAATATGATGGTTTTAAGCTGTCACACACCGCCTGGATGGTCTGCTTACATCATGGTTTTCTAAACCCAGTCTGGCAAACGGCTCTAAAAACAGAAACTTGACAACCATTGAAAGTCTGTTTAATGAATGGAAAGACCCTCATCTTAAGGTATTAGCCTTAAATTAAATAAAACAAATATTGCAAATTATGAGATTTTTGTCCTCTGAGCCATCTGGCAGTTTTAGAAAAGAAATGAACCAAGTAAGGAGGTTTCCTCACCGCTCCCCTGCCTGTGAGCCACTAACTTAATGCTTTAAGTTTAGCTGTGACTCTGTGCAACGTAACGGCCGATCAGGGCCGGCCCTGGGTGTCCTGGTGCCCTAGGAAAGATTCCACAGACCCCCCCCCCCCCCCAGCAGAAAACTAATTTTGTCAGTTCATTTATAGTAAAAACATTTCAGTAGCACGGGGTACCTGGCTACTAATAGTTAGCTTATCTGTTTCGGTGTAAGAAAACCAGTGAAATATTAAAGCTAGTGTAAATAACTGTAATGCCACGGAATGCAGCCAGTGGTATTTCTCCTGATCTTTTCACTGGCTCCTTTGCACCCCCTAATCAAATGGCGCCCTAGGCGATCGCCTATGTCTTCTAAACACCGGGCTGGCCCTGCAGCCAAAGCTCTTGTGTTGTTAACAACCAAAAAGCAATACTATGGGTCTCTATTAAAAAGCTTTACTCAGACAGTTCCCCTGATTCGTACCAAAATACCCCATGTGTCACACCATCAAAGACATAATGCATAATGACTTCAAAATGATTGGGGACGCATGTAACCTGTAACAGGCCTAATTTTAACCCGCAGTAAAAGTATATCAATAAAAATTGCATCGTCTCATTCGATATCTTGTTTGAAAATGTATCAATATACCGTAAAAAGTCTATATGATTTGAGGCTACATCACTGCCCACTGATCTGCTCTGCTGTCCAGATTAAGATATCAAATAATCCAATAGGGATTGCTCCTGTGTTCATTTGAAAATAACCCATCATTGATTGTCGTCAGTTTATTGAACTCGCAGGTGAGTGAGGGACAGTCGGGCATCTCTGTGTCCTGCGTCGAATGTCTCAGATTGATGTGGAAATATGGAAAAATGTGAAGCTCCAAGGCGGATACCCGCCTCCAGCACCAATATCCCTACATCACGTCAATCTCTAATGCTCCTACAACAGAATATTCGAATATTTGTTTTGCTATGATCAGTAACTCGACGGAGGAAGTCGAGTGCTATGTTCAGGGAAACGTAGCAGAGAACTTACCCACACTCACTCTGTGTCACTACTGAAGATTCATTACAATAGCAGCTCATTTCCCCTGTTTAACCCATATAGTGTGAAACACTATATAATATGTGCATGCCAATAAGGCAAGTTGTGTTACAATATAAAATTTTAATACATTTTGATTTAACAAACAAGATGTAAATACTCGGCTGAGGTGCGTCTCTTTATGCTCAGTGTTTAGTTCTGCTTCCTTCTCTTTTCTCTTCCTCGCTGGGTTTTTTGACAGAATAAAAACATCTCCCTGTCCTTTGTGCTGCCTTCTCCCGCTCTCCCAGCCTCACCAGCACCTTGCGTGAGCAGTTCGACTTCAGTGTCAGCGGTTGTGATCGAGCCTGAACACCGGTGACAGGAAGCTGGGTTGCCTGCGGCGATCCGGGGCGTCGGCCGCAACGTCCCCCCCGGGTGGTATTCGGGTTTCTCTCTCGGGGTGCAGTAAGCACCTGTTTTCTTGCCGGTCATTTAATTGTGGCACATTTCCTGAGGGAGAGCTGGTAATTCTCGAGAGGATATTTCAGATTCTGTGCAAAATCAAATTTGCATTTAAGCGAGCTTAAATGGACGATAGAGACCTCAGGCTCGCATAAGCTGGGTCATCTGACACTTTAACTTCATCACAGTACATTATCTGCACGGGAGAGCAGCACGTGTCCCCGCTCAGAACTTCATTCTCTTATGGGTGTCACATGGGCTATCCTCAAGGTCAGTGGACTGCCACTGTCTGTATGTACTCGCAATGACCTCCTCACCTTATAGTCTGTTTAGTAGTAATTTTAGCACAGGTAGGGTGTGTCCCGGGGAGGCAGTGATGGACACTGCCCAGTGAAGATGCTTTGACTATCAATGATGCTGCTTCTATCCTAAACTATTGTCTGTAGGTACTAAAAGGCCCTATGATTAGGGTAAGATGACTCCGGGGCCAAGGAAGGCAAGATAGAAGGACATCCGGTAAGCAGATCGAGGAGGGTGTATTAAAAAAGCATATGTAAGATTGCTATTGGTCTGTTATGGGAAACTCAAAACAGTATAGATAACCGAGCTGTTGAGTTGGACTAAAAACAAACACTGAGATGCGAAACGGCGACGGAAATGAGCACGAGGCCGGTGGGGGTGTCTGCTTTTGTTTGCTGACTTCAGCAGCTGACTGTCCTGACTCAGTTTGGCCCAGCTGGTACATGGAGAGGTTCAGTAAAGTGGGTGCAGCTGGGCGTCATTAACCCAAGAAATCATTTAGCGCCATGTGACGGGGCTCCTTTTCTCCTCCAGCCCTTTGGTTGTTTCTTTTACGTACTTCTTCACTGATGCGATGCTTCGAGTCGGGTTTTACTTGTAAATCAGTTGGAGCGGAAACAGTTGCACAGTTTCAGTCCCCTGAGAGTTGTGAGGAATGAGCAATACATGCAGGCTACCAGCTGAACGTGCGGTAAGGCAGGCACTCTGGGTGGGCTTGGAGCGGGCTGCCATCACCAGGAACCCCCCTGTGGTGCCCCCTCCCCCCCCACAGAACTTTGATTAGCAGGGAGGTTCCCTTTTTCCCAGCATGCCTGGCTCTACAGCAGGGGTGGGCGGGGAGGTTTGAATGATTTTACAGATCAACATGAGTGCTGAGAAGGTAAAGCCTCATGTGTATCCCAGTCAACTGGGATTAATGGTACCGCTGGGTCCAGTCATGCTCAGTGTTGCACGATTAAGCCAGAAGTGAGACTGTTCTGGCAACTTGAGAGCCATTCTGCTTTTCTTTTTAAACTGGTTAATATTAAAAAATATTTGATAACTATAGAGCCTCATTTTTAAGTTTTTATTTCCTTTTCTAATGCTCTTAGACATGGGAGGCAAATTGTACCCCTATTTCAGCTGATTTTTGTCCTATGTGTCTAATTAATTAATTATGTCTAATTAGCTTGTTGGCTAACTAAACAATGTGCGGCCACTTTTATTATCCTTCTTCTCTTCTCATGTTTTGTATAAATTATATAGTAATGGACTGCAGCACACTCTTGACAAGTGCCATGGGGCAACTGTCTTGTGAAAGTCAGTTTATAAAAGTAAATTAAATTGAATTGAATTAAGTACAATATTGATTTCTCTTGTGAAGTTTATGCTCAGTTTTTCTGCTTGATAATTCACACGTCGTCTTCATTGGCCCGCTGCAGTCGTGAAGAACAGGGGCCAGCGGCCCCACTGAGTGCCATTGTTACTGATGTCACTGAGTGGGTGGAGCCTGCGTGGGACTCTGAGTCACAGACTGTGGGACTTAGGGTACAGAACAGGAACTTTCACGTTGGCCCCTTGCTCCAAGTTGATTTGGCTTTTGTGATGGCATCAGGAAGGAGACAGCTGAGGACTTTGGGAAGAAAGCAGGTTGTAAGCCTGGGGCCATTTGAAGCCGGGCTGCTTTGCTGGAGCTGTCAGCCAGTCTGTTACACAGAGAAAGAAAAGAGGAGGAGAGAAAGGAGGAAGAAAAGGAGAAACGAGGAGGAGGCGAGTGGCGGAGTCCCTCTGAGAGCACTCGCACTTTCGCAATATGTGCAGATGGTTGATCTGTTGATTGTAGCTTGTCCAGGATTCTCACGGCTGGATTATTGCACACTGTCCAAGCTGTGTACATACCGACAGGGCCACGCAGATCCAGCTTTTAGCACTGTCTGTCTCGCTTCATCATGTGGACAGGATGTCACTTGTGATGGGGGCCCAGCACTGAGAGACAGGGGAGAATGATCAGAATGTGGAGCGGAACCTTCAGCTGAACCGCCCATCATCCCTGAGTCATGTGGACGGGAGAACCGCCCCACGTGTGGGCTTCAGCAGGGTAATAGGAGCCATTCTGCTGTTTCTCTGCATGAGGGCTGATCCAGCCTCCGCACATGGGTGGCGAAGAGGCCCACGGCTGCTCTCTTCCGGTTCAGTGACATCAGCATGTTTCTCACCTGATGCTTCACTGCTTTTTAACTTTTTGCTCAATATAACATTCTAGAAGTGACTGGATTCACCTGGTGTTCTTATATCGCAGTCTCAGGGGAACACCCACCTGTTTTTGTTATTCCACTTGCCCCTTTTTAGCGTAGCTGTCGGTTTTAACTCGCTGGCCCTCCTCCCGCAGGAGGTGATTAGAGGAATCGGCCTCCTGCGGCTGGGTCGGAGGAGACGGGAGATCTGACCAGGCTAGAAATCCCGGCGCACAGATGCCTGTGGCCTCTCTCTGACATTTTTACCAAAGTGTCGAGGATGTCGCCAGCGCGCAAAAGGTCGTCATCGATTTATCGGGGCTCAATGCGATTTAGCGTCGTTCTCGTGGCGCTTTGTGGTAATAAAGCTTGACTGTTTGTTTGCACAACTTATCTTCTTTAAGTGTTTTCTCCATGTTTTGCCAACGCTCATGGTGCGCCGCGCTGACTCACCGTATGGATGCTAATTGGAGTGACTGATGCCAAATAACATGAAGGTGTTACATACCGCTAAGCAGAAGCATGAATAACTGCAGCCGCCAAGGACAGACTGCTTATACAAAGACTGGTGACTGCTACAGCACGGCCCATTGTTGCTGACAGCCCTTCTTTCTTCAAATCATAGTGACTTGGGATAATTAGCTTCTGAAGTAAACTTCACAAGCATCGGTCTGTAGTTAAGGGCTATTTATTGCTTAGAATCCTTGTGTGAGCGTAGCATGTCACACTTGCAGCGTGTTTTCACCAATCTTCTCGCCATGTTTATCAGGGCTCTTTCCTGCTCCCAAGCTGATTGGGTGAGCGGGTTGAGGTGTCTATGAGTACTTTGCGTGTCTGTGAGCACTCTGCCTGTCTGTGTTCACTCTGCCTGTCTGTGAGCACTCTGCTCGTCTATAAGCACTTTGTGCGTCTATGAGCACTCTGTGCATCTGTGAGCATTCTGTGCGTTTGTGAGCAGTCTGCTCATCTATGAGCACTCTGCCTGTCTGTGAGCACTCTGCTCGTCTATGAGGACTATGAGCACTCTGCGCGCCTGTGAGCACTCTGCCTGTCTATGAGCACTCTTTGCGTCTATGAGCACTCTGCGTGTCTATTAACACTGTGTGCCTGTGAGCACTCTGCGTGTCTATGAGCACTCTGCCTGTATATTAACACTGTGAGTCTGTGAGCGCTCTGCCTGTCTGTGAGCATTCTGCCTGTCTGTGAGCACTCTACCCAGGTGCACTGCCATTTAGCCCATGAGACAGGCTTCGCATTTCCATGACAACCCCGTCACAATAACATGGACAGCTTTCTGAATCTTACAGAGCCCTGTCTCATTCAATCACCGCTCCGCCGCAAAGGAAACCCCAGTGCTTTCTCATCCCTTCATCCCTCCCTCCACGTCCTTCATCCCCTCATCCTTAGTTTTTTTTGCCATTTTCAGTTAGTCCAATGATTAGTTGTTTTTTCGGTCCATCCACATTTCACCGTTCATCCATTACTCTCTGTTTGCTTCAGTTCCCCTCCCGGCGGCGGCGGCTGTGGCAGCGGCACCCTCCCCCCTGCGGCGCGCTGGGGTTTGGGAGCGGGGGGAGGCTAAGCCTCACTGAGCAGAGTGCAAGGGGACGGTAAGCCCTCCGGACAGACAGGGGGCGACCTCGTAAGTGCCTGCGCCCCCCAGCACACAAGCACGCTCCTCTGCTTCGCACATCTCTCAGCATCACGATGAGGTTTATGGGCCATGTAAGTTCAAGGTGCTTGCAGTGAAATGACATTCTGCAGATGAGGGAACCGTGAAACAATCTCACAATTAACAGTCCACTTGCAAACAACATTAAATAGTAAATATGGTAAATGTGCAGTCATTTTATCTGTCTGATCTAAGCTAAAAATACAACTGCTCTTACATGCTGTTATTCAAATTTGCTGCTTGATAAATTTCACTGATTCATCAAAGCACAAGTCACAAAGTCTCTATATGACGCTGTATGACGTGTTCGACTACTGAACAGTATCTGCCAAAACTCCTCAAGCAGACATCAGTGTAGCTAACCTATCTGAGGGCGGTAGAGAGTGCACTTGTAAGGGCGGTAGAGAGTAGACTTCCAAGGGCGGTAGGGAGTGCACTTCTAAATGCTGTGCATGCTGAACTCTTGTTCTTGCATGCAGCTTTGGGCGAGTGGCATGTGTAGCGTAGGCTGCCGTAGCTTTAATGCCCCCCCCCCCCCCGGGTCTTGGGTCACGCGGGTGCCCTCTGTCTCCTCACTCTCACAAACGCTCGCAGTACAGCGAAGCCCTCCCATGGCTTTGCACCAAAAAACAAGGTGATTCTTGAAAAAGTTCTTCTCTACGTAACACTGTAATCTTTACGAAGGACCTCGTGACCTTAAAATCCATCCATTCATCCATCCATCCATCCATCTGTCTGCCTTCAAAGTACCCGGGCAGTGCAGGGTCATGGTTAGGAATGTCTACCTAGCCAAAAATTCACACAGATTTTATTTGATTTCCATGATATTGTGCTGTGCGACCTGCCAGGTACCATCCGAAAAGCCCTTAAAGGCCCGTGTCGGAGGGAGTGAGCTGGCAGCTGCTTCTATCTGCCCCGCGTCACAGAGATCAGGGAGGGAGATTCTGACGCTCAGGAGATGGATCTTACAGCACAAGCAAAAGCGTGGCTGTAGCGCCGCAGCATTAATAAGCGGCCCTTGCCAAGCGAGGAGCCTCTGGGGACAGCAACGGCGAGCGCTCCTCTTTCCGGACAGACACAGCCTCTCCCTCGGACGTGGATCCCCATCTCCGGCTGGAGCAGACAGAGCCGGGGATTGATTGCAGAGTGTCAGTCTGATGGCAAAAAGGTTCACGTTTCCTCACTGCAGGTGCTTTCAGTGTGAAGACTGTGCATTAAAAAGTGCATCCTGTGCATTATTGCTACATGTGCTTAAATGTGTCCTTCCGCTCCACTTTTTCCTCCAGCATTTATATTAATTATGAATCAAAAACAGCCATAACTGCCACTGGTCTCAATTCATATTGCTTCTTCTGTGCATAGCCCGGCTACTACCCGTTAATATATTAGCATATTAATATATTAGCATGGGAATTTGTACTTTTTGTATTATGATTAGCCCTGCATAGACAATGCAAAGATGCTGTTTCTTCAGGTAATCTCTGCTTGGGGTCAAAGGTCACACATCACAGGCTGCGGGCAGTCAAACACATTTGATTAGTTTAATGCTGATGTAATTGGATGATTGGACACCTATATGAGGCACACACCCTCGCTTCTCCTCCTAAATATGGCCGCAGAAGATCTATATACAGTGCTCATAGAAAGTCTTGGGACACTTGCTTACATCTGTAATAATGTTGCCAATTCACTGGTCTCATAATATAATCCATCGGCAAACAATGTTTAATGTATATGCACATATCTTCTGCACAGACATTTTCTTTTTAAGCGCCATCGTTTTTATGACCGACTTGTTCCCTTCTGTTCTTGCCATTCTGCTCTTAATTGCAATTGTAGTCATTGGCCCCAATGGGATACTAATGACAAACGTTTGTTTTATGTCATTGCAAAGGGGCAGTGTGTGGCTCCATAGGCCACGTCTCGGTGCCTGTGATCAGAAGGCCCTTCACGTCGGATCTGTGCCCGACCTCGGCACCCTAACCGCCGGCTCCCTGGGCACTGCTCCCTGTGCCTGACCTCGGCACCCTAACCCCCAGCTCCCTGGGCACTGCCACCCGTGCCCGACCTCAGCACCCTAACCCCCGGTTCCCTGGGCACTGCCACCCATGCCCGACCTCGGCACCCTAACCCCCGGTTCCCTGGGCACTGCCACCCATGCCTGACCTCGGCACCCTAACCCCCAGCTCCCTGTCATATAGTCATATAGTATATTAAAATACAGTAAAATGACTGGACAGTAAGTGGCGTGGCCATTAAAGACACTGATTTTGTAATGTGAATGCTGCTGGATCGGACCCTGGAAAAGATGAAGTTAGGCACCTCTGCACTAGGTGCTCAACCTGCTTTTTTCTCCACTGAAATAAAATATTAAGTAGCTTTGGGGAAAATCATCAGATGACCAGCAATGTCATTCAGTTTATTACAAATGCTTTCTGCAACATTTTGGAAGATGGTTAAGCCTATGAATTTGTGACTGATTAAGAATATAAAGTTCTGTGAAGATTTACTTAATTTAAGGGATATTCACATTGAAATGTTTTTTTCCTAATAACAGCAGTGCTGGTTATCCCTGTGCTGATGACAAATTTGGGATCAGACTCTGCCCAATGGGCACATGCCTGAGGGGAGGGATATCCCATGCCTAACCCCCCACCCCCCAGAACCCTTTGATGCCCTTTGAAGGTGAGGCAGTTCTTTTGGAGCGCCCTCACACTGCTGTGCAGACAGACTCCGTGTGTTTGGGCTGTTTCCAGCAGGGCGGCGCTGTTCGGGCTGAGGCCCTCGCTGTCTGTGAGTGTCTGTCTGTGACTGTCTGTCTGTATGTGTCTGTCTATGTGAGTGCGTCTGTCTGTATAGGTCTGTCTGTGTGAGTGCGTCTATCTGTGAGTGTCTGTATGTGTCTGTCTATGTGAGTGCGTCTGTCTGTGTGTCTGTCTGTATGTGTCTGTCTGTGTGAGTGCGTCTGTGTGAGTGCGTCTGTCTGTGTGTCTGTCTGTATGTGTCTGTCTATGTGAGTGCGTCTGTCTGTGTGTCTGTCTGCGTGTCTGTCTGTGTGAGTGCTTCTGTCTGTGAGTGGCTGTGTGTGTCTGTGTCTGTCTGTGAGTGTGTGTGTCTGTGTGAGTGCTTCTGTCTGTGAGTGTCTGTGTGAGTGCATGTGTCTGTGTGTCTGCATGCGTCCTTCTGTGAGTGTCTGTCTGTGTGAGTGTTTATGTCTGTGAGTGTCTGTGTGAGTGCATGTGTCTGTGTCTGTGTGAGTCCTTCTGTTTGTGAGTGTCTGTGTGAGTGCATTTGTCTGTGTGTGTGTCTGTGTGTGAGTGTCTGTGTGTGCGTGTCTGTGTGTGTGTCTGCATGCGTCTGTCTGTTTGTGTCTGTGTGTCTGTATGAGTGTGTCTGTCTGTGTGTCTGCATGCGTCTGTCTGTGAGTGTCTGTCTGTTTGAGTGTCTGTCTGTAAACGGTCATGAACAGAAATGTACTGTGATAAAGATGCTCCCCAAAAAAATTAGACGAGGTGTTGATCCATGCCACAGATTGTAGTAGGCATGGCCTATGTGAAGCACCAACCAATTTTTCTGCATTTTCAATGACCCGACTGTCTTTCCCTTAAACTAAAACAGAACAGTAAAAGCAGTTTGGAGTCTGTCTGTCCAACATTGTCTTTGGGAAGCTCTGTCTCCCTGAATGGATGGTGGGGCCTGCACTGAGTTTCAAGCAGAAATCCTTAGGTAACACCACCTTTATGTCACCCGAGCTTCGCTGTGGGCTTGAGTAATACGGCCTGTGCGCATATTTGCTATTGATTCTGCTTCATCATTAGTCTACCTCTTTGACCTACTCGATGCATCTCCCCCCACGTGTGTCTCCCGCTGACATCAGTGATGCAGCATCGCCTGATAGGGGTAGGCAGAAAATCGTGGCAGCAGGTCGATAGGAGAGTTGGAATCCTCAACATTTCCCTACACATGGCAGGTTTGGACCTCAAGTGGAGACTGATTGGTACCTGTAGGGTGTTAGGCTGCCCCACTAAATTGTTGAGTACATAGGAATACAAGAAATATGTAGCTGTGGGTGGTGCGTGGCTCTGTGGATTAGGATCTATGTTTGGGAAGTTGCAGTCAAATTCCATGGTCAGTAAAGTGATTTCACTGTTGGACCCTTGAGTGAGGCCATCAACTTCAGTTGTAGGAGATTCTGGCAGACTCCACTCTCTCAGCTGTGCACCACTTTGGATAAATGTGTCTC
Organism: Petrocephalus schoutedeni; assembly: GCA_026780765.1. Taxonomy (NCBI): domain Eukaryota; kingdom Metazoa; phylum Chordata; class Actinopteri; order Osteoglossiformes; family Mormyridae; genus Petrocephalus; species Petrocephalus schoutedeni. Next base: position 13,879,497 of record JAODKL010000039.1, read on the forward strand.
ATAAATAAAATAGAAGTTTGCTGGGCTTTCAGACAGTGACAGAGTCAAATGTTTGTCAAGGTATGAAGGTTTGTTTTATAGGCAAGATGGAACAACATTTGCTTAGCGAAAGTGTATGAACCATACCAGAATAAAATTGTACACACTGCCTACTGCTTTTATGACTCATCCTTTAGACTATAGTTACTTTGAGGGAAATAGAACATCAGTGATGATGGAGAGCAGTCTCCGGCTGTAGGGTTAAGCTAATCAACCTTGCGTCAAGCCTTCCCACCTCATATTTTACAAGGTGTATTCTAGCTGGGTTTAGGATGTAAAGCGAGTCTTACAGCAAGGAGATCCTCCCTTGTGTTTTTTTGCAGAGGGACAGGTTCATCCGTTTCAGGAACGTGTCTGTGTTGGATTTCCAAGGTGATTCTCCTGGAAGTTCTAGCCTGGCATTGTGAAGGAAAGTCAGGTGCCCCACCTGAAACCCAGTAGCAGAAAAGCAGGCTGTACAACTGTCAGATGCTGCTTATGTTCTCCTTACCTCAACCACCAAGGATCATTAGTGGTATCCATCACGTTTGACCTGCAATTCACAGAATGGAGGAGTGGAAAGCTACAAACTGCACCTGCTGGGGTCATTTGGCAGTTGGATTTTTGTAAGTTGTTTTTAATCAAGCATGCTGACCTCAATGCCGGATGAGTTGTGTGGAACTTATGGAAACAGATTTCAGAGTGCCAGTGTACTCAACGACCTCAACAAGAGGTCGTGTTGGGATTATTGGTTCTTATTAGGCCAATGAGATTTCCTCCCACATTCAGAAAACCTGTGGTTAGGTGAACTGGTGTCTCCAAATTGCCGTGTGCGAGTGTGTGTTCGGTATAATAGATTGGCATCCTGTATAGCAGTGTTTCCCAAACCGGTCTTCCCTGCAAAAACATGGACAGTCTGCAGATACAGCTCAGAAGGCATTATTAACTTTGTAAACCAGTGAGAAACCTGCTGAACTGTGTCACCTGCACCTCATGAAATGTTACTATAAAAGGTATAACAGTGTGACCTGCTTGTCCTTCAGTCCGTATGGATGTTAGAAATGTAACATCAGGCTGGTGTGAGAAGGTAGAAGGTTCCCAGTACCTGACATGGGTGGATACATGAGGGGGTGCCTGAAATATCAAATGCCAAAAAGTGTGGCTCAGTCACCAAAAAGCATTTCTCACAATATACGAAATCCAAAAGGCCTATAGAAGAAACCACTCCCTACACCTCACCCCACAAAAAAGCAAAATCACCCAGCTAATCCTATTTATTCCCAGCATGACAATCAGTCCAGTTCAGGCCAGCTGGGCTTCATTAACCATGATGCTTGTTGCCACGGGACTGGTGATCAATCACCATGGCAACATAAAACCATTGGCCGCATTACCCGTCCTCCCTCCGGCTCACACGGGCCTCTCTGACTTAAAATCAGAGCAAAGACCAACGTAATAAGCCAGCATTAGGGGATGCGTGCTTGGCAGTCTGGGGTACAAGATCCCAGTCTTCCAAATACCACAAGCCAAAACCAGTAAAGCCGGGCATGTGAATTCCCCAAACTGGTGTAATCTGTTTGCAAGAAAAAAAAGCATCCTGCTTAAAAACGGCCATCTTCTACTAATGTTGCTCTTTGGAGATTTCATAAACACATTATTTATGCTTATTACAGTGGCTTTACTGCAGTACAGTGATTGGTATAGCTAAAAGCTATACTAAAATTATCTAATACTTTTATTATTATTAAATGAGGTGTCATGCTAATGTTTTCAAGGAACCTGAAAAATAAAAATGCTTAAAAGTGGGAATAGTATTAAATATTTTTATATGTTTGTATAGGCCCCACGTTTGTTATTAAAGTAAAGTTATGGTTAAGTAAGGCAGACTATCTTTGGGGGTGGGGGGCAGGGGTAGAGTATACCTGTGATCTGATGAAATAATTTCACTGTCTTCTGATGAATATGACCATAAAAAGACCGGGAGGTGGGGGGGGGGGGGGTACCTACCTAAACGAATTGGCGGTGATGTAGGGAGGCTGAAACACAGCAGCCTGTTTAGCTCTCCTGTAGTGAACAACTTCCCCCAGGGCCCTGTCTCCTCAAATCCTTTTTGTCATGTATGGAGCGTGATATCTCAAAGGCAGCTGCTCTCGTTCTGTGTGCGAAGAGGCAGACGAGCGTCTCGTGGGAGGATATGGGGGGGGGGGGCTGGCCGCGCTTACCAGGACAATCCTTGCCCTGTACCTCGTAAAGCGGGGGTTAAGTCAGGCCCCTGTGAGACACATACAGAGCCGGCAGTGCTGGGCTCTGATCTCTGCGGACCTATACTCTGCAGTCCTTCTGTGGTCCTGCAAAGTGGGGCACGGTGGAGATCTGGAGGGAGAGCAGCAGAGGGAAGAGGTGTTGAATGGAGACAGCTGGAGTTTTACAGCCATGCTGTGATTGTGGAAATCACTCAGAGCAAAGCAGAAATGGCAGGGATGGGGGTTGGGGTGGTGGTGGGAGGAGTCACCTGACAGACGGGGGTGGTGGTGGGAGGAGTCACCTGACAGGTGGCGGTGGGAGGAGTCACCTGACAGGCAGGGGTTCCGCTTTCCTCTGTAATGAGGGAGGAGCCACAGATTGTCCCTTGACTCTCAGCTCACTGCATGATTGGCAGCAGGGCGGGGTGGGGGGGGGCGGGGCGACCTGTGCAGACTTGTTACGTGATTCTGGTGTGCTTGCTTTTTTTTGTGGGTGAGGGACCAATAATGGCGGGGAGGTGGGGGGTGCACATTGCTGCTCCCTATAAAAGAGCTTAGACAAAGAAGAGTCTGCCTGCAACTGGAGATGTCTGATGGCTGAGAGACATGCTTCTTTAAGAACGGGGGCCCCTGGAGGCTGGTGGTGTAATAGCAGCTGATTATTTATTATTCATAAGGCTGCCCTGACTGTGAGTAGACCACATGCTCCTGTCCTACTTTTCACTGCCCTGTAAAGCCCTTGCCCGTCACATCCCGGGGGGTATTTTACTCTCTGGCTGTCACTATTTCCATCACTGTCTGTATGTACAAATATAGCACCATGGGAACCATTTGAGGAGCGAAGGAGCCGGGTGTACCTGCTGCAGACGCGGTCTTTGTGCGCGCACAGGCATGACACACCGATGACCACCTTCAAGGACGCAAACGGCGCACGTTAATGCAGTGACGCGGCATTTCTCACATCGATGGACTCGCGGCCAGTGATAGATACGCGCGTCGGAGTGGCCTTGGTTATCGTGGAGTGTCCGGACTGTTAACATTGCTGAGCGATGGTTATACACTCTCAGTCTGCCCGCCCCCTGGTCACATGACCCCTCTCACAAGCCTCAGCTGGATCGGTTTGACATGAGGGCTGATATAATATCCATGCATTAGTAGGAGCTGTCAGTGTAACCATCAGGGCTGTGTCACTCAAATATAGACCTGTGGCATCGCTGGAAGAGGCTTTTTCTAACTTGAACACCTTCAAGTCAGTAGCCTTTCTCAGTATAGTGTAGGAGGCCGTGTCCGACCTGGTGCACTGTAATTGGCTAAAAGGACACCTTGATGTGTCCTTGCACTGGTGATGTTTCGTGGTCTTTGGTCTCTCTGGGATTATCAATGCCAGGGGCCCCAGATCATAGGCTTGCTTCTCTGCTGTTCTTCTCTACCTCTCACTCTCTCATTCTCTTTCTTTACGGTGCATCGCCTTTGTCTTCCCCTGGCATTCCAGCTCGGCGAAGATCAATATGGAATCAGAGTATTCTATCTCTCCTGGCTGCTGCTGGGTCCCTGCTGGTTGGGTCATGTGATCTGTCACATGACCATTACTGGCCACAGGCGCAGAAGTGCCAGAAAGAGCATGACGCTCGCCCAAACTCAGCAAGGGCATTGGCTGTCTTTTATGAATGGACCTGAGGCCTGGACTGATTTATTCGCATTCATGAGTTGTCAGTTATTTTATTTAAAAAATTGATTAAATCGATAAATTCACAAGTGTACCCAGACTGAGGTAAGAAACACTGTCCCCGCTGATCGATTACTGTCTGCTTCCGAGAGCTTCCTTGTGATCGATACCATTCCCCTCCATGGCAGGCAGCTTATCGCTTTCTTGTTTCCTGTTTTCACTTCTCTCCTGGGTTTAGGTTCAAGATTCAAAATTCAAGATTCCTTATGTTTGTACATCAGCACATAGGAATTCTCTCTCATGCCATCCAGCCAGTAAAATATCAAAGTAGACACATAACTAAGAACTACAGAGGTCTGCACCTGCATATCCACACATCCTCTTAATGGCATTTGATCTTTAGCAGTTGTTATTTAGCTACACAAATAACTCACAACATTTGTGAGGTTCGCTTCTTGTCCGGAGTTTCTCTCGATTTATTCCCCACTCCAGTACGGACTGTGTCGCATTCACTCCTCTTTGAAGCATGTGGCTATGGTCTCTGTGATACTTTGGTGCCATCAGAGAGGGATGGCTTTAACTGCTATTATGACTCTGCTATTATCTGAAGATAATTACACTATGGTTGTTCCTGGAACTTATCCTTTAGCAGTAGAATTTCTGAAAAAATCGAGGAAGGAATTCTGCAGTCAAGGGTATTGATCCGAGCTCTGAGTGCCAGTAGGCAGGTTATGGACTCAGTGGCTTTAAAAAAAGCTTTAGCAGTGATATTGGTAAGTGGAGTCGATAGCTTTGCCAATGGTTTTAATACTAACTTCAGCATATGGAGGGAAATGTCTTATTAAACAAGTCAAAGGCTTTTGCAATGGCTGTGGCAGGTGGAGACAGATGTTTTAGCGTTTGGAATCGATGACTTTAGCAATGACTTTAGCATTTGGAGTCAATGGTCTTAGTAGTGACTTTAGCATTAAGAATCGATGCCTTTATCAATAACTAACATTTAGACCTGATGACTTTAGCGATGACTTTAGCATTTAGAATTAATGGCTTTAGCAATGATTTTCGCATTTAGTATTCCCATTTCCTGTACAGTATAAGTAAATGACAGCAGTTACTCTTTTATCCTGGTTTTCGTTTGGATTGTATCCTGTGGCTGTGGTCCTTAACCATTGTGCCACCTGCCATTTTGTCTTATTTCACACCTAAACTGTGTGAAATATGTACATTTGCTGGCTCTGCGCGCTCATCTGCGGCACCATGTGTGAGCGTCTCAGTCAGGGGGAGTCCTGGACGCCGCGCCGTCCAGCTGGATTTCAGCGATAAGATGCGAGTCATTCAAGGGGCTGCAAGATGGCCTCTCTCTCTCTCTCTCTCGCTCGCTTGCTCCGATCAGACTGGGAGATTAATACGGGGTGAGGGGAGGGGGTCAGCGTGACGGGCCGATGCGCCAAGAGCTCGGCATGGCTGGCGTGGGCCGCCGCCCCGTCATCCGCCCGTGCTGGCAGCTCCACCCGCAGCATATGTCGTGTGCTGGAGGCTGGCTGGCGGCGCCGGCGGGGCCGTGTTCTCCGGCGTCGGCGAGCGGCTGGTGGCGGCAGCCGGCTCTGAGTCATGCTACGTTCCGTCCCCGTCCCTGTCCCGGGGCCCCTCCCCCACACTCACCTCCTGCTCCTGGTGAGCTTCTCAAAGCAACAGTATGTCCTGAGAGAGATAAATGGCCCAGACCAGGTGCTGTCAGCAACCACAGGGCATGCTGGGAAGGTGCCCCCCCCCCCCCCCAACATTCTCAAATCAAACAAACTGCACATGCGCTTGGTCATTGCTGCCTGTCTCTCCCCCCTCTCTCGTACAGTGTCAATGTGCTGTACGCCCCCCCCCCAAAAAAAATCACAGTCCATTCACCTTGTCTGATAACTATAACCATAGCACAGAAAAATCAACTATGCCCAACTCCAAAAGAACACTCTTTTAACACAGAAGGTTGTCAGACTTCGGCATTAAAATATGAACCAAAACAAAACCTTTAAGCCTGGTAAAATGTAACAGAATCTCAGTAAAATCTGAGAATCCCTTCTCCAACACCTAAGCACTCGATGTTCCCAGTTTAGCTAATTTAGTTGGATTTTCCTCGCAGCGGGTGTATCGCGGAGAGGGCTGTTAGTAGCTTGAACTGAAGAGGTTTGTTTTTCTGCTGCCTCTGTCATTTTAGCGAAACATCAGAGGGCTGTTACAGACCCGCTGTACATCTTTCAGAAGAGAAGGGACCCCCTTGCCCCCCAGGGCACCGGCACGCGTCAAGGCCAGGCCATTAAGAAGCTAGGCTGAGGGCGGGGGGGCTCTTCTCCCTCACGCGGGGGTTGGAGCGGCGACGATGCTCCAAGCGGCAGCGGCCTCTGATAGATAGGCGGACGGGAGATGGAAGATGTGAGCGGAATATTAAAAGAGCCCAGCAGTGCTCGCTGGATTGGGGGATGGGGGGATGGGGTTATGGGGGGGCGGCAACAATAAAGGCTGGCA
>JAODKL010000039.1:13886040-13901218 GCA_026780765.1 Petrocephalus schoutedeni
GATGTCGACAGCTGTCGTTAGAGGCGTCTCTGTGCTGTGGATCTGGGGGATGCCGTCCTTCTCTGTAGGGTTGTCGAAAGCTGTCGCTAGAGGCGTCTCTGTGCTGTTGATCTGGGGGACGCCTTCCTTCTCTGTAGGGTTGTCGACAGCTGTCGTTAGAGGCGTCTCTGTGCTGTGGATCTGGGGGACACCTTCCTTCTCTGTAGGGTTGTCGACAGCTGTCGTTAGAGGCGTCTCTGTGCTGTGGACCTGGGGGACTCCTTCCTTTTCTGTAGGGATGTCGACAGCTGTCGTTAGAGGCGTCTCTGTGCTGTGGATCTGCGGGACGCCTTCCTTCTCTGTAGGGATGTCGACAGCTGTCGTTAGAGGCGTCTCTGTGCTGTGGATCTGGGGGATGCCGTCCTTCTCTGTAGGGTTGTCGACAGCTGTCGTTAGAGGCGTCTCTGTGCTGTGGATCTGGGGGATGCCTTCCTTCTCTGTAGGGTTGTGTCACGTTTTGGATGCGAGCGAACAGGTGATGCAATAAGGGGACTCGAAACCAGACGTGCAAGAAACGACACAAGACTTTAATGACAGGACTGGGGAATCAGACTTGAAAGCGGACTAATATACACAACACTAATGATCATTGACAAGACACGGCTGGCGAATGCTGGGATTCCACACGAGGGCAGCGAGGGGGCGTGGCACACAGGAGGACCGGACGGGAGGGCATGACAGGTTGTTGACAGCTGTCAATAGAGGCGTCTCTGTGCTGTGGACCTGGGGGACTCCTTACTTCTCTGTAGGGATGTTGACAGCTGTCAGTAGAGGCGTCTCTGTGCTGTGGACCTGGGGGACTCCTTCCTTCTCTGTAGGGATGTCGACAGCTGTCGTTAGAGGCGTCTCTGTGCTGTGGATCTGGGGGACGCCTTCTTCTCTGTAGGGATGTCGACAGCTGTCGCTAGAGGCGTCTCTATGCTGTGGATCTAGGGGACTCCTTCCTTCTCTGTAGGGATGTCGACAGCTGCCGTTAGAGTCGTCTCTGTGCTGTGGATCTGGGGGACTCCTTCCTTCTCTGTAGGGTTGTCGGAACTGTGACTCTCATTGTAGCAGCTGTGCATCAGCAACACACATTGCCTTGTTCACATACCACAGCTGAATCGGTGGCGGTACTGAAGAAGGCCACTTGCTCTCAGTGAATCTGGTAGGTCAGGCCTTCGCTAATGTCAGCCACAATCTACTATCTAGTTTTGGTATAGCTGTGACATTCCACCTTATAGAAAGACGGTTTGTGTCCTGATATCTTCTTCATACTCTGCTCTCTATCATCTCTCTCCAATATCCCACCTATTCTGTCTATTGCCCCCTACTGGCATATATGTATGTAGCACAACACAACAATATTTAATTCCATAAATAAGTACAAATGACTAAACGTATAAGAAACATTTACAGTGCATTTTTAGTTACATACTACAGTTTTGGAGAGTCTTGGAGGAACAATCTTGGTCTTGTGTTATTTAACACATTAGTTTGCCAAAATTGCATAGCCAATGTCCAGCATCTGATGTGCAATAAATGTTAGGTACACTATATCTTGGATCTCTTGGAAATTAAACCAAATTGTCCCGAAACAGTAATGATATTACTGGGTACTATTAAGCTTGGAAAGAGCTGTAAGTGCATGGAGACGATGTGATTTTTATAGCAAGAAGTGCTGGTGCTCTGTGCATTGAGTTTAAGGCTTGAGATTAAATAAAGAGGCATCTTCTCCTCGCTAAGCCCTCCGCAGCGTCACTTCCTCATCAGCTGCTGTATCCAGTCCATTGCATGTGGAGCAAGAATATGAGTTAGCATACGAGTTAAAAAACTAATTTGGGCTGATTGGAATTATGCAAATGATGAGTTAGTGCCTTTCTTAAGTGCTTCGCCAGACTGAAAAGCCTCTGGCAACTCGGCGCATTAGCAGGAAGACTCCGCTGATTGGCTGGGAGAGCGCGTCTCGGGTCACGCCGTCTGCGTCTCGCGGTGCCGAGCATTGACACTCCTCTTAAATGTGAGGGGCGGAGACAAGCTCCCGACGCGGCTTGGGTGGAGCCTACAGTATGTCAGGCAGTGCAAGGCACAATGTAGGGGTGCACCCTGCACGGGATGCCAGTCCATCGCGGGGTACACTCACAATCCATGGGATGCATTTCTTTGCAACCTGGAGGAAAGATGCATGGGCCGGCATGGTGGCACACTGCTTAGCGCTCACAGCCTCACACCTCTGGGACCATGGAACCGAGAACATGTGAAGTCAGCATAGGGGTATCCGAGCTCTTGACCTAATATGCCGCACTGAGCCGTGTCTCTCAGATCTCGGTTTAATTATTCGGCAGATGTATTTATCTAAAGCAGTGTTTCCCAATCTAGTCTTTGTGGACATGAAGACTATCTAGCGGGGAACTAAAAACGTGGACCATCTGTGGGTCTCCAAGGTCCGAGTTGGGAAACACTGATCTAAAGCAATGTTCAGCCAAAAGCAGGGTCAGGCAGTCCTTGCAATATTCGGGGGTTAAGGGCCTGGTTCAAGCGCCCAGTGACATCATTCTGCCAGTTCTGGGATTTCAGCCAGCAATCTTCTGATCACAAGCGCAGTGTCCCGACCCACTGAACCACAACCTGCCCCCAGTGAAACATCCAGAATATCATCTGACTCATGGAGTCCTTCACTCTCAAACGCGTGTAAATACAAAGCTGCTCCATGCAGCACAAACAGCGGCAGGGCATATCCCAGAACCTCTGCAGCAGATGTTTGACATTTCCCACGGAGGAGCCAAAGTCTCTCCACAGAAGAATGAGCTAGCTGTCAGTAATGGCGACAGATCGTCATAATGGTTTTTGAAGGCTGGAAATCCAGGTCCCAGAAACACATCGTCAACCTACAGAGGAGTGTTTTACACAGTAACCCTTTACATCTACATGTATTTGCAGGACAGCATCTTATGTTCGAAGAGTGGTCTAATGGTTACTGATTTACAGATGAAATCTGGCATATTTTAGGTCACAGGTAGTCTTTATCTTCATATATGTAATTTACAGGCAAGAAAAAAATGAAGGACAATGACTCAGTTAGGGACAATGCATCCTGCCAAACGGATGTGACTTTGGTCTCCAGTGAGCAGCATTTTTTTGAGTTATTACAAATTAACAATAAAATAGTCCGAGTAATGACAAGGGCAGTGCTTGGCGGTTGCGGCTGCAGCCCGAGTCCTGCACTCTCGTTCCGATAAACGGGTAACGGGCTATATCCAGCCGACATTTGCCTCTCCCGCCCGACGGCTCACACTTCATTATGGAGAGCATTTATCACGGCCTGCAGATCCAGTGATATCCTACGCGGCGACAGCACCGTGTGTGGGCTGCTGAGCCGAGGCGCTCGCTCTCTTTGCCGAGTAATTGATTGATCGGAGGCTCCGTGGAGTGTGTGGGTTTGTCCGGACATGCCGCTAGGCTGTGCTGTCCATACGTCTTTCCGGAAGGAGCCAGGGTGTGCTATCGATTAGTATACTGTGTACATACTTACGGTATCAGCATAGCATCTGTCTACTTACTTCGTATCAGAGGGGGGCCTGGACAGCACAGACAGCACAGGGCACATGGCAGGGGGGCACCCCAAAAAGGGATGCCTGACAAATAAAGTACTAAATTATGGAGCTTTTTTAATCATTCTAATCAATTAATGCAATTATGTCTTGGTATCAAGCATGAATGCAGTTTGTTTTCTTTGTGTGGACATTGTGAGAAGAGTGTGGGAATTCACAGTTGCATCAACATAATTTGCAGGATGTTCCACCCATTCAGTCTGCCATCGGTGCTCATTCCAGACATACTGAGCCTTAAAATAGACAGTCTGCGATCAAATAACGCAGCGTAAAGGCTATACAGTATGCAGTGAGTAGTCCCTCAGGTGTAGCTTCTCACTGCATCTTCTTTACACAGTACTTTTATCCTTCTTTCATCCATTGCTTCATCAGCTGGAAACAAGAGAAGATTCTAGGATTGTTTAAGTATCCAAACTCACAGACTAGATAAACTGGAAATAATAATAAAAAAAAATTGAATAATAACACTGATGAACAGATGTTTTTTTTATTATTATTATTTTTTGGTACTTAAACCTCTACACCCTTGTTTCTGTGTGTTGGGCCACATTATGTCCACTCATTGCATCCCAGTAAATGTAGTATTGGATTTAGATATATATTTAGACATATTTACATATATAGGATTTAAATATAGGATTTGGAAATCCTATGGAAACACATAAGCCCATTCCATAAGCCCCTCTGTATAAAGGCTGTAAGTAACATGAAGATGCCAGATTTAGACATCAGACTAGGAGTGGGAATCGAAACCCGGTTCCAATTTAGAACCGGTTTTAATTGTTGCGATGCATCGGAATTGCACACCGCCGACATTATTGATTCCTCTAACGATTCCTCTGGACTTTCTGGCGTTGTGCGAGGTGACATCACATGACGTCACACGCCGCGACTTCTACATCATGGAGCAGAAGAAGCAGTCCAAGGCGTGGTTGCATCTTAGTAGGAAAGATGACCATTGTGCAGTTTGTAACCAGTGCAAAGCCATTTAAAGGCAGCTCCAGAAAGACGAACCCCATTCACGCTCGCTGTCCAGGCAGCAAACCCCATTCGCGCTCGCTGTCCAGGCAGCAAACCCCATTCGCGCTCGCTGTCCAGGCAGCAAACCCCATTCACGCTCGCTGTCCAGGCAGCAAAGTTTAATGAGGGGGACGAGATTCGGTTCTGACAGCTAATAAAACAGCTGCTTTTGGTGCTGAAAACTGTGCAGGGCAACTGTTTTTATTTTAGAAATATGTACCTAACCAAGTCTAATTACTTCCACAGAATTATAATCAGTGATAAATTAATATTTAGTTATTTGGAATTGATAAGGGAATCGATAAAGAATCAGATTGATAAGAAGAATCGATAATGGCATTGATATCAATAATTTCTTATCGATTCCCATCCCTACATCAGATACTGCAGAATAATTCAGGAATTCCTGCAGAAGCAAATCGCACTTCTGGGCGAGTGATTCCGCCTTCATCTACATACTGTAGAAAATCCAGACAGCATCAATGACCCGGCATTTGTCGAGTCATCTGACATTATGGGAACTCTTTGCAGAGATGCGTCCGACTTCGGAGTCCATTATCCGCCGGTCGGCAGAGCGAGATTCCGCCTCCCTGCCGCCTGGTTCCTGGCTGATTCCGCTTTTCTCGCTTTGATGGCTGCTGAATATGCATGTGGCCCGGTGAGCCGTGGGTCTTGGTGAGGATTGTTACTCGAGCGCGCTTCAGCCTCGCTCCACCCTGGAAATCGGATCTGATAATCAGGCAGTGGCATCGCTGTGGCACCCCGCCAGCTCCACTGGGCCGGGCCCGGCTCGCTGATTCTGCCGGGGCTCTTTGGTCATGGAGCATCTGTACTCATCCCCATGTCTCATGTCACAGTACATGTCCAGATTGAGCACCAGGCCGGGAAACAGACTTCCTGGCCAGAAGGAGTATTTTCAGACACACGGAATCTCACCAGTGTGGTCCATGGGGGTTCTCCTCCCGCCGTCAATGAACCATGACGCATGACTAGCCTGTGTCCTGTGAGGAGTTTGCAGCCCAGCCTCCTGTTCTGTGCAGCCTGAGATAGGCTCTGGGCTCACCAGGATCCTGCACTGAATAAGCAGCCATGAAGGTGGATGGATGGGCTCTTTAGCAGCCACAGTCTGGCAGGACCACAGTAGCGTGCCTCTGAGATGGTACAAAGAAATCTCCTGGCATGGAGTTCTTCAAATGAGACCCAGTGGAACCATAATCTTGGTGGATTCTGTGTAGATTCAGTCATTTGTTACAAGACAGCTGCTATTCCTTCTCCAGTCATTAGTCTGATAAAAAAAAGAGCCACAGAGTGAAATCACAGCTCTGGTCATAAAGCATTTAAGAGACAAAGGAACATAAGGCGGCTTATGGGAAGCAGTGCAGTACTTCACCAGCGAAAGGTATAGTGCACTAATGATACACTATATTGTGCTATAGGGGAAAGCTCTGTCGTTATCGGAGTAAAATCATTTGACTTGGCATTTAAAAATATTAATGAAATAATCAGTGGCATTTTAAAGAAGCAAATAAGCCCATGTCTGGGTAGTCACAGTCCAAAAGATTCTCACGGTATAAAAGTTGAGCGCTAACAAATTGTGTGGCATATCCTGCATTTCTCCAAGCAAACTGCAACGACATAAAATACAGATCCTTGGGTAAATCATTTATTGTAGCACAGAGCCCACAAAACAGGCTTCATGATGTCTTCTCACTGGTACTAAAATAAAAAAAAACTGACAGCATTAGGTGAAAAACTGCCTTTTTCAAGCGTGCCTTTTAAATAAGAGGCCCGGCTGGTTGTGGTTCATTTGTCCGCTCGCGGCCCAACTGTGCTGAATGTGCCGCAGCCGTACATCACTGTGGATTCAGCCTGGCTCATCTTTTGCTGTTGTTTTAAATGAACATTTTTAAACATTTTGGTCAAAATAATGTACAAATGAGAATCAGACAGTTCCCCCAGAACCACTTAAAGCCCTTGCTGAAGGGCCCATTGGTGACATCACTCTGTCTCTATCTACCAGCCTCCTCCTGAGCACATACTTCAGACCTGCAAAGCCATTTCGCATTTGACAGTGGCAGTTTCAGTTCTGCCAGTTCTCAGAATCAGACTCACAGGCTAAAGATTCATAAAAGTCCTCGTCTTCATACAGGACCGTATGCCTGCCTTAAGCGGAAGGTCATTGGGTCAAATCCAGTGGTTGGCAGAATGAATTCACTGGTGGGTTCTCTAGCAAGGCCCTTACCCCTAATTAACCAGTTTTCTCAGTTGTATTTGATTTTGGATAAAAGCACCTGCTAAATAAATGTAAAAATATTTTTTGGAGCGGTGGAGTGTGGCTTAGCAGGTTAGGGTACTCTGCCTGTGATCGAAAGTGTACTGGTTCACATCCCAGGGTCATCAAAGTGGTTTCCCTAGTAGGCCCTTAACCCCCTAGTACTCCAGGAACAGTCTGATGCTGCTTTATCAAAAAAGAAAATGCATGTCATTTTGGATAAAAGCATCTGCTCTGTAAATGAAAACGTGAAATTTAAATTTGAATAAGAACAGAAAAATAAAAACGCAGTGAACTGTCGGACATTCTGCTGGCTCTCGCAGGCATGGGGGGGGGAGGGGGTGGCATAGACACAGGCATCCTCGTATATTTTAATTGGCCTGCTGTCTTGAAAAATGTGTTGTGTGGGCGAAAGCTCAGATGGATACTGGGGTGATTCTAGAAAGTTCTAGTGTGTCACATTACCCTTACTCAATAATCAGGCCTGCGTGTTCATAATCAGCAGCTCATCCACAAAACCATCCACCTACTTACTAGTTGGGTATTACTAAGCCAGGTCTCAGCCTTTTCCTGGGAATTCCGTTGTCATGGATATCACTGATCGATTTCTGACCATAACAATTTAGTGGCTAGAGTGAGAAATGGAGGAATGCACAACTTAACATTTTAAATGGTTTGGTGCAGTTTTAAAAGTTAAACAATTACTGCAGAATTGAGTCTTATATCACCTATGATAATGGTGGTATTGACAATAAGTGCTGGTTGTTTGCATGCATAATGAAAATATTACTCATTTTAACTCTCCTCTGCTAATTATAAAGTAATTTTATACAGAAGTCCTCAGCAGAGTGGGATGGAGGGGAATTGATGATGCTGACTGGGTATACTATGAGTTTATCTTGATAGAGGAGCATTTGAAACGTTAGGTCTTGAATCTTTGTCAGACACTGTCCAAAAGACTGTTAGCCTGTGACATAAAGTACTGCCACAGCATGATAAACACTGATGATCTGTGGATTCTTAGAGCTAGCCTTAGAAGCAGTCTTAGAGGTAGCGTCAGTTTCAGAGGTGGCATCAGCGTTAGAGGAAGCAGAAGCCTTAGATGCAGTGTCAGCCCCAAATGCAGTGTCAACCCTAGAGGAAGCTTCAGCTTCAAAAGCAACAACAGCTTGCGATAATGTCAGCTTTGATGCAGCGTGAGCATGAAATATGGTAATCTGATCATCTTAGAGGCAGTGTCAGCCTTTGAGGCAGCATCAGCCTCAGAGGAAGTGTCAGCCTTAGAGGCAGCATCAGCCTCAGAGGAAGTGTCAGCCTTAGAGGCAGCATCAGCCTCAGAGGAAGTATCAGCCTTAGAGGCCATATGATAATTTGATCATCTTTGAGGCAGTGCCACCCTTAGAGACAGCGATAGCTTGAGATGTTATAATTTGCTAGGAGTGGTGAAATTCACCAAATGCAATTCCACTGCAGTAGGAAGTCTTGATTCAAACAGACATTTCTGCCCTAACCAGAGAGGGAGCTTCATCATTCTGCCCTAACCCGAGAGGGAGCTCCATCATTCTGTCACTGGTGGTGTGACTCATCCAAAGACCTGGCACAGCCTGCTTTGGCTCTCTCACCCTCCCAGCCTCGGCTGCCAAGGGGTAAAAAGCAAGCAGCTTAATGAATATGATGCCAACCTCAAGAGATGATTTGATCATTGCTAGACACAGGGGCAGCAGCTTGCCATGGCAGTTAGGAACATTAGGTATGTAACCCAAAGCTTTCCGGTTCGAGTGCACCGTGGAGTTTTGCCATGGAACCCTTGAGCAAGGCATTGAAATAGAACTGCTCACCGAATACTGAGCGCTTTCATGGGCAGAAAGTGTAGTTGTTTTGGATAAGCTAAGCAACTAAATTTAGGAGAACAAACGAGTGTTTTTCACAGCTTGAAGGACATATCAGTTGTACAGACAAGCCTTTTGTTCTTCCCCATTGTGCTCCAGTAGTGCTGGAAAATGTTTAAGCAAAGAACGGTCCTATTCCGAGCATTCTGATTATGACTGTAGTTGAGTAGTCTGATCTGATTAAACCTTTTTCACGCTCAGAGCTAAAATATTCTAACAATCGAGCCGTGCTCATAGCAGTTTCCACGTGGGCCAGAAGGCATAGAAAAGAAAACAATGCAGACTAAAATAAGAAACCAAACTGCTACAAGAGAACAAAGAAAACAAGAAGAAATTCTTTCAAATGGTTGGCTAGCAGGCTAATCTGACACCACAGGCTTGTTGACATCTTTTGTTCCCCAACCACCTCTCTTTGTGCCTGCCGCCATCTTAGCCGCCCAGAAAATGCAAATTATAATGAGCATTACTAATAATACTGGGCCCGTTTTACCGTTTAGGTTAATTCCATGCTGAGTTGGGAGCTGACATGACGGATTGCAGGTCCACGGCGTGGAGTTCCATGTAGGATGCATAATGGAGACGTAGTGTGGTTGTAGAACAAGATTTTAGAGCAAGATTAATAACAAGTAATAGGTCTTTAATCAGTAAGAGTTTGGCTCTAAGACAGGCTCATCCTCTCAGAGGACTGTTTAAGAAGAAGCGTGGCTCTTCTCTCCTGTTGTTTTGTCAGTGAGCCGCAGCTTTACGTCAGTGTCGGGGACCTGAAGGTAATTCCCTTGTAAAAATGACAGCTGTCCCACCACAGGTACTCCAGCAAGGTTGGAAAAGTGGAGCAGGATCGGCCTTGGGTGTCGCGTTTACGTTAGATGGAGACGGAATATCTGTTGAAAGGCAGCTACGGCATGTTAAGGGATGACAGGAGTCGGGCTGATTAATTTGTAAGCCGGTAGTACTGGCTGTGGTTTCAGCATAAGTGTTTTCTTGGCGGGGGGGTTTGGGGGGCTTTTGATCTTGATGTCGCCGTTGGCTTATCCCAAGCTGCCAAGCAGTGCTGGAAGGACCCGAGTAGGCGCCTTGAAGAACGCCTGTGCTAAAATCAATAGTGTCACTTTTAATTTCAGCCTTATTCCTCTCCTCTCCTCACCTCCCACTCCCTCCCGCTCTCACTGCACAGCACTTTGGTGGTGGCCTGCCTGTTAATCCCTGCTGTGCTCTAACCTCTCACATCTTCTCCTCTCTCCCCGTTTCTTCTTCTTCAAGCAGAGCCAAGGATGTGGATCCAGTACGAGGAGCGATGACTACCTCGCGATTAGCGTGCGACAGACAGAACGGGCTGGGGATCCATTAGGTTCCGTTTTAGGGTTGATACGGATGCCTTGGTGTCTGTTAGATGCTACAAAGAACCTGTGAGTTTCCTTGGAAACAGTTTTGTTTTTCTGTGGAACGCTGCATAGATTTGTTTTGGGTGGCACAAGTATGAGAGTTTGATCAGCTACTTCCACCTTGCAGGTCTTCTGGTCTGTGAGCATCACAGCATAACCGTTGGTGTTTGCTCTGAATGTGCCGAGTCTCTGTCCCTATCAGTATTTTTGAAAAACACTGGAAGGTCCCACCGTCTTTTTGGCTTTGACACAGAGGCATACACATGTACGCTGTCTCACCATTACCCGCGTCCTTCACCTCTAGTCCCAGGACCACTTCTTCCCAGAGTCTCCCCCGAGTCCCAACCTGCTCTTCAGCTCACCCAGCTCTGTGAGATCTGTCCCTCGATAATGAGAGGGTAGCCTAAAATGCACACAGGCGGTGAGTTTTAAAGAGACAGAGCCCATAACAATTTCTTCTGGTTCAAAGACTCGTGTCTTTGATTCAAGGGCGAAGACTGACATCATAAAAGGAAGGGTGCAGATGGGCAGTTAGGGGCTGGAGGAGTCTGCCGCTGGTGCTGTTCTATAGCTCTCCCCTAAATGTCGCTGAATGTCACACTTTACAAGTGTACTTTTAGCACTCCCCACGGGATATCGAGCCCCGACTTCCCCACGTTCCAAGTCCCATTTCCTGCTTACCTCGCACCATCCGTCCTCTCCTCTCACACCTCCCCTGGGAATGAACAAGGGAAAAGTGGGTGAGAGAGTAGGAAGGCATAGGGTTTGTTTGCTCCTAAAGTCTGGCTGTAAGGACGAGCAGGGCTGACGTCGGCCTGGGACTCTAGCTGAAGATGTCAGGGCTGTGGGCTGTCCGGCTCGCCCCGCTGCTCTCTGCAGCTTACGGTTAGTCTGTTTGAGCAGTGGGTCTGTCACGCTGGGCAGCTCGGGTAAGCTGCCGCTCTGGCTTGTTATTTCCGGCTTGCCTGCATTCTGCGGGTCCAGTTTGTTAGCGTCCTGCTAACGGTACATGTACATATATATATATATATATAGTCTCAAACATACAGATGATCTCTCAGATGATTTCATTGCGTGCTCTATCTTTCCTAACGGTGTACCGGTAGTGACCTGTCTGGGAATACCCAAAGGATTGCTTTCAAGGAGCAATGCTGGAGCTGAAGCAATCCATCAATCTCAGACAAAGATTCCGGAAAGTTCTGAAGGTCTTTATGTTTGAATGCATTTAAGTGACTTGGCGAGAGACTCTAGCGTGACTTCAGAGCGCACGAGTGGACATCAATTGTGATAAATCAAGTTCCAACCCATTTCGCTTAGAAAAAAAAATGCTTCCTGGCTCTTCTTCCATCTCCCCCGTTAGCCAATTCACCCGTAGAAGGGAGATGGAGCGACCCAACTGCTGCACAGACTCATCCTTTATGGAGTTACACTTAGCAGTAGCTGAAGTGGGCTGCAGCCACCAATGCTGCACTGTTAGTTTTTAGCAACAGCATGCACACGCCAGTTGTCTGGCACTAGGGCACCTTAGTCTGCCTGTCAGGGAGTGTGACAGCAAATGAAGGCAAATAGAGATGTCTAGGCCAATATATTCATGTAATATAATATGTCATATATCTCTGTGCATTTTTACCTTCATTATCATGAGAATTAAAATACTGTTTTTATACATGATGCACCTCAATGGCAATGAATGAGTTACAAAAATCTATATTTTACATATTCCAGTGTCACGCAGTTGAACATTTGAATGTATTTTCTGATCATTTTTTTTTTGCAAAAGCAATTAATTTAGGAAAAAGTTTCATAAATCATTAGAAAATAAAACAGGGGAAAAATTTAAAAATAAGGTCAAGATCATGCCTGAAATGCCGATTTTATCAAAGGTTTTAGCACAGATTCATAAATTCCTGTATGCTGCAGAAAATATAGCAACCCCCCCTCCACCAAAAAAAAACAAAAATGCTGACAAGCACACATTGTCTAAGTAGAGATTTCCAGAGGTCTGCTGAAATTAACACTGTACGTACAGTGAATTATGCCTAATGAACGCATGGTGGTACACTCAAAACATATTTACTGCCAGAATGTTTTCTTCCCCTTATGCTTAAGGAAGTGGTCTCATTGTAGCTGGAGGTTTATGATCCGCAGTTTATCTGCTAGCTTAAATGCTTGTCTATTAGCATACCTGCTAGCTGCGCTGTTTGCAGTGAGCGTGTCGTGGGGTTGTTTTGATGGGAGTGGCGCTCAAGATGCCCCAGCTGTGGCCGGGCCGTCACCCCTGGGTAGCGCGCCATCTCACAGGTGAATGCCAGGCTAGCGGGTTGTCACAGAATTGCTGCACCCTCACTACGCCTCTCCCAGTGCCACAGTCAGTATCTGCGCAGTGCTTCCTTGAAGACTATACCCACTGTGCAAGGGTATCTGTCAGAGAGACATCATTGTATGTTCATTTCTTTTGCGGATACACTTTTTTGGGAATCTGACTAGCAATGATGTCTGCTCTTTGTGCACTCTAGTGATCCATGGAAGGGTGACTAAGATGTCACAGCCCGCTGGTGTTTCAGGGCGAGCAGGGCTCCAGTGTCACTGTGCCCACAGTCATCACAATGCACTGAAGTTCAGAACTCTGCTGTTGTGAACTTGTCAAATTACTGTCCCAGGTTTGTGTACAATGAGTTCTGACAGAGAGTCATGGTAAATCAGTTTCCAAGCTCAGGTTTTTCTAGGTTAGATACTGAAGCAGAACTGTGCTGGTACCACTGGTTTAAAGGGAAGCGTTTTGTGTTGATGGTCTTTCGTTGTTGTTGCCTGCTGTATCATTATGTTGTCCTTGCTTTGATGTTGCCTGCTTATATTGTAACCAATACAATTTGTTAAGACCCAAAGGCAGTTATCACCTCATTTAGCAAAGTCTGGACCACTGAAAACTGCAGGGAGATAAAATTACACTGCACTGCTCAAGTGCTTTTTTGTCAAATCCACTGCAAAACAGTCAGCCGATGAAGAAAGGTGAGGATTCTTTCTAAGAGAATTCTTTACAGAGGACATAAATAGTGCTTTTTAAGCTAGTGGTTTTAATTATTGGTGATCTGGAATGGAAATGTTCTCTTTTGATTTTCTTACTTAAAACGCACCATGCTATCAATAAAATATGTGTCCAGTGGGGGCGTGGCCTCCAGCTCAGTCAGCTGGGAGAGTCAGGTGATCCAGTTTATTCATCTTGATTCATTTCACCTACCCATTGTCTACATATATTATTGTGTTTTGCTTTGTTTTTATTGACCCGAATAGCCCAGAAGTCCAGTGTTCGGCACAAGGTCTGAGATCGCCCATGTTTGGGCCTGAAAAATACCTCAATCCCATATCTGTTTATTTCGACTTTTTCAGTCTCCCGGATTTTGTCTTTCTGCGTGAGTCATGCTGGCCCCATGTCTACCCAAATCGACCCTCATTGCCAAGTACCGTTGTCGCACAGTTCTGCCTACTGGCCCGACCTGAGAGCCTCTCGCTGAGCGACTATGGAGGAGTCAGGCACGGTCAGGACAGAGATGTCGGTGGGAGGGAAAGGTGGAGCATTTCATTGTAGGTAGTTAAATAGATGAGTGGAGGCCAGTGTGAGCTGTTCTGAATGAGGTGGCGCGGAACAGATGGTGCTGTCAGCGATGCGAGAGAAACACAACACGAGTGATAGTAGTGATCAGTGGGTGTGTAAAAACAGAACAAACGATTATGCAAATGGTCTGGCTTTAAGAAAAAGCCAAGATGCACAGGAAGAGTTTAATGACGAGGCTCAGACAGCAGTGGCCCGGGGGGAGGCACTAAGTGTAGCACCTGTGGATGGCTTTGCGGAACAACGAGAAGGGCTGTCAGTCCTGCACTGAGCCTGAACATACTGCAGCAGAAAGAATCTGGGGGGATTTATTATCCTCAAGTGTCTACATGGTACAGTTTGTATATAAGACCGGGAATCCACCCTCTGCCAAATCCTTTGGGCTGTAGTCATTTGAACGTGTCCTGAATGTAGCCGAATCGGTTAGTCGTCATTAACTGAATGAATTGTGGAGAACAGCACCCCCTAGTGGCACGTTAATATCATCAACAGTAGAATGAGCTCTGTTCGCTGCTCTATGACTTGGTGATCATGGCCTGCTTACAGAATAGTAGTACACAAAACATGCAGTACTGACCAGGAGCTGTGGATGTTGTAGGGGGAGGACATTGTGTACTACTGACCAGGAGCTGTGGATGATGTAGTGGGGAGGACATTGTGTACTACTGATCAGGAGTTGTGAATGATGCAGTGGGGAGGACATTGTGTACTACTGACCAGGAGCTGTGGATGTTGTAGGGGGAGGACATTGTGTACTACTGATCAGGAGCTGTGAATGATGCAGTGGGGAGGACATTGTGTACTACTGATCAGGAGCTGTGGATGACGTAGTGGGGAGGACATTGTGTACTACTGATCAGGAGCTGTGGATAATGCAGTGGGGAGGACATTGTGTACTACTGACCAGGAGCTGTGGATAATGCAGTGGGGAGGACATTGTGTACTGCTGACCAGGAGCTGTGGATGTTGTAGGGGGGAGAACATTGTGTACTGCTGACCAGGAGCTGTGGATGTTGTAGGGGGGAGAACATTGTGTACTACTGACCAGGAGCTGTGGATGATACAGAGGGGAGGACATTTTGTACTACTGATCAGGAGCTGTGGATGATGTATTGGGGAGGACATTGTGTACTGCTGACCAGGAGCTGTGGATGATGTAGGGGGGAGGATATTGTGTACTACTGATCAGGAGCTGTGGATGACGTAGTGGGGAGGACATTGTGTACTACTGACCAGGAGCTGTGAATGATGCAGTGGGGAGGACATTGTGTACTACTGATCAGGAGTTCTGAATGATGCAGTGGGGAGGACATTGTGTACTACTGATCAGGAGCTGTGGATGATGTAGTGGGGAGGACATTGTGTACTACTGATCG
>JAODKL010000039.1:13901725-13921677 GCA_026780765.1 Petrocephalus schoutedeni
CTACTGATCAGGAGCTGTGGATGATGTAGTGGGGAGGACATTGTGTACTACTGATCGGGAGCTGTGGATAATGCAGTAGGGAGGACATTGTGTACTACTGACCAGGAGCTGTGGATGTTGTAGGGGGAGGACGTTGTGTACTACTGACCAGGAGCTGTGGATGATGTAGTGGGGATGACATTGTTTACCACTGACCAGGAGCGGTGGATGATGCAGTGGGGAGGACATTGTTTACCACTGACCAGGAGCTGTGGATGATGTAGGGGGGGTGACATTGTGTACTACTGAACAAGAGCTGTGGATGTTCTAGGGGGGAGGACATTGTGTACTACTGACCAGGAGCTGTGGATGATGTAGTGGGAAGGACATTGTGTACTACTGACCAGGAGCTGTTGGTGATGTAGGGGGGATGACATTGTGTACTACTGACCAGGAGCTGTGGATGATACAGTGGGGAGGACATTCTGTGCTACTTATCAGGAGCTGTGGATGATGTCGTGGGGAGGACATTGTGTACTGCTGACCAGGAGCTGTGAATGATGTAGGGGGGAGGATATTGTGTACTACTGATGAGGAGTTGTGGATAATGCAGTGGGGAGGACATTGTGTACTACTGATCAGGAGTTGTGAATGATGCAGTGGGGAGGACATTGTGTACTACTGATCAGGAGCTGTGGATGTTGTAGGGGGGAGAACATTGTGTACTGCTGACCAGGAGTTGTGGATGTTGTAGGGGGGAGGACATTGTGTACTACTGACCAGGAGCTGTGGATGATACAGAGGGGAGGACATTGTGTACTACTGATCAGGAGTTGTGAATGATGTAGTGGGGAGGACATTGTGTACTACTGATCAGGAGCTGTGGATGATGTAGTGGGGAGGACATTGTGTACTACTGATCGGGAGCTGTGGATAATGCAGTAGGGAGGACATTGTGTACTACTGACCAGGAGCTGTGGATGTTGTAGGGGGAGGACGTTGTGTACTACTGACCAGGAGCTGTGGATGATGTAGTGGGGATGACATTGTTTACCACTGACCAGGAGCGGTGGATGATGCAGTGGGGAGGACATTGTGTACTACTGACCAGGAGCTGTGGATGATACAGTGGGGAGGACATTGTGTACCACTGACCAGGAGCTGTGGATGATGTAGGGGAGAGGATATTGTGTACTATTGATCAGGAGCTATGGATGCTGCAGTGGGAAGGACATTGTGTACTTGTGATCTGAAGCTGTGGATGTTGCGGTGGGGAGGACATTGTGTACTACTGACCAGGAGCTGTTGATGATGCAGTGGGGAGGACATTGTGTACTGCTGAGCAAGAGCTGTGGATAATATAGTTTGGAGAACATTGTGTACTACTGACCAGGAGCTATGGGTGATGTAGTGGGGAGGACAAGTCATTTCCCTCTGCAGAGTTGTGGTTTAATGTATTTCATAGTCTTTTTGATCTTAAAATTTCCTAATTCATGACTGATGCTGATTAAGGTAGACATATTTTACGGTTTAGTTTGGTGTATCCAAACAGACCAGGTTCATGATGTACAGCTATTTCACACAGAGTTGGTGCAATGAATTTTACCGTTATATCAAATGTAAGTGTTGCAAGACAAAAGAAGGTAACATTAAAGATCTGGTCTGGAAAGGGTAGCTTAATATATCCAAGAGCTGGTAGCCTTTATCATTGAGTTATTATTATGCACAAGATCCTGGAGTGATTCTTATTGTTATTGGAATTATCAACAGTGAAATTGAGGCCTTGAGGCTAAAGTTGGTGGCATGCGGCCCCTTCTGGAGTTAGCTGTCCTGGGCCTGTACTAGCTTCATCGCCACAGTCTCTCATCCATGGTGAGGTCAGAAAGAGCTGTCAGGGGGCATCTGCTTTCTCCATCTCAGTAGATAAAGATTCTCTTCATCCAGCTCTTTCGTTTTTTCTACCTGTTCATTTGATCACACCACCATCTGGTGGGTTCAAGGAGCTGATATCATAGGAAATCAATTATTTACACACATCAGATGTGAGGTACACTGGTAGCGGGGAACCTTTTGATCTAAGCACAGAGAAAGTGATGTAGCTGCTGACCCCTTAGGTGCACCTTGCCTTGGCTCGGTGTCACATGGATGGCAAGTTCCCGTGCTCTGCCAGCGTGCAGACACAGCCAGTCACTGCTTGTCAGCATGTCAAGGCTGGAGTCTCGCGCCGGGGTTTCAGAACTCTGACCCAGATGAGTAAATAAGGTGATGTGTGTGCCATGTGCTGGGTCACGGCAGATGGCCAGGAGTGGAGACACCGGAGGAGGACCTCCAGCTAACCGAACCTGGGCGAAGGCTGCAGGACAAACGGTCGTCTTTGGCCCAGGCTCACGTGGCACATAGCCTCTCAGTGAGCAGGTCCACACAGGAGCAGCAGAGTGCTTAGACTTTTTTATTAATGAAATCCTAACTGTTTATTTTATTTTCTGCCATCATGTAATATACTGTTCCAGTTTGGCTCCAGGGAGCCCCCACGATGCTCAATAACAGTTAAAAAGGATGGATGGTTTGATTTTATTTACGCAAAATGCTAAATTTACCGTGGCACTGTTCAATGTCACCATGTGGTAATGACAACGAAACAACACTGGGGGGCGCCCTGTGGCTCTGAGCCGCTCCCCCTAACACCGCCTGCTCCTCTCCCTCACCGCTTTGTCCCGCAGGTACATCCGCACCATGTACCTGGGCATCCAGAGCCGGCGGCAGAAGGAGCACCAGCGGCGATTCTACTGGGCCATGATGTACGAGTACGCGGACGTGAGCATGCTGCGGCTCCTGGAGACCTTCCTGGAGAGCGCCCCCCAGCTGGTGCTACAGCTCTGCATCATGATCCAGAAGAACCGCGCCGAGACGCTGCAGTGTAAGGCCCTTCGCCTAGCCCTCAGTAATGCTTACCAGTGCTTCCTTCCTCACATGTCGATGCTGCTCGATTTGCAGGGATGGATAGTAAGGCAGAAGAGAAAAAAGAGGAACGTTTTATGTCTGTGTTCATTCAGCAGGAGCTGCAGTGCCATGCCACCTTTATTTTATAGTATCCTAGTTTTACTTTCAATCTATATCCAATGCCATCATCAGGAGTGTAAACGTCACGCAGGATATGACATCACAATGACCTCACTTTGGAAGCCAGAATTAACCCGGCTTGAAGAGAATGAGTGAAGAGAGGCAGATTAAGATATATTTAAGATATACTTTTTGGTTAGTTTGTCCTTAAATTATAGTAAATAAATAATATAATAAATATAATAAATTGCTCGCCACTCATCCAGCCACAGAGCTTATTCGTGTTCAGAGCTTATCCACACTGCAAATACTGAATGCTGTCAGAAGAGTAAACAATGCACAAGATCTCTTACCATGTCGAATGCCGTTTGTTTTTAGGCGGGCAATCCAAAGAACTTCTTCAATGGAAATATAAGTAATTGAACTGAGTAGCAGTTCTGAATTAAATAGCTGCTCAGTATAATCCAAAACGTCAGAACGTCTACAGGCAGGCTCAGTGCTTGTTGTCTTAGAGCCCCTCGGCAAAATGTTATTGTTTGTCTTTTTTATCGAATACGTAGCCCGCATGGTTATTTCACTAGCAGGCATTTTCTCAGAACGTGTAGTCGTGGTAGGAATAAGCACTTTGGTACTTGGTCCTCCTCCCTCCCTTTCTCTGGAACTTTCGGCTGCTGCAGGTGTCTCCTCCTTGGCCTCGCTGCTCTCCTTGGCCTGGGTGCTGGCCTCCTACCACAAGCTCCTGCGGGACTCACGGGACGACACGAAGAGCATGAGCTACCGGGGGGCTCTGGTGCACATCTTCTGGCGGCTCTTCACCATCTCCTCGCGGGTGCTATCCTTCGCCCTCTTCGCTTCCATCTTCCACATCTACTTTGGCATCTTCGTCGTCGTGCACTGGTGCGCCATGGCCTTCTGGGTCATCCATGGGGGCACCGACTTCTGCATGTCCAAGTGGGAGGAGGTGCTCTTCAACATGGTAGTAGGAATCGTCTACATCTTCTGCTGGTTCAACGTCAAGGAGGGCAGGACCCGATATCGCATGGTGGCCTACTACTTTGTGGTGCTGGCTGAAAACACCGTCTTGACCTTACTGTGGTACGTCTACAGGGACCCCGCCACCACCGATTCCTATGCCGTCTCGGCCCTGTGCGGGGTCTTCCTGAGCTTCGTCTCAGGTGTGCTCTTCATGTTCTTCTACTATGGGGTCCTGCATCCCATGGGTCCCCGGGTCAGGTTGCTAGCTAGCTCCTGCTGTGCCGAGCTCCTGTGGGGCCTTCCCCTGCCCCCAGAAGCTGAGCCCATGGCCCCCACCCCGGGCCCCCGTGGATCCCAGGCTACCCCAACCACGGGGGATTACACCCAGCAGGATGAGCTATCTGCTGATACGTGCCTGCCCGTGTTCCAGGTGAGGTCCACCACACCCACGACACCCTCAGGCCGTCCTTTCCGTCCAGAGGGGCCCCTCATCAAGATCGACATGCCAAGGAAGCGCTACCCAGCGTGGGACGCCCACTTCGTGGACCGGCGTCTGAGGAGAACTATCAACATCCTGCAGTACATCACGCCCACGGCCGCGGGCATCCGCTACAGGGATGGGCCCCTTCTCTACGAGCTCCTCCAGTACGAGTCCTCCCTCTGACCCGGCCCCGCCGATGCTCTTCCTCCTCTCTCTCTCCTTCTCTTCTCCTTCTCTCCTTCTCCCCCTGTCTACTCCCCATGTGTCAGCTTTTCATTACTTCATTTGCATTGCATCCCAAAAATTAAACAGGATCGACTTTTCAGGTGTTTTAAATCAGGCCGCTGCACACCTGACCAATATCAAATGAAGCTTATTACGAAATCATGAAATTAAGAAATGAATTTACAAAAACAAAAAAAGAATTCTAATATTGTGTCAAAAAAAAAAATCTGCAAATGGCAGTAGATCTGATTGTACCTTGTTCCTGTACTTTTTTATGTCTAGGAGGGAACAATAATCCCCTTTTTAATTGGTTAATATCTTGTTCAGTGTGTGTAACGGTCAGGCTCCCCTGGGGAGCCTAAAACTCTACATCGGTCCTTCATTCCACTGAAGCTCCTGGTAACGGGAATGATGGAGGAGACACAGGTGTCCTTCTGCACACCCCCTTTCATTCACCCCTGTCGCTCTCTTTCCATATTATTTAACTTAAGGAAGAGACTGCAAATTTAATCAGAGATCCAGATCTTAAAGTTTTTAAAGGGGAAATTTTCTGTTAAAGCAGACAGGCTTTGAGCAAATCTTTTTCTAAAGAGGGCTGGAGGGAAAGCGGGAGGGAAAGTGAGAGAGAACTGGCATTACCCCCTGAAGCCTTAATTTAAAGAGATACACTTGAGCCCACTTGTCTTGTTTTTTTTAGCAGTGTGAACAGGTGATCCAGGTTTCCCGTCTCGGTTTCACGCAGACGACAGCACTTCCAGGTGCAGAATTGCTGAAGATCATTCAGCTGGTGCTAATAACATCTCAGTGTTGCGCTGCGTGAGTTAATATGTCTCTCCTGGAAGTGAGGTAATCAGGATAAGGGATTTACATAACACATAGCTAATTACAGCACAATTCCTTTTTAGTATTGTTACATAAAACTCAGTTTTTCAGGGATAATACTAACATAATGCTGGAAAGTGCAGCACATTAGTTTTGTTTCATAGCCACAGTAGTACATGCATAAAATATCTCGGCTGGTGAAGTAATTTCTCAAAGGTTTACGCGTTTAAATACGCAGCAGCCCAAAGCACAATGTGTAACTTTGGGGTTGAGCAAAGCCCAAAGACTTCAGACTGACAGATTTTCAGGAAGCACAGAGAACTGGAATAAAGGGAAGTATCCCTTTATACCACATTTAATCTTTAGATTAAATTGCTATAATTCAAAAGTAACAGAACTGACAAAACCTACAGAGAAAATGCTCTTTCCATCAAATGAAGGAGAAGCCCTGTACAATTAAACGGTAAATGCGTCATTTTAAATGACACTGTCTGGCATCTAACTGGCTGTTGAGTTAACAGGGATGCCAATGTCACTGCTGCTAATATTACTGACAAAATTCACATAGGAATCAGGAGGCTACCTACTAGGCCTACAAAGAAAAATGTGTTCATAAATATTCTCCTAAAGGTGTCGTTATTGTTAAAACTTTGAAGGACTGTAGAATCTGGCATTCCACTGTGTAAATATGCATACATTGTTTTTGCAGTATTTGAGTTTAAATGAAGAGATTTAAATAGAGCACAACATCTAAAATAAAGGCACAATTTTTACACAGACGTAAACTTCCACAGAAATATTTTAAAATTGGAAGATAATCAAAGGTACACAAAAATAATTTACGAGAAATATGTGTTTGGAACACCTCGCCCTGGGTGACACTGCCTAGGACGAGTGGTTTAAAGAAGAATGAACAAGTGAATGTTGTTTGAAGGTCACTTGTTCGCTATTCTCCATCATTCCCTCAACAGAAAACATTTCTGACATATTTGTACTCGTCCTCTTCTTCCGCTTTTCCTACCCTTCAGCGCCTCTTCCTATCCTCCACCTTCCTCTGGTAATGGTTCTTTAAAAAAAAAAAAACTTTCAAAAACCTAAATTAAATTCAAGTAATAAATGTATGGGGTGCAAAATGCATGTCATTGGTGCCAGAATGAAATTTTGACATGCATATATTTGTCATTTGTTTTAAAATGTAATTTATTTTTACAGTGACTGTTTAACTGTTGCTTTATTTTTCGGTTTATGTTTATGTTTCTTTTATTTATGAATATTTTTAAGAGTCTACATTTTAAAGATAATGAAACTAGAAGCTATCTTTGCCTGAATATACCTGAATTTTTACACAGTTTAACAACACGTTGCAGTGTTTAAACGGATTACTTTTATAGACACAATCTGCTACAAAAGAGGTTTGTCTCTCGGCATACAGGGCTTGCTACTGCCGGCTCTTGCCATGCAGTATTAAATAAAGCCAAATCACACCTTTTACTGTACTTTTGTCCTGGTTTCTGGTGCCCCTGGACTCCTGTGTTCAAAACTACTGGAGGTGGATTCGCTTTTTGATACAAACAGCACACAAAAAATATGTTCTAACGAAACTCTAGGTTCCTGCCCAATTGGCCACATATCAGAGGTTGCCAAAAATGCATTTTCTCAAAAAAAGAGTATTGCCTTTTCCTAAATATGCACCTTAAATTGGGCTCATTGAAGGCTGTTAGTCTTGTTTGTGCAGTAGTTGCATACTCTACAGGTTGTACAGTTTGGTCGTTTTACATTTGCCTGTTTCGTTATTCAGATGACAGGCAGTGACACTAACAGCCGTCCAGGTGCACCACAAAGAGGAGGACAATGCTTTTCTGACCCTCTTGTGCCTGCTCAGATCTTTGCAAGCAGATGTTGTGCAGGTTTAGACCAATGGGAAGTAGGGTACTTGCCAGGTATAGACTAATGAGGAGAAGGGTTCTTGCCAGGCTTGGAAAAGAATCCAATAGCAGGCTATGTGGAGGAATCCATGTGCACCCGGCTATAAGCTGTTGCAGTGGCAGTGCAGGTTTCACAAAGAGCCCCTATGTTCTGTCCCACCTTGCTGCTCTTGGACCTTCTGGCATTCGCCTGCTCACTTTGAGGGTGGGGTATGCTCATTGACACCAACATTAATGACAGCTGTTTGTTTGGCACACCGAACGAATCCTGGCTGAGATACCAGAGCAGCGAGCTGTTCCTAAACCTTAGAAAGCGAGAGTTTCCATCAGCCTGGGAATCTTCCCATTCCCTTCCATTCCTGGGATTTGTGGCTGCCACACTACCACTGTCTGCCGGCTGACTGGCTTCTATAGGTCGCTCGGGGAGAAGGAGCTTCCCGGATCTTCCTCCCAGTCCTGGGGGCACATGGACCATGACCCAACCACGTAGGCTGCTCCACCTGCCGGCAGGCAGGGTTCAGCTCCAGGCCTGGTTGCTGCTTCCTCTTCTTCCTCATCCGTGTGGGGCTCAGGTGTATTCTGGTGCACAGATTCTCTTTTCAGGATTTAAGCCGGGGATGGGGGTGGGTTATGGGGGAGGGTGAAGGGAGGGCGGGGCGACACCAGTAATGAAAATCCCACCTGGGAGCATATGAGGTGTACTACCAGGCGGGCCCCTCTCTTTGGGTGAAGAGAGACAGGCGTGTCCATCACAACCACAAGCCCGCTTGGTGTTTCCAACCTGCACTCATCACCAGCTGAACCCCGCCGTTTGCTCTGGCGGAGCTGTGTT
Organism: Petrocephalus schoutedeni; assembly: GCA_026780765.1. NCBI lineage: Eukaryota > Metazoa > Chordata > Actinopteri > Osteoglossiformes > Mormyridae > Petrocephalus > Petrocephalus schoutedeni. The sequence goes on from JAODKL010000039.1 coordinate 13,910,025, forward strand.
CTCGCCCCCGGGCCCCCCCCCGCATGACCTCCCCGCGGGATTCCCATTTCCGCACTTACTAACAGCATTCTGGTTCACTGTTGTTTGCTGGTACGTTACTAACCGCGAGCGTTAGCATACAGTCCCTCATCTTCATTAGTTTTCAAGATTAAAAAACAGCGGTGGCAGAAAATCCCTGTCTTTGTTGGCTTCCGCAGCTGCTGGACGCTTTCGTGGTGACCCTCACCTTCGTGTTAGTCTACTTTTAAAGAGAGGGAGAGAGACTTTATTTTCTGTGAGCAAGTACACTGTGATCTCTTTCTGCATCTGACCTGCGAAAACCTGCATCAGCTCCACATGAAACACTGCTGACTCCATTTTTATTTGTTGGTACACTCACTTAACAGGAAGTGAATTTAGCTTGGTAGACGGTACTCTCGGGGGCATACTTAGTTTAACATTGATGTCAAGACCAATTCCTCTAAATTCAAGTGGGTTTTAACTAGTGCACTGATTCCAGTATTTCCCAACCTTTGCTGTTCTGACAGCATTTATGTAATTATGAAAGATTTAGCCGGCATAAAGTTTGCAGGCAGGGCTGTCCAAATGTGGATCTTTACAGTTCCTGCTCTACAGGAGCTGCTAGATCTTATACATACTGCACCAGTTTCAACTTAGGCCCGCATCAAAGCCATACAATTCCAAGCAGGTTGTTGTGTAGAATTAAATGACATAAATAATAGTCCAAACCTTACCATACTTTTCATTTATCTGACTGGAAGTTATAGCACCCCGACTCGACACAAACCAAATTGAGACAAATGCACTCCAGCCTTTCAGCATGTCTGAATTGAACCCATCTGCATTTAATCCGTGTTGACGTGCAATGATCCACAGTCGAGCGCCTGGACCAGCCTGATGGTCGCTTTCCCCCAGCAGATGATAGCATGATGGTTGGAAACAGTGCATGTCACCCGAGTTAGAGACCCGCACTTAACGTCACGGCCGCCGATGGCTCTCGGGAGGCAAACTACTTTGCTCTCCGCACCACGAAGAGCTTGCCTCAGCCAAAAAAAGCGAGACGCCAAGCTGTTGCAGGCTTACTGTAACTTTTCCTCCGAACATTAAGCTTCCTTACTCAGCACTACACACGCACACGGACACAAGCGTACGCACTGAAACCATGGCAACAGCTGTCCGCTATTCCGGCCCGGTTGTGCCTTTCCGATAGGTGCTTCTTTTTCTTTCCAAGACAGCCGATTCAGCAAACAACAATGCCAGTGTTTCCGTTTCGTTTCGGTTTATTTTGTCTCGTTCTTTTCGCTTCGCGTGACAGTGCAGTAGCTGACAATTGTACATAAACACGTGTGACGTCGATTTGGAAAATATTGTCGTATCCTGGATGTGTGCTATCAACTATAAAATTAGTCCTTTACCGAGGTCCTGCTTTGACTCCAAGTTGAGCTCAGTGTGTCTGCAGTTCTAGACGCTGTTATTCTGATGACAGAAGTTTTTTTGTGTGTGTAAAATGTAAGGCAATACTGGACATCTCTGGGTGAGACTGAATGATCTCTTCTGTGTTCAGTTTCATTTAACGATACCCCGTAACGTAGCTGTTTTTTTATACTTAGACTTGATTTTGTCATTTTTTAAAATATTGTTATACGTGAATCATGTTTTAGTTCATCACGTGATGTATTTTTTAGGTTGGTTGAAATTAATTTGATGAAAGTGTTTCATTATACTTTATAGCTTTACCTACATGGCTTATGTCCAGCAAGAAAAAATGTATTTAGTGCCAACATCTTGATCTTTATTCTGACGTTGTCCACCCTGTAAACTAAACATAACCAACAAAGACAAATGTGAGGCATCAGGTCATGTGATTATTTGACACATGTGCTGTTTGGCTCCAGTCATGTTGTTTCTTTCTGCTGTATGTGTGAATTTAACCTGGCGGCACACGGTTCCAAATCGCAGTTGTGATTTTGTTTAAGACACTCTCACAGCATGACACCAGAAAGCATGTTTCCAGCCCACCATAGCATGTAATGTGCATGTTTAACTCGGTACCCTAGCCTCTGTTGGCAGTGCTAGGGAGTATGCATACCATCACATTTTCCCTCAGATGATCTGTTATATCAGTAACCCCTTCCGAATTTGAGCCAAGTTTTGTGGGAAGATGTATTTCCTTTAAAACACGCACACAAACACACATACACACACAAACAAACAAACACTGGTGCTCAAAAACACACCCTAAGGTGCTACCACGAAGTGAACTGTGCTCGACCACGTTGTAACTTCGTCCTGTGTGGTTACATCGTCGTCAAAGGGCGTGCCTCAAAACCATTCCAGACTGCCCTTCGCTCTGGAATGACTAGCGCCCTCTTCTGCTCAGACCCGTTTACAGCAGAACCCACTTTGTGGAAAAGGTGGCCCCTCTTTTCAAAATTTCAACTGCAATGTTTAAATGGCCATGTTTTTTTTTATTTACATATATGTAAGTTTTGCGTTTTTGTAAGACTTTACAAAACAACAAAAAATATGACATAATGAAGTACAGAATGATATACTTCCTGTGGAATATGTCCCTGTTTGAGTTTAATTGCTGTAAATTTGAGTAATATGTGTAAAGAATATTTATTCATTTAAGTTTTTTTTTTCTTTTTTTACTGATGTAACTGAACAATTCATGTAATGTTTGTGTTACATTTTTACATTTTGTGAAATACTATAAAAACTAGAAATCAATTATGCATCAATATGGGAAATTCAACAAAGTCAGCCAGACCTTAAACCCACTGTTCTGTTAAATTACAGCCGAACAAGCCACTGGCTAAATTACCTAAAAATGACTAGAATAACTAATGTTGTTGACATCAAATATAATGTCTTATTTGTTTCAAACACTCCGTAGACCCTTATTTAGCAAAAAATATATTGATGTCCAGTATTGCTGACACCTCTTATTTGGGAACAATAACATAAGGTGCTGTAGCATGTCTGTACATTTTGAATTTTAGGTTGAAATTAGAAAATCATGCAGAGAACTTTATGTAAAGCCTTATTGTAGATCAGAGTAACGGACTGTTCATCCCAAAAAGTCATTTAAATGTACTAGGCATATTAAGTGAAATCACCCCGATAGTTTTACTCCATGTTAATTTGTTTCATCCTACGTTCACGGTTTTTACACACATACATGTGTATATACTAAAGTTTGTAATGTACGCTGATATTATAATGATTAATGATATTCCCAGAATAAAAATGAACGTATTAGTAATATAATAATATTTAGGCCTTTGCTGTTTAGCTAAAGCTAATTTGTAAGTCAGTGCTCTCTGTAATTAGTGGGAAGTGTGCACTGCTGACATTTTTATGTTTTAATCAACGAGGTGCATTTCGCGTTTGTTTAGCAAGTAAACGAGACTGAGGGACACTTGGACTTTGACCTCCGCTGTCTTAAATACAGGGGCCAGAACATGGAGGTATATTGTGTTTGGGTTGGAAGAAGAGCCTCACACTCTCTGTTTCTTGGGAACTGTAATATCATCAGTGAATGGCTCCATCAACCAGTCCCAGTTGCTGATGTACACTTTAGGTCTAGACTCCATTTTGACAGATCATGGCCTAAAACTTATTTTCAACTGTGGCATTTGCATTACAGTGCAAATGTAATAAATGACACCCAGCCTGGTGTCTTTCTGTAAAACTAATGTGTTTAAACAAATGTGTTTTTTGCACTGTAAAGAATACCCCTTTGTTGTCTGTTATTTTAGTTTTAGTTTTTTTCTGTTCGTTTGTATCCATTAACGACCTATGGGCCATCTTCATTAACCCCTGTTACCTCAAGAAATTGCAGAATAGGCTACTATGAGTATTTTGTATTCACAAAATAGAAAGATTCACAGGGGTAACAAACAAGTACAAAACAGTTACTTCAACTACAGGTGCTGTATTCTCTTTTGACAGTCAAACTAGGAAAGATTAAGATTAACCAAATAGTTTTTTAAAAGTGCATAAAAACAATATTTTGGCTTTCTGAAAAAGGACTTTGACGTAAGCATGTGCATATTAATATATATGCTTGCGACCATTCTAAAGGTAGCGCTACAACTGAAGCTACTTTTGAAAGTTAGCATTAGCTATTAAAGGCTTTGTGTAAACATAAAAAAGTAATGCACATCCTCACCTTGATGCAAAGCCACAATCCAAAACTATGCAACTCCTTAGTCTATTAATCGATGACTGGAACATGGTTACAAGACCTTTATTGCTACTGTATTTGTGCATCGACTTTCAATGTAAGTTCAAGGTGAGGGTGCTTGTCAAATTCAAATGAAATCTGGGAACATCAATGACAAAACAATCACCAAAATAAATACTGTAAAAAAAAAACAGACAATGTCATTTTATTTTGAAATTGCAGTGTATCTAGGCATTGTTTACTGTCATTCACCCTCTGACAAAGATTTTTTATTTTTTTTTGGTTGCACTAAGCTTTGTTTTCATTGGCTGGTGTGTCTTTTTTTTGACCAATCAAAAACAAAGGGGGAAAACAGGGAACACAATCTGTTTAGTGAATGCCAAAAGAGCATTTGGTACTGTGTACTTGTGTAATAGATAACGATAATTACAAGAGTTCAAGAAAAGAAATGCAGTTCCTGAAGTCAAAGTATCGACTGATACAGTATATTACTTATCCTGTCTTTTTTGAGGTGTGTGTTGCCATTATTAGTATGAAGTCTTGATTATGATGTAATATACAAACTCTAGGCACAGCAGACTTGGTTCAGCTTCCTCCAGTACACAACATCAGCCCCACTGGAGCGGCAACCTGCCAGAAGCACTGTGTACAGCCCACAGTGGGGCTAAACCCATCATTTCAGCCATTGGTGTTCTATCCCATGGAAGATGGGAACTCGCCGTATGAGATAGCCTTCTGCAGCATGCATTTGTAAAATATAAAGTTTTTTGGATTGCCGTTCGATGACAATGATGGCACACATGTCTGTGAAAGGGAAATACGAATGTGTGGTGGGACTGAATTCCTAGCCCGAGGCAGCAAGTTTAATGAGCCAGCAGTAACTAAATTTACAGTTTCCTGCGTGGAGAATTTATAGTATCCAAATAACTAGGCCAATATGCTGGCTACAGCCACAACTTCTTAAGACCACGCCTCCTCTTACAAGTGTCATGACAGGAATAATCGTGAGGAAATGGCCACTGCCAAGTGAGGCCGATGTCGAGGCAGTATGAAAAAAGATTAGTTTTTTTGTGCAACTGAGTGTACGACTGCTGATTTATTCACAAAAAAAAAAACCACAAGTTTATGAACCGACAAAAAAGAACCTTTGGTCACTATGTGAAGTCTGAGGAGCAGGGAAAAAGGATTGGCACTCAGTGGCTGAGGATTTACTTCTATGTGTTTCATCGTTTAGACCTGTGGTGGGCATGCTAGGTGACGCCAAGGCCTGTCTGTCCATAAGTACCTTTCACCTCCAGTCGGTATGTCAGCACTCTGCCAGATTCCCCGCAGCTGGGCATGAGCAGAGGCAGCTCCACCGGGAACTGCTTTAGTATCCATGCAAAAGACTCATCAAATCCAGATGTTAGGAAGTCAGGTATTGAGGGGGGTGGGATACACCAAGCTACACAGCCCCACCCCACCCCACCCCCTCCACCTCACTAGTAAGCTTTTCCTACCTCATTTTCATAATTTTATGATTTTTTTTATGTTTGTTCTTCTAATCATATATCAAATTTATTTGAATGTTGTCAGAAGGGAATTTAACATTGTGCTGTATGCTTTTTCTTTAACTGACTATATTTTCTTTAGAAATTTACCTCATATTAGCATTTTATTAAAGAAACGCATAATCCTCATGCAGATATTTGACACTACAAAACGTCAAATAATTACCAGGCATTACTGCTCTCCTGAACGTGCAGCAACCTTTCACTTATACATTTATATTTTACTCATTAGTTCCCCCTTGTTAACTCACATATCACATATGTTATCTTGTTCTGTTTGTCTTTTGTGTGCAGTTAATGAGACATGCAGTCACAAATGCTGAATCACCAGGTCTGTATGGTATTTAGGTGTCATGTTTCTAAATGACAGGTCGTGGTGCGTGAGTAGGCTTCCTTAGCAATCAACCCATAAATGTGATTAAAGACAAACTTTTTATTGCTCTGAAAGCACATTTTGGACATCTAACTTGTTGTAACATGGTAGGGTTTTGAAGTTACCGTATATTATAAAGGTGAGCTCCAACCATCTGTAGATTCAATGTCATGACGAGGAATCTTCAGTGTTTACATTTTTACTCCTGCATCTTAACGGGTAAAGCCCTAACAATAAGAGAATCATTAATATGTACAGCTGATTTTTCTTGTTTACAAAGTAAGATATATTGTAATCGAAGAACTGAAAAGTAAACCCAATAGTCCAGAAGTATGAAGTCAATGAAAGTTTGTGACCAGTGGATCTTTCCATGTTGCTTATGTGATCCTGATGTACACATGTTGAATAATACAGAACAACTCAAAGATTAAACTAAATCTTCAATTTCCTTACGTATACCAAAAAGCACAATTAATTTGATTTAAAAATAAGCACATTAACAGGAATCTATTGATTGTAATCTGGCATGTTCCGTATAATATAAAAATGTTTTAAGTAAGAGAATAGATTTATAGTTTTGACTGTTTTTGTCTACTCCAAAAACATATACTTGGATTCCTGATGTCAATCAACATTGTTCAGACGCTGTAAAGATTTTTCACCTTATTATAACTACTGTCACTACTACTCAAATGATGGATTTGAGTTACTGTAAATGTTTAATACATCTCAATGTGTACTCATTATTTTCCAGTTGCTTGCATTAGGTAAATTGTTAGTAGATGCTTACTTAAGGTACATGTTATTTATGTTTACTGGGCCTTATTTAAGTTATTTAGCACAGTCATCTTATTAGTCTATAGAAGAAGTTCAGATCTCACAGATTCAACTGTGTCAAATTCAGAATCATTTACACATTTATATTGCAGAAGACCACAAACTGGTGCTACACATTTTGCAACTGTGTGTTTTAAACTCATATAGTATATAGACAGCTTATTAATAAAGTATATTTATTATATGAAGTACGGAGGTACAAACTAATTGGGCTTATGTTCATCAGCCAAGTTTTGTTTATTCCAACTGGACCAATTTTCGTGTTATTTCCAGGACATCATGCATGATATGTTATTTCTTTCTGCTTTCATATGCTCATGGTGACATTGCTTCTTTGAGCCATGAACCATTCTCCATCAGTCAAGCAGTAGCATGTTGTAGCTTAAGAGTCATTCTCTCTCTGATGGTGTCAGACAGAGTCACCCATGCCTAGTAGACTGTTTGACCCAGAAAGTTAGATGAGCACTTCTCAGTAATGTACCAGGTTAATTTCCTGTAGGTCTGTGCTGCGTTCTGCCTTTTGGGTCACCAGCACAAGGCAGTAGTGTTGTTCTTCTTTCTTAGTGTTATAAATGTTTAATATAAAACATTTTGGACAGGCATTAATCAGAAATAAGGATATACAGTCGGTGGAAGTTAGTACTTACTGATTGGCATATGTTGTACTTGAAAATAGTTTTTAAATAAATTGACTAGTGATCAAAATTGATCTGTACTAGTCATGTATGTATGTATGTATGTATATACAGTGTAGTCTGTGATATCTATATTTGTACTTGATTTCATCTCTTTTGACCTGGTCTGTAGAAGAAAGGATGTTAGGGAGGATCATAGTCTCCAGTCATAGGCTCTTTTGTTTTCAACTTTCAGATATAAACAGCATTCCTGAATCTCTTTTTCAGAGAGTTAGAATCATGTGGAAACTCCATCCTTCTTCCACAATGAACTATTTGTGGCATATGAGGACTGGGTTATACTGTACTCTGATAGATGGCATTACGGTTAGAAGCTGTGGAGGCTTCAATGTGAAGCATAAGTATTGCACAAATATATCGTATGGCATATTTAAAAATGTATTTGTAGGTGTTTTGTCTTAAGGATATAAAGGGCTATTCAGAAGCTGTTCAGGGTATGTCACAAAATCTCTGCAGCTGTGATTGTGTGTTTTTGGAAGGCATTGGCTTGAATTGAGCCCAAGATGATACCACACACAAAGATTCCGGAACTATTGTATTATTGTTACAGTAATAACAGCAGTAACCCACCCTGACAAGGGTATTTTGGGCTGTTCTTTGAGACCCATAACCTTCTTATTTCTAACAACATCAACAGCAATTGCTGTGAATGGGAGCTGATATTTTCATTAGCAACTTTCATTAGTAAGCACACACAAAGACAAGCAATTTTTAATTGCAACAAAAAATGATAATAGTGAGAGAAGCAGCTTGCCTCTGAACATGTCGAAATGTTAGTTTTATCAGATGGGACTTTGCTGAGTGGTTTTTATGCTTTCATATTTTAATTAGTGTTAGTTTCCATGAATATTACGGCAGTTTTATACACTGTGTGAACTTTATATGTCTGTCATATATGTCAGTCTTATTATTATTATACATAGTTTTAAAATTAATTTAAGGCCAAGCTCATCTAATTTGGTAATAAGGACCACCAGATTACAAATTATTGTTTGGGCCTTGCTGTGAATTTAATATGTTATAAATGCATGTAAATTAGTAGTTTCTCAACCCAGTCCTCAGGTGCCATGGTTCTGCTCCCTAATAGATCTGTGCCAAGCAGTCCTCATTTTTGCTGCCGGGGCTGGGAGGGAGCAAAAAGGTGGACTGTCTGGGGGTCCCCGAGGACAGGGCTGACAAACACTGCTCTAAGTGCTCTGCTCCTGCTCTGTCAGGACTTCGGAAAGCTCACCAGAACGGTGTTATTTTTTAAGTTGGTGTAACATGCTTTTTCTTTTTGCAGGCCTTTTTAAACACAATGCACAGTGTAGTTAGTGTAGTGTACTATCTTCAGTAACTCTCATGCACCAAAAATTCCTCTTCTTCCCCTCATTATTATTATTATTTGCTTAACTTCACAGTGTTCAGCACATTGTGAAATATGACAGTTAAAAATGACAGAGTTTGTTACATCTTGATTTGACTTTTTTCCCTGTTCTGAGTGGTTGAGCAAGGCATACACAAACTGGGTTAAAAAAATGATGCATTAGCCCCTAAGATGTATTTATTGAAGTGCTAAAAAGAGAAATTATACAATATAATACAAGATTTTATTTTGTGTTTTTATACTACATTTATACCCTATCGTGTTTGCTGTCTTGATGTTCTTCGATTAAAGGAAAGAAGAGAGTATATACATATATATGTGGAGATAGTAATTCATTGTAAAGCTACCTTTTGGCCATTTTTAATATATACTGTGACTGAAAAACATTTTAGATCTTTCTTTTGAGGGGGTGTTTACAATTCATTTTTCTTAGTTTTCTTGTCTTTGATTTGCATTGACCTGTGCATTCTGTTGCTGATTGATTTTAATTATATTAATAATTATAATCAGAGCAAACAAAGAACAATAATGTTTTCTAGGACTGTGTAATGCTGTGTTGTCCAGATTCTGTATAAAATCAAAATTATATATGATATATCTAATATCTGACAGTCAAATGGCGACTTAGTCTTCTGATGTAATTAACGAAATGCATAATGTTAGTGTTTTGGAGACACATTTAAAAAAATATATAAAAATTACCAAAAAAAATCTCGTAAGATGTTTGTGAACTCTTGCATGGTTAAGATGTACTTGGTGCATTGAGATTTGTTATTGAGAATTGATCTATGCGGTTAAAGGGATTTAAACGTTTGCTTTCATCCTTTGCTTCCGTCTCCGCGCGAGTGCAGAGAGTCAGCAAGAAGGACGCGCCTCAGCATTCCACCGCAACATTACCCAGGCTTTCGCTCTGCAGTCTAATCACCAATCAAGCTCAGAGCTGAAACATCCATGTATACAATACAACGTGCTATCACACGTGATGGGGGGGTGCCCCCTTGGCCCGAACGATTGAATGTGACCCCAGATTTGATTGTTAATAACCGACGATCACGTAAAATACCTCGCCCCCGATCGGAAAAATGTAACACGCTGTTTCAAATCACAATTTGCGCACCTAAACCAAATTTGAAAATCAAAAGGTGAAACCGCACCAATAACAGCATTGTAAAAAAAAAATGCTTTAAATTACATGCAATGTTCACATTGACAATTGATTTAAATTAGTGAAAAAGAGAAAGCGTTGTATGTCACATGCTGCCAATTAAAACATGGCTTATAAATTTGTCTTGTACGTTATTCAAGTCTAATTATATTTGAATTAATAGGTTTAATAGTTCTGCGGCTTTGAAGAAATGTACCACTCAACTGAATTATCAGATTGTTTGCCACGTATTCATTTTATGTGCATATTATTCGATGCTTGACCACATTTTGTTATTTTGGACAATTATAATAATTTTGACCATATGAGGCTGTCTTCCTTTGGGACAATAGTGAATGTATCTAATGCACAAGAACATACACAGGTTGACTGGTTGGAATATGATGCTGTTCTTTTTTGTTTTAAAATTTGCTTCTGCAATACTAAAAAAACATATCACCGCCTGCCAATTCATGTAATGTGATTTCATGGCCGAATGATTGACAAAAATACAATTATTGTTTCATTTTCTAATTTGGTTCCCTTTGAGCACTGCTTGAACTATGATTACAACATCAGAGGTTTTAGGTAATGTAATCAAATTATTTAACCTGTATGAACTCAGACCATCTGGATAAAAAAGTACTATTACACATGAATCAGAAACATTTATTTCGATTTTGTATCTTTCCATTTTAATACATTATAATGTTGTGACTGAAATGAAGAATATAAACTATTCATTTTTATTAAAATCTTTGTGTCTTGTCATTTTTACAAACTATAACATTCAGTAAACAAAAAATGTTTCGATTCATTCATAAACGATAATATTATATTAAATACTATCTCAGAAGACATTGTGCCTTCTCATATATTCACTATTTTAGTAAAATTAAAAATAAATGATATGAAATCGTACAGAAGCACGCAATCGCATTAATAATGGCCGGGGGAAAGCCGATAGGTAAAGAAAGTGACAAAGGAGGTCCCACTGCAGTGTTTAAAATGTTATGCCGCGTAATGTAAAATGTTATGCTCTCTCCAATATTTCTTGCGCGTGTAATTTGTCCAGGTATGCGTTGAAGGCTGTGTATGACGGCAGTATATCTATATCAGGAATAATTCACTAATTCACTATTCATGAATATAATCACTACCCCACTGCTGCTGTATTGCTTCAGCACCTCATAATGCAATGCAAGCGCAGAAAAGCTGCCTCACACTCCACGCATCAGATGCCCTTCGCTTTTATTTAATTGCCATCTGGTGGCAGCGCAGGCGACGCAGCCTCACCGGAGGACAAGCTAACGCCGGCCTGGCGAATCGGCAGGAACAGGGGCGCATCTCCTCGGAATAATAAAGGACAACATCTGTAGGCACGGCGATCGGCCGCATCTGGCTGCTTTTTAGAATGATGTGGCATGCACGGAGAAGGATTGCGGCTTGGGTAAGACCTGCCCCCCCCCACCCCCCGCCAGCTGACCGCCCCCCCC
>JAODKL010000039.1:13921777-13940774 GCA_026780765.1 Petrocephalus schoutedeni
CAAACGCCGCGCCGCATTCTGGGAAAAAAACGCTCTACGCCCAAAATGGCGGCAGGGTTGAAAAGTTGGTGATGTTTCATTCCAGTTATTAAACCTCCCGATTTAAAAATACCACATCCCACGTGTTTTACTATTAAGAAAGTCCCCCGTTTTTAGGGTAGAGGGGGAAGCTGCGCTCCGACGAACGTGCGAGCGGCGGCATCGCGGAACCGTAAGTTTCGTGTCACCCAGCAAAGTTAGCGAGCCCGGGACCGCGTCGCCCGGTTAGTTTTGCATGGAAAGTGCCTCCGGACGCTTTCGCCGCGGCGACCATGCCTGTCGGACTTCGGCCTCCTCACACGCTAAAATGACGGAGAGGAGAATCTGCAGATAGAGATGGAGGATGACGGCAAAAAGGCAAAGAAGGTAACTTTCCCGGAGCGGTGGTCGGGGGCGACCGTCAGCTCCTTCATGCTCCTCGGGCACTGCGCCGGGATGTACCGTCCGGCCCTGTACATGAGGGCTCCTATGTGAAGAAACTAGCAACTCAGTATGTTGTTATGGCAGCTACCACTGCGTTCTGCAGCGCGGACGCGAGCGGCTTCGTCATAACCGGAAATCCCGGCGTGTGACGTCATGTCGCGATTACGTGTCGTCATTCGGTCTCTGCGTGACGCCAAAGTCTGACGAAATTGTTTAAGGGGTACTATAGAGAGTGAAATTCTTATGCCACAAATGCATGGGTGGGAACAGGTGCATTGAGGGCCAAACAACGGTGCAATATAGAACAAAAAGCAATGGAATGACAAAACAATGCAAGACAAAAGACATTGTATCGTAAGATAATACGCAATAAAACGTGAATTGTTTAGGAATGAACTGGGGTGCACAGGTGCCATGGCTGAAAGTAAAGAAGTGCTTTTGTTTATTTGATTCCTGGGGTGCACATGTATGTTTGGATTTAGAACCATGTCTGAGTAACACTGTCAACTGATGTCATTCTCAATCAGCTTAATGTATGAGTTCCTCCAGACAAAACGTATGTTGTAATTTTCATGTATTTTTCATGAGCATGTAACCGAATAGTTGTTAACTTACAAACTATAGGATTACCATAGTGTATACTTTTTGGGCATTATGGCTTTATTTATTTATATATTGGCTCAGTCTATTAATCTTATTAATTACTTTAATTGCTTTGGCGGTGTTTTGTAGACAGAATACTTTTTTGTTACACAACTTCATGTCTCAAATAGAATATCTGGTGTTGCTTCTCTTAGTATTAGTGCCTAAAAATAGAAATATAAATATAATAGAAATAGAAATATAAACACACACACACACACACATATACATATGCAGCTGGAATCAGTAAACCTATGTGCAATAGAGCCAATAGCGCTAAACAAATAATGAGAAGGTGCATTACTCAGTAAATATATAAACAGTTGTGCAGAACGACCAGCAGCTGCAAAAATCATAGTGCAGAGAGACAAATTGGACAATTAGCAGCAAATGTAACATTAAGTGTGTGTGTGTGTATATAGGGCACTAGTGTAGGTTGTGCCTCTTGTTACAGACCAGGGGGAATGGGCACAGGGGGAAGTAGTGGGAGTTCAGCTTCCTGACAGCTTGGTGGGTGAAGCTGTTGGCCAGTCCAGTGGAGCGGGCGCGGAGGCTTCGGTACCTTCTCCCTTATGGCAGGAGGCTGAAAAGGGAGAGAAGGGGTGGGAGGAGCCACCAGCAATGCTGATGGCTGTATGTGTGAGGCGGGTGTGGAAAATGTCATTGAGGGAGGGCAGGGCGACGCCAATGATCCTGCTGGCCGTATTCATTATGCGCTGCAGGGACGTCCTGCAGGAGGCAGTGCGGCCTCCGTACCACACCGAGATGCAGCTGGTGAGGACACTCTCGATTGTGCCGCGGTAGAATGAGCAGATGATGGGGGGTGAGACTCGTGCTCTCCTCAATTCACAGAGGAAGTAGAGGCGAGTTTGAGCTTTCTTGGCCGGTGATGTGGTGGTGTCTGACCAGGAGAGGTCCTCTGAGATGTGCACCACCAGGAACTTGATGCACCTTCCATGATCAGAGGGGGGTGCTGTGAGAGGCCTCTTCTGAAATCGACCACGATCTCTTTGGTTTTTCCCACGTTCAGGACAAGATTGTTGTCTTTACACCACTGGACCAGTTGGCTCACCTCATTTCTGTAGCTTCTTCATTGTTGGTGATGAGGCCGACCAGAGTTGTATCGTCCGCAAACTTGACAATGTGGTTGTAGGTGTAGGTTGGAACACAGTCGTTTGTGTATGTGTGGGTGTATGTGTGTGTGTGTATATATATGTATTTAATAAAACAAAGCAGCCCAGTAGTGTAAGATACCATTAGTAAAGGAATAAGATTTTGTTTCACAAAATGTTATATTTCTTAAACACACACACTACCATCTCTGTGTGATATTTTCCCAGTGTGTTCACACGAGAGAATGCAGGGCAGGGCGTGTAAATGTTAGGCAGGATGTGACTCCCTCCTATCAGCCCAGCCCAGGAGTGCAGAGAAGCAGTTCAGTGGGCATATTGGTCTGCCTTTTCAGGCTGAAGCCTTCCTTGGCCCAACATGAGCAACCTGCTGCTCCCTTCACAGTTATCTGTGAAGATGGCCCACGGGCTGCTTTCCAGTGTCAGCAGAATGTTTGCTCTGGCTTCACACTCCCTCTCAATGCCGCTGAGCTGTCTGTAGTCTGGAATGGTTCTTGGATTTTTGTTTTGTTTTGTTTTTCCTGGTTGCGTTTGGTCGTAACATTTTGTGTACGGGGAGCTTTTTTTCAATGTAATGGTAAGTAGGGTTAGATCTTGTCATGGCTCATGTACTAGAATAAATATTTAACCAAAATGTTAATATCCGCTGGAATATACGAAAAAGCAAAACAAGCTATGACTGTTGTCGGATGTTGCTGTTGTTTTTATTGAGTTTAGTTTGATTACAGTAGATGGCAGCACTGAACAAGAAGCTTTAAAAACAAAATTGACTTCTTGATCGTATTCGGCTAAAGTCACCCCTTTTCTGTCCTTGGAAATCCTTAAATAGCGGCAGATGAGATGTCAGATAAACGGATTCTCCCATTGTTACAAAGACCCAGATTTCGGCTGCTTGTTTACTTAAGCCAGTGTTCATTTTTTTTCTGGTCATCCATTATTGTTCTTCCGCTTGCTTAAATTTGGTTTAGTTTTGCTTTTACTGACCAAGTAAATTAGGTAACCACATTGATGATTTTTAGTTTGTTTAATTTTTAGAAACGGAAGTCTCTTTGACTCACTATTCATACTGGGGACCCAACTAACTTAAAATTTTGACGGCTTCTTACACCTGAGAATCTAAGCTTCCATTTGTCAGCCCAATAATACTAAGTATATACTAAATACCCCAAACATATAACCATAAATGAAATGCTTCTGACCCATCAATGACTGATTAAGGTAATTAATCGGAAGAGCCAGTGATTGACACTAAGCTGTAATCCTGTCCACCATGTATTTTGAAACCTTGTGTTTTATTATTTTATTTGCTAACAATTGGGAAACATAAAACATGAATATTATACATTCACCCATGTGTCACGTTGCTGTTTTCTCGAGTATAGCATACGAACCTATGACCTTTCAGACACAGGCACAAAACCCTAACCCATCAAGTAATGATAAAATTTCTAAGTGCAAATTATACACAAAAAATCTATTTCCTCTGTTGGCTTTTCTCACATTACAGTAGTGTATCACTGTATGAAGTATGAATGCACTTTGAATTTGGATGCTGTTACAAGGTATTCTGATTTTGAAGGTTCAGGTGATTACACAAGATCGTGTAAAAGTAGCAAGATGGTAAAAATACATGATAGGTGTGTGCTTTTTGGAGAAAGCAATCAGCCCTTGTGCCATTAAGATTTCTGATTTTCTTTGATCACGTGGGATTTTGGCCACAGTGCTTAAATGTCTAAAAATTGTAAAAGGAAGCAAAACATCATTTGAGCCATGTCAGTCACTTCCAGTAAAAGTGTCGGAGAAGAAAAAGAAAGTGAAAAGTTGTCTTTTGGTGTGAGCAGCAAGTGTATTGACAGGAAGTGGTGGTGGCTCTGCTTCCTGTTCATCTGCTCCTCCACTGCTCTGCTCCTCTTCTGAGCCTAGAAGCAGCAGTTAATATTCAGACATCTGGAGGTAGGCGATAGCTGCCATTGTGCTCAGTTGGCTAGGCTGCGGCATGGATGGGACAGCCCTCATCTCCTGAATATTTCAACGGGCTTGAAGTTTCATGGAGAATGAGGTAGGGCGTGCTGCTACGGCTGGCTTGGCTGGGTAGCCGGCTAGCCTTTGTGCTTCTTTTGCTTTTTGCATTTTGCATTCTTCTGCCTGAAAGTTTGTGCCGGAGCTCGTTTTTCTACAGAGCACGTGCTCCGAGATGCCATTTAGCTGAAGGCCAGCAAAAGTGATTCAAATGGCTGACAATTTGAGAAGTTTCAGTTGAAAGAGAAAGGGAAGTGTGAGTTGTTCTAGGAGGCCAGCAGATTTACAAAGCTTTCACCCAGTAAGATTGGAAGTGAACTTAGTTGTATTTTTTTATTAAATTTTTTTTAAGTGAAATAAGGGAGGAGAAAGCATACAATGACATTTGTTGTACCAACTTGTTGATGGATAACAGCGCATTGCATTCCGAGTCACCCCACCACGTATGCCCACCACGTAGGGGTTCCCAACCCCATAATATCTGTGAACCTATTTATGTCAGCGGTGCCTAATACGTCGATCGCGATCGACCAGTAGATCGTGAAGGTAGTGCGGATAGATCGCGCAACATTCAGAAAAACTGTTTTGGACGTTAGCCTTTCATCTATCCTCCCTTTGGCATTCGCCACTTGATTGATGTAAAGCATGGCCAGTCTGCTGTTGCTTAAAAGTCTGTTGCATTAGGTTAACATAACAATTACTTAGATCCCTTCTCTTCTAACGTATTGTGAAGATCCCACGGGTCACCCCGCAGAAAAGGCTAATGCAAAACTCCAGTGAGCAACGTGACCCAGCTAGCCTTCGAATTTAACTACTAAAAAAGGGGATATAAAAAATGAGTGGAGGAGCCAGACCGAGTAAGGCACCATAAATGTATTGGATTGTATTGTGCTGTAAGGGTTCATGGAGTGATGCAAGGTTTGCCAACACATACTGTATACTCAGTATATATATGTAAAAAAAAATTTAGCATTTTCAGTGTAGGTAGATCATTTTGACCTGGTCATTTTAAAAGTAGCTGGCCAGCCGGAAAAAGTGTGGGCACCCCTGATTTAGGTCATACAAAAATTTCATGGACCGGGAAAACTTTTCACCCAGCAGGGAAGTGCCAGTGGGTCGACTGGTCATTCAATTCACAAGTTTAACCATTTTTTTTTCAGATGGTTTGAAAATGTATCGATTCTTTATAGAAAATCCCTCCCCCAGGCCCCCAGCGTTCCGCAGTGGAAAAACTGCCCATGGACCAGAACCTGTATTTTAAAGAATTTTAAACTCCTTCATTTGATTTGACTTCTGGTTAACTGAATACAAGGCGTTACTGGCCTGCTGGAAGGTGTGTTGTCAGGCTGTAAATTAACCCATTTCATGCTCGCTTTTGCTTTTGTTTTTCTTTTGAGGTCCCCTGTGAATCCGTTTGCAGCGACCAGGATCTTTTCCTCTGTTGCTCTTGCAGTCTTGGCCACACCCAGTTCCCACCTTTCCTCTTCAGATCTGCTTGTAGTTTCCTGTTATGAGTCATCTGTTTTTCTGGGCAGATGACCCCTTAGAAAGGAAGCATATGCAGAATGTGACATATGGCGTCATGCTGCCTAAATAGCCAAAGGCAGTGTTACCCAATCCAGTCCGTGGGGACCCACAGACAGTTCACAGAGCAGAAACATGGACCCATCTGTGGGTCTCTGAGGAAAACGCATGCCGAAGGAATTCCCCCAGGTTTCACTTTGTGCGTGGCAATTAAGCGAGGGCATTCCGAGAGTCGTTCATGAGCCCCTGCGTGTCATCTCTCGTCTCTCACAGCCTGGTATTGCGTCTCCATTCAAGCGCGTCTTCCTGAAGGGGGAGAAGGGGAGGGACAAGAAGGCCCAGGAGAAGACGACGGAGCGCCGGGCCCTGCACACAGTCTCCCTGTCTCAGCCCGATCACCGTGTCGACCCTGAGGTCCTGCTCAATGACTACATTGAGAAGGAAGTCAAGGTCAGAAAGCAGTCATTTTTCACCAGATATGTAACTAGAGGCACCGTTTCAGTGCTTCTGAAATTCTCACCAAAGTAATTCATAGTATGCATTATAAAGTAATTAACATAATTGTTTGTCCTATTGTGTTTTTAAAGTATTTAGGGCAGCTAACTTCAGTTCCAGGGTACCTAAATCCTTCCAGTCGGACAGAAGTATTGCATTTGATTGATGATGCCAGGGTAAGGGTTTTACCTGCATGAGGTATGGAAATATTACTGTAATATAACAGCATGGTTTAAAACAGTGTGCCAGCTAAGATATTCAAGATTCGCCAGCCCTTTGCTTCAAAACTTGAGCTCTCCAGCTGCCTTTCAGGGAACAGCTGGAAGATTTTGGAGTCTTTGATTGCCTTCATTTGCTTTGGAAACTACAGCCAGAATTTGTTTAATAAGTCTGGTTTAACACTCCCCTGGTGATGCCCGAGCGCCCGGCTGACCCTTCCTTCACATCTGCTGCCCACAGAAGTCCCACCTACTCCCAGGTCAGCTGACAGTCGAGCAGGATGCGTTGGTCAGCCTCTCGGCCTACAACGTGAAGCTGGTGTGGCGTGACGGCGAGGACATCATCGTGCGGGTGCCCATCCACGACATCGCTGCCGTTTCCTACATCCGTGACGACTCCCTGCACCTCATAATACTTAAGACAGGTACTGGAAGACAAAATCAAACCCCCTTTGGCATTTGGCAACATGGAAGGGAAGCTGGAGCCTTCAGGTTAATCCTTAACTGTTTTAGACGCTTATTTCCATTACACTTTTTTTTAGTTGGTTAAATTTTATGTGCTCATTGGTGAGCCAGTGATTGACAATGCTGGGTAATCCCACCCACTGTGGTTTTATTTCTTCCATTGGTATCCTAATGTGATATTTTGGAGAAGTGTTCAGCTCATTTCCTCTTGCATGCTAACACACTTGCACTAAGCGTGCAGGCTCCGTGTCCTGCTTTGAGACCTCTGCCCTGTGCCCTTCAGCCCAGGAACCTGGAGGCTCCCCCTGCCCAAGCACCTGCCCCGACGCGTCCAAGACCCAGACCCTAAGCTCGCTGCCCGAGAGTGGCCCCATGTTGGTGGACGTGTGCAGCCTGCTGGTGCTCGCTGTGGAGAACAAAGTATGACCCTCAGGACCCCAAGCCTAGTAGCACAGTGATCCTAAGGCAGCTGCGGTTTCTGACCTCGCTCGTGTTTCCTATAGGCTGCAGCTGAGGAGCTGTGCTTGCTGCTCAGCCAGGTCTTCCAGATAGTTTACACAGAATCTACCATCGACTTCTTAGACAGAGCAATATTCGATGGGGCGTCGACGCCCACCAGGCATCTGTCTTTGTACAGTGGTAAGTACTTTTCCTTGTCAGTATTCTTCATAAATTTAAACTTTATGATGATACTATGGGGTAAGGTGGCTGTCAAAAAAGATGTGCGTGTAGTAAACACGCATGCATATTATAGTTGTGCACAAATGAAACTCTTGTATAAGTCAAATCATATAAAATATGTATTGTGTATTTTGTCTGTCAGAATACAATTGAGAAAGTTACAACTTTAAAACATTACAAATATGAAATGCAGTTTTACAGTCGTGCTTTCTTCGTTATGAACACGAATTGACAGCTGTGACTGTCCTATCAGAAATAAGTTGCAGGCATTATGTATTGTACAGAAAATACATTAATTCCTACACAAACTGCACATGATACACATGGGACACTTTCTCTATTATGTGCTAATGAATACATATGTTAGTAACGACATGACATGTTGAACAATTTCCTCCATGATTGTAAAAGTATTCTGTCACTGATGTTATGCACATACAACTGTCACATCACAAGGATTGTGATAGTCAGCTGAGGCCATTTCTA
The DNA here is from genome assembly GCA_026780765.1 of Petrocephalus schoutedeni. NCBI lineage: Eukaryota > Metazoa > Chordata > Actinopteri > Osteoglossiformes > Mormyridae > Petrocephalus > Petrocephalus schoutedeni. The sequence goes on from JAODKL010000039.1 coordinate 13,929,900, forward strand.
GGCTTCTCTAAAACATTTTTATTCTGTCAATTTATTCTGCAAAAACATATCTTTTTCAGTTTTAGGGTGAACTGCCCTTTTAACAAGCTTCGCAATGCTAATGAGTTGTTAGTACCACTTTCTGTCTGTTGCCACAACTGGCAGCAATACAAGCCTATTTGACAGAACCTCTTGGAAGACAACAAGAAGACCTGTTTAGCTATAGCTTATTTTGAGTAAATTTTCAGCTCTTTTTGTTTTATAACCATCACAATATTCATCGTGAAAATTTCATGTTAATAAATGTCGTAATTTTTTTCCAATATCATTCAGACCTTTGAGGTGAGTCTTTGGTCATAGGGTTCTACATGTATGTGTTTAATTCACAGATGACTCCTCAAGCAAGGTAGATGTGAAGGAGCCCTACAATACTGAAGAATTGTAAGTCTTGAAAAGCTTTCATTCTGATTTTAGGTTATCAGTCTCTAGCATAAGACTGTTTCATTCAATGGAAACAAACAATGGGAAGCAGGTTTAACTAGTCAGATGATCTGTCACACTGAAGTTGGCAATCAGAAGTAACGGGCAGGCTCCCTTTTCCAGTAAAAAGCTGTCCTTTTTCATCAGCTACTCCCTAATTTTATGTCTTGCTAACTTGCTCATTCAATACGGAGCCACGGTGACTAGGATTGCAATACGGTGCCAGTCACCCACTCAGTCTGACTTCCCAGTTGCAAAACCAGAGCACAATCTATGCAATCCCATTGGCCATAGGTTTCAGATCTTCTAATTGTTCAATGAGATGGCTAATGTGATGGTGGTTGGCATACATACTCAACCCAACAGTGTGCGTGAAATGGACTCATTTACAGACATTCTGGGAACCCTGCTAATTTTTGGACTGGTGCCTCTGAAATTCATTGGAAATTGAAAGGAAAATGGAGACAAATTTAAACAGAAAAAAAAGATTATCAGGAAGATAAATATAAATGTTGGAAATGCTGAGGGGAAAAAAGATGGCTTCCAGCACCAAGATCAGGATGATGTTTTCTTAAGAAGCAGAGTTGTTAGCAGTGAGCTTGGTTGTATTTATTTTAACACCACTGTCTGCTCCTGGACAGCCCTCTAGACATGGGGGGAAACTCTTTGGCCTCTTCCGCCTCCACGCCGGCGTCTCCTCAGCCACACAACACCAGTGACAGTGAGCTGAGCACCACGGCTGCAGAGCTGCTGCAGGACTACATGACCACGGTATGCTAAGGCTCAGGGTTAGGGTTAGTCTGACATGAGCCCCAGGTCTCAGATGATGGGACAGGGTTAGGGTTAGGCTGACATGAGCCCCAGGTCTCAGATGATGGGACAGGGTTATGGTTATTCTGGCATGAGCCCCAGGTCTCAGATGATGGGACAGGGTTAGGGTTAGTCTGACATGAGCCCCAGGTCTCAGATGATGGGACAGGGTTAGGGTTAGGCTGACATGAGCCCCAGGTCTCAGATGATGGGACATGGTTACGATTATTCTGGCATGAGCCCCAGGTCTCAGATGATGGGACAGGATTAGGGTTAGTCTGACATGAGCCCCAGGTCTCAGAAGATGGGGCAGGGTTAAGGTTAGTCTGATGACTTTGGTTTACAGCCTCCTAATTTGGATGTTCTTCATCATAGATTTGGCATGGTCCTGAGGTATTTCTCAAAGCAGTCATCGGGGACCTTGAGACTGCCTCTTAACAGTATCTGTTAGTTCCTCTTAGACAGACCTACCTTGATTTGTACCATCTGTCTATCCAGCTGCGGACCAAGTTGTCCTCTCAGGAGATCCAGCAGTTTGCCACGCTTCTGCATAAGTACAGAAATGGTTCCTCCATCCACGAGTTCTGCATCAACCTGCGGCAACTCTACGGGGATAGTAGGAAGTTCCTCCTCCTGGGTATGACTTTGTGATCTTGAACCTAAGACTGTTTTTCTTACCTTCACAGAACTAATTGTGGAAAAATTGTCGCATGTGCTCCATTATTTATCATTTGGAATTTGAATTACCTTTTATTTTCCTTCTCACTTACTGGATTAGATGATAAGGTCTACCAACACTAATTCTTCTTTTTTTATTGGACTTAGCATCTACCAGGATCTTCATCCCCTCGCCATTTCTTATGTATTCTTACGGTGCCCTCTCTGCAGGACTCAGGCCCTTCATCCCCGAGAAGGATAGCCAGCACTTTGAGAACTTCTTGGAGACCATTGGCGTAAAGGATGGGCGGGGAATCATCACCGATAGCTTTGGGAGGTACCGGCGGACCCTGAGCACAACTTCTAACTCAACCACCAATGGCAACGAGGCGGCAGAAGGCGCTGACGAGCAGCCAGTAACCACCGAAGGTGACGATTGGGACCGCATGATCTCAGACATCAGCAACGACATCGAGGCTCTGGGCTGCAGCATGGACCAGGACTCATCGTGAGGAGGCCGGCCGGGGACGGTCACAATATGGATACTGCGAGGAACGGATGCCATTTTAGCAGTATTGTAGCCGAGTTCGATGTCCTCTGTATCTTTTGCCTTGTCGTAGCCTGTAGAGTGTGACAGCTGGTGCCAAAAGCTTTGCGCACACGGGTGACCCTGTATCGGCAGTATCTGCTGAACCTTAGCGAGAACGTGTCTGAGCCGCCTTACGAGAACCTACGTAGACCTCCAAACTTCAAAGGCTTGAAGAAGTACAGAAGTCTTGCTCTTATATATCTGCGGTTGGTTTGTATCCTCCTTTCCCAAGGTCACTGTATCCTGAAATGTATGCAGAGTTTGAGCGATTATGGCTAATTCTGAAGCATGTTTTAATGATTGATTTTGTTTTTGTTTTTTTCTCTCTCCACATTGCAAGATGTACTCGACGCTTTGACGGTTTCTGTGGCTGCCAGTCCGACCTAATTATTGGTAGCTATACGTTACATTTAGAGTTTAAAATTGACGCTTTGCTTCCGATTACGTGAAAGCGCCATTTATTTGACGCCCAGCCGCTTTCACTCAGTGCTCCCCTTAGACGTTGGGAACAGGAGCTGAATTTGACAAGGCCAGTTTATGGTTGATGTGTTTTTTAAGATTCCTAATTCCCTGTGTGTATTTTACTCTAGGCGGTGGTGTCAAAGTTGCATCACCATAAAATTTTGCGCAAACATTTTGCGTTTTTCGGTCTTTGCTTACTTCATTTGGGACAGTAACTGCTGAGTGCGTGAAGCAGGTGAAAGTATTAAAAGGGAAATAATCCCATCCTAGGATTGTCATGTTTCAATGCACCACGTCTGCAGCGCGAATATCCAGCAAATAAATCTGAACAAACCAGGTGTAAGTGTATAAGTGTACTAGTTTATTAGGAACGTCACACTTCCATCAAGGACCTACTCCCAGCAAGTAAAATAATAGAAAATATCCTGCTGGCTTAAAACTCATCTTTAAAAACTGGTGCATGAAAAACCTTGAAAGGGTTCCCTAAATATGTGCCGTGTGACTTGGAGCAATGTCTAGCTTTTCAGTTATTTTATGTTAGAAATTAACAGAATTTCCTTAAAAAAAACAAGCGTTGCCTTAATTTTTCGACACCTTTCACGCAGAAAGCCTTTTGAGAGATTCGGGCTAGGTGTGTATACCAAAACAGAGAATGAAATCCTGAATTGTCTCTCATAGTTACTACTTTTGATCACCCTGATGTCAAATGAACACTGTTGGGTATAATGTCTTAAAGTCATTATGTCACGTCTTTCTGTTAGTTAACGCAACCCTTAGCGGCAGGATTGTGCCGCTGTGCCTCCTCATGGCTGAACCCGGACGTTGGTTCCGCTTGATTTCGCATCCAAATGACACGAGTGGTTATTTACACACCCAGTCAGGTGGTGCTCAATGCCAAAAATGCAGAAAAAAGATTACAAAAGAAATACCCTCATTAATGCCTTCTTACGGAACTACTTATTCTTAACGGATTTAAGGGGAAAGTCACATCAGCAAGTTTGGAAACAACTATTTTCCTAAATGCCAGATGGCTCTAAAGAACAGAAAACTTACACCCGCTACGGACTAACTCACGCACTTTTGCAAAATGAAAATAATTTGGAAGGAGACCGGGACCTAATCCTTGTGTAGAGACTTTTTGAAAACATGCGGTTGTCTCATGGTTCATGATATTTATGTCTTACTACAATATAAAATGCAGCAATTTGCTCTGTATAAGAGTATCTGTTGAACGAATAAATGTAAACATAGATCCAGTAAAATGGTGGAAGTTGTCTAGTGTGTTTTGTTGATTTGCCAAGCCAGTATAAACTGATGTGGTGATATTTTTCAGTAGGTGTATGTTAGATCCACCGACTCCGTTTGCTGTGATGCTCTGCTCACTTGCCTGAGAGGCTGCCTGTTTTCTTTGGTTTGCATTTTGCTGGACAGGGTCACACCTGATCTTCAGGGCAAAGTTATTGACTTCCACCGCCCTTAAAATGGGAAACTGAATGAAAATAGGGTAGGTGCTTGGGTAACCCCTGATTTGTTTAAGTAGGGTTCGCAGTGTTGGAGGGGTCTTGAACTTATCTTTGTCGCCTTAAAACTTCACCTTTATGGCAAAATATTTCACTTTGCTATTCTCTTTGAAATCCTGGTTCATGGTGGTGATGTTGAGATGGATACAGTAGTAAGTGTCAGTCAGTGGGTACATTTTGTGGCAGCGCTGTGCAGAATGCAAAGCCCACCACACCAGTTTTGTGAATGGCTGTACTGTAATTCTCAAGATATACTTGTAGCGTAACTAATGCCCAAGCTTACGCCCTCATTTCATTTGTGGTGTTTTTAAGGACTAACCGGGCATGTGAAGTGTGCCTAACATTGGAGCATTGCAGAGGTCAGAGGTCAGCCTCATGCCTGCCGACCCGAAGGGGTGGCCATATTGGGTAGCCTTTGTACCACTTTGAGGTAGAGCATGCTGTTCCTCCACCTCCGCTTTCCTGCCAAAATGGCCGCCCACCCGCCCACCACCTATCACATATAACTGGGAATGTTTTAATTAACTGTCCGCAACAAGATTTTGGCCCAGATCAGGTTCTAAAAGCTTTTCTTTCCTCAGTGTAACTTTTCGTTTTATTTTGTATGTGCTGGTTTGTATACTACTCTGTGTATAAAGTTCTGTTAATTGCTTATTTTTGTAGATTATTTTCATTGCGTGATAAAGATTGATTGCATCATGCTTTTGTTGTGTATTTTTGTGTTTTGTGGGTCAGAGTCTTAACCATGGGGAGTCACACCTACTCACACAGCTTCTGTACATTTCCATTCAGTTAGATAAGAGGTCAGTGTTTGTTCTCAGCACAATCCCAAGGGCACTGTACACGGCACCACAGGAGTCCAGTCTTCATCTCAGTTCACTGGATAGCAGTCTGACACATCGCCCATGTCTCTCAGCCATACTGCAAAAGGGGCAGCAATAGGGCTCAAGACTTGGACCGTTGCCCTCATAGTTCCACACGCCTACCCAGATGGGCCACCTCAGATTAGGACCAGATTAGGACCCTTCCCCTTCATGATGCAGGGGAGGCTGTGGAAGGCTGCAGTAGAGCTGCTCCTGCAGAGAGCAGAGAAGACTCCTATCTGCTTCCTTGGAGTTGTGTGAAGTTTTTATGGTGGCTGGAGAACCGATCCTGCCACCACCCCCAAAATTTTCCCCTACAAGTTGATGTCCTGGAATTCTCCTCATGAAATGTTCCATTGCTTGGGGTCTTTGCCTCAGCTGGCTTGATGACTTGCTTACTGGCTAATTTCAGGACTGGAGTTTGGCTTTAAATCCCCTACACCAGGGGTGCGGTCCTGGAGGGCCTGAATCCAACACAGTTTGCAGGTTTGTGTACATCGCTGCTTTAGCACGCGAGACAATCATAATCATTTTCATCTTTGCTGTTTAAGTCACTTCTAGCTCCTGGTTGCTTTATATATAACCCAGTATTTATTGGAAAAAAATCACTTGGCCATATTAGTCGGGGATGCTTTTTTTGGTAAGCATATCATTTTGGCCTGTAAACACAAAATAGTTTGAAAATTTTTAGGACACTTGTTAGTCAGGAGCCCTTGGAATCACCCTAACACTCGCCCCCTTTGTGACGCCCCAGATCCCAGTAGCTATATTATCCTGATATTGTCCTCCATTCTATCCCATCCGATTGTAATTATAGCATCGGTACATCATTTATCAACGCATTCATGATTATTATTTTAAATTTTTTTTTAACTTAGTTTATTGTTTTCTGAGTTTGCAACTTTTTTCAAGCCTCTGTGTTTAGAGGCAGGCTATTTGCATAACCACTCGACAAAGAAAGCCTTTCAAGTCCCACCCCAAAGTACTGAAGTACCACAAAAGTACCCCAGTTCATTTGGCACTTTAGGTACTGTTACTTTTGGTACTGGTACTTGACTGGAAGTCAATGGAAAAGTTAAAAGTACCATACAAAAAGTATGGTTCCTGGTGCAGTGGAAGAGCGTCCTAAGTGAAGTCTGGTCATATCATTTTAACCTATGACCACCTCAGCTCCTTAATCTTGCTCTTTAGTGCGTGTCATATGCATGTTGGCATTTGTGGTGGTATATGGCTCAGTCAGCTAAGCCTCTGTGCTTATGATCAGAATGTTGCTGGCTCGGGCCTGAGGTCACATGTCCATGGGCTCTTGAGCAATCCTCTTAACCCCTAGCTCGCTGGGCTGAACCTGCACTGGGAGCTGTCACTGTGGTGACCCTGTGGTGGAGCTGTGACTCCAGTCACTCACGGGTCGCCTTGCGTCTGGTGTGGCTGGGGGCTAAGAGCCCCTGTGGGATCTATAGCACAGCCGGTCAGGATGGGGACACTGGGCACATTAGAGGGGTATGAAATTACTGCCTAATTAGGGCACAAATTCAATAATTAACTATGCACTAAAGTGATCAGTGTTACAGAACAACATGCTTTAGAATGCATTAAAATGATTAATTAATGAGTTAATCATGCTGAAACAAAAGAAGCTTTTGTTGGTTTGTGTTTGAGGATGTGTGAGACAGAATGGCCCCCACCAATACAGAGAGCCACCTGCGTTCAGGTTGGCTTGAAGTGCTTCCCCACTGAGCCGTGCATCTTACTCTCTAGGCAAGCAGGCCGCTAGCACTGGGAGACACTGAAACATACTGAGATTCCCTGTGTATTGCCACAAAATACTACTAATAAATATACAGATACTGTCCCGATAATGTTAATGTAATGATACTGTCCCGATAATGTTACGCAATGCAAGATAATATTCCATACTTTACAGATGTACATGGCAAATCACAATGTCACAATGTTACAACGTGATCTCAGGGATCTGGCTGAAAAGACAGGGCAGCGACTGGATACATGAAAGGCAGATTTAGAACTAGCTAAACCCTATGAATGTATTTCAGTTTTTTGTGTTTATCCATCTATCCATCCACCCATCTTTAAACCACTTCCCCTGAGTGACCTTTTCAGTTTTACTCTGAGCGATTTACAATTAAAGAAATGCAAAATTATGCCTAAGGATTTTCCCACGGGGAGCAAAAAACTTTGAAAACTACCCCCCCCCCCCCCAACAACTGTACCAATAATAAATAAACAATTGCTATTAATATGTTAAAGAGAAAATAATGAATCATGAATGATGATGACAATACTCCCTGCTCCACTGCCACCAGGAATGTATCGATTTTTTTCTAGCTGCACACGTTGCGCGATCGACTTCTCTGTAGTCCTGCTTACAATGTAAAGCATCCTCGTCGCCCCCTGCAGGCAGCACGGAAGTCACACATGTCCCTGAGGCACGATGCAGGCAATAATGAGAGGTTAGCTCTGCGCTAACTGCCACCACCTTACCACACTGCTGCTCATAAATCTCTGAGCCCACAGAGGAATACTCAGAGATTGTTGATGAAGGACAGAGTCTTGCAGGTCACACGGAGAGTGTGTGCGTGACATCAGCTTATTTTTGCACACCTATGTGAGATTATACCTCTCCCATAATACCCTGCTCCAGTTTTCCAAGGATGGAATGCTAATGTGGCATCTATGTCCTCAGGAAGTGGCCCAGAGGGATTGAAGAACAGACAGTGTGCCTCAAAGGGGTCCAGGTATAGGCTTAAGGGGTTTCCCATTGTGCAGTACTCTTTATTTATGTTCATCATGAAAATAATCGAGAACAGATCGGAACTCTGATGGTTTGTAAATTATTAGACACCCCTTCATCGGTTTATGATAATGTTTGTCTGTGGGACTCAAATAATATACAAACCATCAGAGTTCGGACCCAGTCTCCATTATTTTGATCGCTTTATCATGTCTACGGATGGATAGTGTTTATCATCTGAGTTGACAGAACATGGTGTTTGATGTTTTTTCCCAATATTATTAACTACGGAACTCCGTGCAGCACATTCTCCTTATATTCTTTGCACTGTTACTGTTCATCGTCATTTTATTGTTACTTTCTCTTACTGTCTAAATGTGTGTGCTATAATATGCTTTGGGATTAACACAGTACTCATCCATCCATCCATCTATCAATCCATCTATCCATCCATCCACACCCACACATGCAGTGCGCAGGCTTCATGTCCTCTGCTTAGTGGCAGTGACTTTTTTGTTTTAGGAAGCCTCACAATGAAGAATGGGGCAAGGGAAAAAATCCGTAGGCCCTGCAACTTCGGAGGTCGCAGGAGTGAAGAACTATCTTCTCCAGCAGAGACATCTGTCAAGCTGAGCCAGGTGGGCGTCTTCAATCAGAGAGCTGGTATGCTGTAACTCTGACTGCAGAGGAAGCCACTCAGATGGCTGGTCCTCTTCAAACCTCCGATTTATGCTCCCGGCTTTGTCATGCCAGGGATTAAAGGACTACATGACAGGCAGAAAAACACGGGCAGCAGACTCCTGTTTGCCTTCCTCCACTTATTTTGTAGGATATAAAAGGGAGTCAAACAATTAGAGCCCACGCCCCTGGTTGGCATTTGGCTGCAGAAAGAGACGTGGAATCAGCCTTTGTGTCTGAGATATTTCCAAGCTGGACCATTGTCCTTAACCCTCGGAAGTGAGCCGATTTCTGCAAGTCACTGTAGGAACAGTAAGGTCTCTGTTAGCAGCCTTGTGTACCCTCACATACTCTGAGAATGGAAGCTTAACTCACCAATTTCTGTTCTTTGTACTGAATGGAGTTCGGGTAGGCCATAGAACTTTCTGGAAGGGCCGGGGAGGGGAGTTGTTTTGGTGTGTGAGCTCAGAAAGTCAGGCTTAAAATACAGCTTTGCTTTCCTCCTTCCTATTCACATGGATCAAAAGTATACTGTGATTGTCTGGCATCGGCAAACTTGTGATTGGATGGGCCGGGGCCTCCCTCCCAAGCTGGGCTGGAACCCCCAGTAAGCTTGCTGTTACCTGGGAAACCACATGACCTTTAACTTCCTCATACAGCAAGTAAAAAAAAACACATCACTACGTATGATTTAAAAAAAAAAAAAGTTATGTCAACTCACATACAACTGTGACATTGTTTCAAAAAGTAACTTTCTAACAGGATGCAAAGTAAGGCACGTGGGGACAGCCCCCGCTGGGACCCATGCACCACACTCCCGAGGAGCTTGGCGGGAAATGGGCATCTAGGTAAAAGTCCATGGACTGATGGATCACACAGCATCAATCGGTCAATAGTGCATTAGCCTGCAGTCAATTCCAGCAAGAACAAGTCAATAGGAAGGATGTGGAAATGAATCTTATGGTACTGTGGAAAAACCCCACATGGAAAGCAGAAGAGATAGGGGAGAGACAGGTGATTAGATGTACCTTTTGATGTGGGCAGGAATTTATTCAACAAAAAACAAACATGGGAATGTATTTGGCTGTGCAGCAACACTTTGGAAATCCACTTTGGGTGGGAAATTCTGTTTATCAAGGAGCCTGAACCTCATGACAAAGGAAGGGGCTTGACCTTTGCAGAGAGGTTAAGACAAAGTTATAGGCACACACTGAGAAGGTGGGGGGGCGCATGGCTCAGTGCATAAGCAGAGAATGGAGCTCTTCAGTCCATGGTGATTCCAGCTTTGGTGCCGACAACCTTATATAGTATTCATTGTGTAGGTCACTGACTTTGAAAAAAAAACAGCGCCACTCCAAACTTCTCACACTTTAGTAATCTAACCACATGAAATTTCTGAATGTCTCATTCACCAATGTGTAACCAACACCTATACCTATAACCTCCAAAGCTCTATTGGTGCTGAGTTTGTGCTGAATAAAAGTATTTGCAGCACTTCGTGATAAATGTTCTTTAGACTGGTGAAATATTTGAAAATGTCAAGGCATGTCTGACTAGCTGCGAGGCCTCAGACTCCAGAGGGTTAAAACCCTCCGGTGTTTAAATCCTCACCAATATCCCCTGACTTTTTAAACCCGTCACCAGGACAAGTTTATCATGTGCTTTGTCATTTTGCAATTTTAACCGAAACATTGCATTTCAGTTAAAAACCGAAAATCAAAATCGTACAGAAGAAAGGGTCCTGGATGTCCAAAAGCAAAACAAACCTCAAAGGCTAAACTAAAAAGCAACTAAAATGGTAAAAATCTTAGCGCTGCCTGAATACAATTCATTTTCTTTATAAGACATTTTTTACATGACATTATAAAGTATGATGGAGAGTTTTCTGAGGATGCACCAGGGCTTGGCTTCTAATGGGGGGGGGGGTCGGGGGTATTTGATTCATTTCTTCATTCTCTCCCTTCATTTCTTTGATTCATTTCTTCAGCAACAGGCTGCTGTCACTTCTATGCTCCACTGACAGACTGAGGAGGTCATTCCTCCCCCACGCCATGAGACTGTTTAACCGCACACGTGGTAGTGGGG
>JAODKL010000039.1:13949082-13972894 GCA_026780765.1 Petrocephalus schoutedeni
ACTTGCAACAATGTGCTTTTAAAAAATGCCCATGCGTCTTCAACTGTTTTGCTATTTAACTCCGTCCAGTTTACAGTCATCAGGAAATGCTGACTTTCCTCCCAAGCAGCCCAAGTCTCACTCCGACCTGACAGCGGCGACGGTTTCACACCAGCCAGCCTCGCTGTTCCTTTGAGGCGCTTAAACAGATGGGATGGTGATCTCTTTTTTATTGTCTAATTATCACCCTGAAAAGCCCTCAACAAAATGGCTGTAAGTTAAGGGGGGGGCTTTAGTTGGCACACCATTTCTGCAGACTTCAGAGGAACTTTTGTATCGAATAATGTGCAATTATTTAAATAATCAAATAACAGTATATAATACTTCAAAACAGTGCTTCTTGCCCAATCTGGCTCACTGAGGGCGAGCGAACATAAGATGCTAACCATGAATGCTAACAACTAAGGTCCAAAAAACAGACTTACCCAGGTACTCTCTTGCCTTGTAATTCAAATTTCCAGATTGGTGGCCTGAAAGTTTTACAAGATCTTTATATAATAATTACTACCATAGGAAAAAATGTGGGTCATTATAATAAAAGTGTTAGTCTAAGCCATACTTTCCAAAGTTTTTTGCTTGAAAGTAGCTCTGGGCATATAGATTATTGTGCGTGCCTAGTGACATACTGAGGCTTGCGGTTAATTTAATGCATGTTTCTGTGCTTTGAGACCCAGTAATGCTGAATTCTTCAAGTGATGAAAGCTGAAGGAAAACGACATCTAGTGGCCGTATTAAGTAAATGCTGGCATGCGTTTTTTGATTTTTCTGAACTAACGCTTCCCCATCAGCTGGTACGTGATCTCTAGCGGTCATCGCTCACCTCCGTTGCTGTCATCTGCAAACCGGCCTTTTTTGTACCCCGTGACCAACCGGGAACCCATCCAGGCTACTTTCTGTCCTTTATTTCATGGGATAGGCAAATTTCACACACATGGAACCCTGGCAGAATCTTGAACCCAGGCCCAGCGGCGTGAGGCAGGAGTGCTAACTACATACATCAACCTGCATGCAGAGATGGGCAACATTTCATTTAAATGTGTTTAAAATATGTTTTTAATTACTTTAGAATATTTTGTAATTGTACTTTCCTGGATGGAAAAAAAGTGATGTAATTTGTTACAAAATAGTTTGAGAGGTTATATTTTATGTAGGCCTATTTAACATATTTGAAATACTTAAAAAAATGTTATTTTATCACAGTCTTTGGCTCGATGTAAGTAAATCACATGACCCAGGGCAGGTCAATCCTATAGGCCGCTGCCTAGGGCACCAGCGTCTAAGGGGGCGCCAACTTGCCAGCCGGTTTCATGCCTCAGGTGGGATGTGCCACCGTTGATGCTGGCCTAGGGCACCGAATGGGACCATCCGGCGGGGCCCAGCTTGCTCGCCTGTCTGTATTAAACCTAGAGCTGTTATAGCCTTTCGAGCATGACGAGCATACAGAGCGTGAGATCTTGAAAGAAAGGTGTAAACTCTTTTTTTTTCTCTATAAATGCATTTAACATTGACCTGGCTAATATTACAGCAACATTTATCATTGCAAACTTCAAAGCAAAATCTAATAATTTCTGTGATCAAGATCTTTATTTGACCTTTTGTATATTAGTATATCATAATTATTCTTTTGGATATATCCATATATCTCCATATCCATATCTATATTTAAACATTTATATTTATACTTCCGAAGTGTTGTCCTATATGCTAAGTGTTCTTCCTGTGTCCTGTTGACCTGTGTCAGTCTGCAGGAAGCACACAGGTAAGCCTCCCTTTGTACTCATACTCATACTCAGTACTTATATTAATACAAATGATAATTAACCATTTGAATCATTGAATCATTAGAACATAGGAATTCTTATTTGCATTGTCAGGTCAATAACCTATGACATGTGATAGAATTAGCCAGCACAGTGACTTAAACCTCCGTTAGTCAACATTGTATTTATATGAACCTTAAATGAATGGGCGGAACCATATCTCGCAATTCTATTTGTGAAGCATAATGACAATCATAATGCTGAGTGGCAGGTCGCAGTGGGCGTGGCCTGGTCGGGAGGGGCGGGACTTCCGCTTCATCCTGCGCGCAGCGGCCGTTTGTTTACCTGGGTCAGCCTGTAATGATAAGCAGGTAGGAGATATATGTTTTTTTATTGACGGTTTTGCTTATTTGGATTCTCTATTGCGTGATATTGTCCAAAGATGACTACCATGCAGCGTACATAAAGCTCACTGGCTGTATGCCAAATCGAAGGTCGTGGTAATACGTACCGTAGCACAGTATAGTGTAGTATGGTATAGTATAGTATAGCTAGTTAATCGCCCAGTAAGCTCGCTGGCTTCGTTAACCATCCTCATCAATGCATCGTGTCGCTACACTATAGATGTTTGCTTGTGATAATATATAGTTTTATGCTGAAGTCTAATTACCGCAAGCCATTTCTCGTCTAGCTAGCCGCAGCCCGGGGTCGGTCCGCCAGCTGCAGGAACGCCCGACCCGTAACGGACAGTGCGCGATCTCACCCTTGTGAGATTAAAAGCTAGATGGAGTTTGCTCACGCTTTGCGGCTGCTTAACAGGCATTGCTTTTAAGGGACCAGCCGTGCACGTAGCTGGATGGCAGTGTCATGCACATTTGGTTCCGCTTCGCCTAAAATGGAATGAGCGTGTGTATTGTCAGTGTAACCGTACAACGAAACTTTGTGTGCTTTCTCCACTTACATAATAGTAACATTATTATTATTATCATTATTATTGTTGTTGTTATTGTTGCTATTGTGAATAAAACTAATAATGATGATGATGATAATAATAATAATAATAGATGTTTATATATAGCTGAATATTAGACTAAAGTGCATAGTGCAGTTATATAATCAGTTAAGCAGTGTTAAACATGAAAATGGCAATATCAAGCATCATGTTTAGTTAAAGTGCCTGAGATGTTTGACTGAAGTGCGGGGATAAACCGGAGGCTTTGCCTTTCTAGCCAGTCACGATGGCCAGCTGTTTGGCAGAGTTGGGTGCCCTGGTGAGTGTCCTGGCCCTCATCCTGCTACCTTGCTGTAGCCCAGAAGAGCTGGGCAAGCTGCTGTTGGTGTCCTTCGATGGCTTTCGCTGGGATTATCTCCAGAGGGTGCCCACGCCCAATTTCGACGCCCTGATCAAGGATGGTGTTCAGGTGGAGCGAGTGGAGAATGTGTATATAACAAAGACCTACCCAAACCACTACACCATGATCACTGGCCTTTATGCAGAGAGCCATGGCATTGTAGCCAATGAAATGTATGATCCCAACCTCAATCTGACCTTCTCCATGGACAAGATGGACATATATGATTCCAGGTGGTGGGATGAGGCAGTGCCTCTTTGGGTAACCAATCAGATGGCGGGACACAGAAGCGGAGCCGTGATGTGGCCAGGATCTGACGTCAAGATCCATGGGACCTACCCGACCCACTACCTGATGTACAACGCATCAATGCCATTTCAGGCAAGGGTCCAGAGGCTCATCGACTGGTTTAAGAATGAGGATGCGATCAATTTTGGCGCCCTTTATTGGGAGGAACCCGATGAGAGTGGCCATTTGCTGGGGCCAGACAGTCCTCTGATGGAAGCGGTGATAACAGACATTGATAACAAAGTTGGCGTTTTAGTGCAGCAGCTGAGGGAGGCGGGGTTATTTCACCAGCTGAACCTCATCATCACGAGTGATCATGGAATGACGGAGCTATCCACAGAGAGGATTATTGCACTTGATGACTATATAGATGGAAACTTGTACAGCTGGGTTGATAAAAGTCCTGTAGTTGGCATTTTGCCCAAGGAAGGTATGTTTCTTTTGTGGTATATGTTAGAATGCTTTTTTGGGTATACGTATAATTCATTTGTGTCAGACAAAATAATGTTTCTGTAATTTGAACTTTAGGATAATAATTTAACAGTTAGATGTAGTTTGGGTAAAACTACTTGTCTTATAAATCCCACAGAGCTGGTATTATAACTTGTGTCCACAGGCAAATTTGATGAAGTCTACAACACCCTGGTCAATGTGAGCCCTAACATGGCTGTGTATAAGAGAGATGACATACCGGATCGTTTTGGCTATAAGCATAACGACAGGGTAATGCCCATAATCATAGAGGCTAAGGAAGGCTGGACAGTTGTGCAAAACAGAAATGGATCATTTATGGGTAAGTCTTTCTTAGTTTAAAAGAACCTCAATGCTACTTCATGTCAATGGACTATTGACTCTCATTCATTACGCCCGTATTTGTTTCTCCTTTTGCAGCAGGTAACCATGGTTACGACAACACACTGCTAAGTATGCAACCGATATTCGTGGCCCACGGCCCCGCCTTCCATCAGGGGTATGCTAAAAAGTCCATGCGCTCTGTGGATCTTTATCCCCTCATGTGCTCCATCCTCGGGATCCAGCCCTCTCCCAACAACGGCTCCCTGGACAACATGGAAGACCTGCTGAAGCAGATGCAGCCTCCGCAGCCGACTCCCCATGTTCCTCCAGTCAGGGAGCCTAAGTATGCTTGGGTCCTGGGCTCCATCCTTGCTATTATGCTAGCTGCGGGATTCCTTAGATATTTTATTAAGGAGGTCACATACAGGCAGCTTCCCAAAGGGCCACACACACACCTTGATATTACACAGCCTTTGCTCCAGGAGGAACTGCAGATCGCATAGAGATGCTTAGTGTACCTGCTGCTCTGTGTTCTTATTCCCTATTCTTGGATTGGTTTTGTATTGTGTGATGAGAGGCAAAATTATAACATTACTTTTCTAGCTCTTAGCTGGTTAAAAAAGTTTCACTGGGGAAATTGCATTCTGGAGTTTTGACAGGATTTCGGGCATTGAGCAGCTGTGAAGAGTCTTGGTCGCTTGGACTTCCTTCTAGTCAGTCTGCAGTTGAATTCACTGAGATATGCTGTTTGGAGAAACACTGCATCGAGCCAAGGATAAAGCTTCGCAGTGACGCCCAAATTCATGGCTACTTTACCTGACTGGGAGCATCCCACAAATTCTCTGTTACACCCCAAGGTAAAACTTTCAAGCTTCTCAGGTCACTGCTTCTTCTTCAAGCCTCTTCCGGACCATGAATCCGGATTTTTGTTTAAACTGCGAAGAAAAATAATATTGTGATGGAAAAAGTGAAAGAAACAGTGAAACAGGAGATGAAGGATGAATGTGAACCTGAGACTGATAGATGTTAAAGCTAGATTGAAATAGGGAGGTTTATCTGCTTGTGCCGGAGGTGTCAGAAGCTGCTGGCTAGCCTTAGTTATTGAAACATTCACTGTAAAATGCTAATAGTTATAAGCCACAAATAAGATGAATGATGCCTGTCCATCTAGTTGTGGATGGCCGGTAACATAAATGCATGTAGAAGAGGTGGCCAGTCTGGACATAATGTGCGGCAAAAATGCCTTCATGTAAAATGCAAAAAGTAAGGGTCTGGTGGGTCTTCACACTGGGATTTTGGTATGGGTGGTATCTGTATTTTCCATACCGTCATACCTTCCACACGCTATACTGCAGTATATGGTATTTTAGCGGTATACTCGAAAGCAACGCTATTCCAGTATATGAGAAATCTTGGCAATAGAGGGCCCCATGAAAAAACCACATTGATATTTAAACTTTCCTGAAATTAAATCAGGAAAAACCACTTGCAGATCGCACAAATTCGGCTAGGTCAAGTTGGAGCAGAAGTAGTTTATGTACCAATGCTATTATGCACCAGCAAGACCACCACGCTGTTACTTACTCATAACTCCCGCTAAGGTGCTCAAGATGTCCCCACCAATATTCTATGATGAATTTGTGGCTATTTATTTCTCAGGTTGGCAAGTAAACGATGTATATATCTGTACTGGTAACTAAATTATAACTAATTGGTGTCTCATGGAAGCATTCTGAAAAATTAAAAATGAACCCACTATATGCACTATTTAGTCCTTTGTTTGTGGACAAGAAATGTAAGATATGGAAGCTGCACCATTTCGCTGGTTATGAGGTCATCATCAGCCACCCAGCCTGACAGGAAGTTGGCATTTTGGCCCATGTTTAATGTATGGTAAGTACGTATCACTAGATTGTAAGAGGGTTTCCTTTTTTACTGATCCATGCAATCACAGGCAGCATGCATTGACCAGTAGTGACAAGGAGGCACATTCCTTGTCTAAAGGCAGTTTCCACGTTTTGTTAGGAATATTCCATTGAAACTGTAAATCACAAATGTCATTGTGATTTCCCAAGTTGTAGCTGTACTTACCTGATGGTCATTGTACACCAGAATCATTGGATTGTAATTCAGATTTTATTTAGTGATAAAACAATGTTATATATTGTCCTCCGACTTAATGCATGATTTAGCTGCATTCAAGGCATTGTGGTCAAATTCACTACACAGTAATTTTTTTCCCCACTGTGGTTCTCTCTTCTCACGTGGAAAAAGGGTTCTGATTCTACTCCTGTTTTTGGAAAAGTATATATCAATGCATTTGATCTAGTCACTAAATAAACTTGTTTAAATGAACCCTTATCATATTGCTTCTGTATCCGAGTACGATTCACAATTTTAGAGAACTATCATCAGTACAGCTACATAAGTATATAGTGTACTGAAATATTTCCCTCAGGTCCATATGATGCTGCTAGAGAAAAAGAAAAGACACACAATAGTTTAGAATAATGATATATACCTACAAAATACATAAACATTCACACTCGCTTTTATTTTAAACAATACCAAATCCCTTTATTTTGCAAGTTTTGGACACTGAAGTGGTCATGCATGCTTGCACTAAAGGTCCAGTAGATATTTTTACAGCAGGTATAGTTTTCCATTTTGCCATAACTTGTCACTGTCTGCCTTTTAAATTCAGTGACACTTAACAAGAGCAGGGGGCAGTACATTAATCAACATCAAGTCATACAACAAAAATACTGACCAAAACCTTATTTTGGAAAAAAAAAAACTTAGAAAAAATAAAGGTCTTTACACATGAAACTTGATCAGTATCATATACCAGGCTTCAGAAAATGACTATAATAAATATTTCCTTGAGTGCATTCCTTTAATCTCTGATAAATCTTACAATACAGTTACATGCAGTACCAAAAGATAGTCTAATACACAGAGGACATGAGAAATGGCAGCAGGCTCTGGAGACAGCCAGGCACGTCTCCAGCAAAGTGCAGCATTTTGACCTCTAAGCCAGCGTCTCCCAACTCTGTCCTTGGGGAACACCGGACAGGCAACGTTTTTGCTCCCCCTAACTACTTGCCAGGCAGTCCACATTTTAGCTCCCACCCAGCTGCCAGTGGGAGCCAAACATGGGCTGACCGTGGGTCCCCGAGGAGCAGATTGGGAAACACCATTATGAGCCATTTCACAGTAGCGGCACTCGGCATGCTCGACCAGAATGGCACCCCCATGAGCATAAAAAAGAGCAGTAATTTGCCTCCCTGTAGCATCCACCTCATTACTGACCCCAACTGCAACAGATGTACACAAGAAAACAAATGATAGAAAAAAATAAAAAATCTCATCCACTTTTCAAGTCACTTTTAACAAAACCTAAACTAAATTCAACTACTGACCATGCTGACTAGAGTCAGTCAGGTAAGGAAACTGGATCAAGGGTATAAGAACTAGACATCTCCAGTGACCTCAAGTCCAAGTCTTTAATCAGTGCATCTTTTGCTGAATTTATGTATATATTTGCAAATTATAAGTAGTCACTGGCTTTAAATACATAATAAATATCAGTGGCCACATATGACCCAGCCATGTTACAAATTCTAAACTAGTCATTCAGAAAGTGCCATTTGTGTTTTATAAGGAAATTATTTTTATAATGACTAAGAGACAAGGGAAATTATTGTTTTCAACATACAAATTTAAGACACCATCTCTTCCTATTTTTTATGTCACATCTAAATTTAGCTTTGCGTACAAAAAAAAAAGAAGAACCAAAATGTGACAAGATTCCCCTTAAGAATGTTCCACCACTTCTTTTGCAATTTCATTTGTATAAAAGCAGTGTTTCTCCCACCTGGGGCTGGGGGGGTGCAGAAATGTGGCCTGTCTTGAGGTCCCCGAGTACCGGGCTGAGAAAAAATTGGTATAGATAGCTAAACATGCAGGCATTCAGGAAGCCTACTACAATAAGGAAGCCAAGATGTCAGCCACTAGCAGACAAATACCAAAGTGACTGAAAGAATGTATGTGGAACACAACCGGAACAAGTATGTCTCGGAATTCTGAATTCAGTGTATCATCACAAAGCGGACACTACTGTACTTAAGAAATTTGTTAATGGAACCATATTCCACACACAAAATATATTCAAGTAATTCCAGATATCTCCTATTCCTCAATGAATCTATATAAGGCACTCAGGCTAACTGCCAATTACATTCAATATTTACTTTTTATTTACACTGCTAAATGTACAGTGAAAATTGGTATTCCCTTTTAAAAACCTGCATTGATATTTAAACTTTCCTGAAATTAAATCAGGAAAAACCACTTGCAGATCGCACAAATTCGGCTAGGTCAAGTTGGAGCAGAAGTAGTTTATGTACCAATGCTATTATGCACCAGCAAGACCACCACGCTGTTACTTACTCATAACTCCCGCTAAGGTGCTCAAGATGTCCCCACCAATATTCTTTTTAACATGGTGCAATAACTCAATGATATCGTTGTAATCTTATCGGATCCCAATCATCTTCAAAGGGGCTTGCACTCTGAATTTTTGGGAGGCGGTGTCAAAAAAGTTAAATTAAGAGTGCATCACCAGCAAAGTCTGGATATTAACAATATTAGCAGCACACTTCAGAAACAGAGTTGCAGAGTGAAGGTGCTACAGCCTTCAGCTATTCTTATATTTTCTAGATAAACACCAGTTTCTGGTTTATTCTAAAACCCCTGATTTTTTCAAACCTTCTGGCAGTCTTTTCCTATCAATGGTGATCTAAACCTGGACATCAGACGCAAAGCCTGTAACCAGTGAAACCTCTAGTCAAGCAAAGGGTCGTCGTCGTCATCCTCCTGTAGCTCGAGGCGGGCAAAGGGCCGCGACGAAGATGGCACACGGTTCCTTATGAAGACAAAGAGGCACGTGAGAGTGGTGAGCACCATGAGGGCACCAATGACAATCCCGATGACGCTGGCGAGGTCAAGGCAGCTCTCACGAACTAGAATGCAGCGGGTGTTGGAGAAACTGCCATTGTTGGGCTTCTCAGATACTCCCAAGAGGTGGCACATTAAGGGGTAGACGTCCACACTGTTAAAATCGGCCAGCCGGTAGCCCTTGCGGAAAGCAGGGCCATGAGCTGCTAAGAAGGGGTGCATGCTGGGAAGGGAATTGTCGTAGCCATGATCACCCACTGCAAGTGAAAATCAGAAGGGAAAATTAAGCCTCCAAAGAACTGGACCAAATGCCTATACCCTGCACACATTAAAGGACAAATAACTGAACCACTTACAAAAAATTATAAAAATAATATATAATAATAATTAAATAATATATATATCATAATATATAAAAACATAATGATAATAATAATAATAAAAACCACCCAAATTTTCTTACACCGTGGGAGTTTCCCATGCTGGACAATCGTCCAGCCTTCATCTGCAACCAAGATGATTGGCTGAATCCTCACATTGTTCCTGTAATGCAGCCTATCAGGAATGTCCACCTTCCTGTAGGCTTTCATGTGAGGGTGACACTTGCTCAGCAAGTCAAACACAGCAGAATCATCTGAAAACAACAGGAGCGCAGAGACTTCATTCGACAAGTGCAACAACCATATCATATGTAGTCTAAAATTTCTGTAGTGTAGGGCATCTGGCTATATGTACACAGCAAGGATTTCAAAGCTCTCTTTTTATCCATTTTCTGTTTAAATATTCACATCTTACAGTTATTTCTAAAGAAACATGGCTACTTGAATCTAGTTTAATGAAAAAAAACCAACAGAACAGATGACAGGATTGGAACAGGAACAGACACTGAATAAAGACAAAAATAAACTTGACATATAATAGCTAGTACATCACACATGGTTGCTTATGTAATTTTTTCCATATTTATTCCACGACGGATAAGCAGTATTATTTCATATGCTGTGTGACAGGTAGTGTGTGAAGCGATGAAGTTTCTAAAAATATCCCCTTCTGTTTTACTGCCATTTTCCATCCAAGGCCCTGTGCCCATTCTGCCTAGGATAGGGTCCAATCCAACCCAACCCAATCCGACCAGGCCAAGCGCTTGGAAGATGGGTGTTTTGGTGCCATAATATTTACTGCTTTTGTGCCAGCCGCTCAGGGACGCACTCACCCTGCTTTCTTGCTTGTACGCCGCTTTGGATACAAGCAACTGCTAAATTTAGTTTGCAGGTAATTCAAACGGGCAACTCTGCCTCTGTACTTACTTGTATGAGGTAAAATGGCAGCGACTGGAGTCTGATCCACTAAGGTGTAGGCGCTGGAACTTAGACACTGGTCAAGCTGTATGAGGCGATCCTGAGAGCACTGGGTCATGCCGTGGTCACTGGTCACTATGATGTTGATCGTGTCCCAGAGACCCTTGCGTTTCAGCCGCTCCATCAGGAAGCCGATGTTGTCGTCCACCTCCTTGAGGGCCTTCTTCATTTCAGTGACGTTGTCGGGGCCGTAGGTATGGCCGGCAGTGTCCGGCTCCTCCCAGTACAGAGTGGCGAACCTGACAGCGTCATCTCTGACCAGCCAATCGGTGAGATTAACCACACGTTCCTGAAAGCTCACGCTGGAGTTGTACTTCATGAAGTAGGTGGACGTCTTGTTTTGGATCTCAACGTCAGTTCCTGGCCACATGGCTGCCGCCGTCTTGTACCCGGAATCCTGCACAGATACCCAGATGGGGGTGGCATTGTTCCACCAGATGGGATCGCTGGGATTACGAACAGAGAACGTTCTGTTCAACACGGGGTCGTACATGGAGCTAGCCAGGATTCCGTGGCTTTCTGCGTAGAGCCCTGTGACAAGGCTATAATGGTTTGGGAAGGTTTTGGTGATGAAGACGTTGGTGAGACGATCCACGAGTACGCCGTCGGAGTAAAACTCCTGCAGGTTAGGGAAGGGATACTTTCCCAGATAATCCGCTCGGAAACCATCGAAAGAGACAAGAAGCACGGGTGAAACTGCAGCCGATTCATTCCTGGCATGCGACATATTTGCAGCCTGAGTGATAGTGATCAAGCTCGACCACGCAGCAAATGCAAACATCAGACCAGAGGGTGTCATCTTGGAACCATGTGCTCCCAGCTTCTAAGCCACGCTGAAAACACTAAAAAAAGAAAAAAAAAATGCAAATCAGATTTTAATCAAAAAGCATGAAGAACAACACTGCATTTCAGATGCTTAAATCAAGGATATTTATGATCACCAAAGAAAAGCCAGTACAACCATTTAATTTTCTCTTTTTTCCCCCCATGTGGTACCAATCCATAAAATCAAAATGTGACGATAAGGACTTAGAACTAGTACATTTTCTCTTTTACCGATGTAGTAGTAATCTACAGAATCTAAATAAGACTGATGTGGGCTTTGGAAGAAATGAAAATAACACTGTCATGCGTTGATGTACGAGTTTACCAGGGGTCTATTACCAAGCTGCCGGTATCCCACAAAGCAGGATTTTTTGAATAGCTAGAATGTCACTTACCTCTTTTTGTACTGGACAGATTTTATATTTAGTGCAAGTTATACAGCTAAATGGGAAAGCCTGCTTTGTGGAAAACCCCTGTGGTTTTCTTGCTTAGCCAGATGACCTGCAGGATTAAAGGTAGCCTGGACTAAATGTAAGTGAACAAAGTTATAGTCCAAAAATAAACAAATGAATAAACTGGGGTTCCTTAAATCCGGCAAGTTATCCAGCTAAGCAAGAAATCCAGCTTTGTGATAATCCCCCAGGGGGGTGTTCTTCAATTCAGGATTTCTCCGTTAGCTGGGTTACTTAAGCTAGGAGTCATGATTCGCTCCTTACGCCAACTCTTATTGGATGATCATTAAATCTACCTTAAATTAATCCAGCTAACTGGAAAAATCCTGCTCTGTGGAACACCGCCCAGTTCCAGTTTATGTATTGTTTGCCATTTACACTGAAAGCTGAACCTTTTGCATTCACCTAGACTCCTCTGATCCGTCCAAAGCCCAGTGTATTCTTGGGAATACGACCATGTACCAACACACTGAGGAAGAGACACGGGTCAGAGGAAGGCACACTTTGTCGACGCGGCTTCTTGCATTTTCAAACAATCCTTTTTTCCAGAAACAAGCTATGCCACCCAAACTATACTGCTTTCAGTTTTCAAGTGTAAATGTTATTTAAAAAAAAACAGGGAAGAGGAACAAGCAGGGACAGAGAAAACGGCAGGTTTCACTCACACAAATGACCGTTTCAACTTGTCTAGGTGCTTTCTTCATTTAATTATTTAAACGTTACTTCAACTCTTAGGTTTCATCAAAATAGATTCAATGACAACACCCTAGTAATAAGTTCACCTTCCACACCTGTGTAAGTTTCTCGTAACTTGCGAGTAGGTCTGTTGTTTCCGCTACGCGACTGAACCGTAGCTACTCCCAATTAAACGAAAACCAAGACGGGAAGCAGCGTTACCTTTTTATTAACCCCCTGGTTTAAATGTAATTCAAAAAGCTCAACATTACAGATAATTATTAAAAACGGGCCCATCCATTCTGTTCTATTTTATCTGGGACACACTTTAAGATAAGAATGTCCACAGCCCCGAAGTTACTGGCAAATGCCAAGAATCCGCTTTGAAAGCCCACCGACCCCCGCTTTCTTTGCGGCACTTTGGGGACAGGGCGCCGGGCTGCGGCGCGGAGGGCGACCGGAGGGGGTCACGCATAATCCCCCGGGACGTCGCGTTTGGGCTGCTCGAAGGGAAGCGCCGTGATCGGGGCGCAGTCACAGCTACTCAGACGAAGCACCGAAAAAACTTACTGTCCGCGAAACAAGACATTACAAGCAATCGCCCGGCGTTCGCGCAGCTACGTTTTGTACCAGCGGGCTCCGATGCGGAAGCGGCCGCTGCTTTGAGAATGTGCCGCCGTTTAGTTTCCATTTTTACGTTGAAAACGGGCTTTTTTTTTAAATCGGCTATTTGCCCAGACTCCATACTAATCGGCACATAGCTGTGTTATTTATTACAGCAGTGCCCTATTGTGATAAACTGTTGCCGTACACACAAAAGCCCCCGCTCTGTCACAGCTGTGCACACGTCTTACGAGCACTATTAATGTATCACATGCAAATGGACCAGTTTATTTCTGTAGTAGAATGTAGAATAGAACGGGTCATACCGACTGTCTAGCCGGGCCGGTTGGGGTGCGGAAACGCGAGGCGATCGCATCAGCTTTTGCCGTGACTGAGTATATATGGTGTTAAATATAGATCACCTGTAACCGGACCGGACCGACGCTCAGCACAAGACATTATGTAAAAAAAATACTCTCAACATACTCTGTACATGCATATAATACGTTCGACACGTTTCCCGCTCGCCATTAACTTAGACCTTACCGTTCCCGAAACTTCCTCAAAATAGCGTTTCTTTTTCTGCCGTGTTTTTCTTCTGACGTCCGCGACAGACAGGCCGGCCAGCCTATTGGGGAGGACGGGGCGCGATTGCGTCATCGGACAAACAGCTGACGTCACCGCGGGAAGGCATTTGGACAGGCTGTAGCGGGAAGGCATGTTGACTGTGCGCCCGATGTGGCGCTGCGCTGCTTCCCCTTTCGTTTCGCGGGAAATCGGAAAGTACTGTTTTCGGGCGCAACGGGCGTGTCGGACTTAAACTCTGCCGAGGGAAAGCGCAGTGGTAATAAGCGGTAATGGTGCACGCGGTTTTAGTCTGTGGCTTTACATAAGTATACTGTGCTATAGTAGCCTATTATAAGTATGCATATTAATACTGTAGGCTACTGTAAACGTGGACAGACTAACTTATCGCTCTCGTTTTTTAAGATGTGCTATTGTCTATAAATTAGAAATATAGTCAGTCTTTCAGACAGTTTGGAAGTATTTAAATAGTAACCCAGAACATCTGCTCGTTGATTGGTGATTTAATTTGATCAGACTACCCTTCACTGATTCCTTTGTATGCTGCACACTTATGGTACCACATTGACTCACACATGGCCAGTAACTGGCACAAAGCTTACAAAGCAGCAGCTCATACATGGAGGTTGTTGGTTCGGGTCCCAAGAAGGGCCTTCTTACTATACATCTATACTATGCAGGGTTTTTAACTATACTTTGTCTAAACGTGGGCTAGTTGTACAGATTGTGGCCTCACACTGCTAGGGTTAGGGAATTGGCTTGAAATTGCTCATAGTGTGTTTGTGTATGTGTGTGTGTGGGGGGGGGGGGGGGGGGTAATTTGGCTTATTAAGATGTTTTTGAACAGGGAAATCTGCAAACTGTGTTGGATTCTGACCCTCCAGAACTGGAGTTAAGCACTCTACAATATTTGTAGGAGGAAATGAAAACTGTGATTTAAACTTGCTGAAGCTCTGTTGAACCTTTCTCACAGTTCCACACAAAAAAAGTGCCCAAGAGGAACATTTGAAAAACAAGCCTTGTGGCACATGAGGGACATTAGTCTCTATGCTGCAGCGTTGGATTGAGACCATCCATTGAAATGGCTGAAGTGGGTAATAATAAGTTTGTATTTTGAACGTCAAATGAATGTTGAATATTGAACTAACTTAACCTCGATTTGCATTCAGCTCATGGAACGTCATCAGACTGTAGGAGGGAGTGGAGTGGCTGGCCGGGATGGGGGGGGGCGTCCCTTTGGTGACTATTCAGGTGCTCGTTGGTTATCATTAAAGATAACGTGGGGGACACTTTCATTTGTTATGGGGAAAGGGCTAGGTGGCTCCAGCCCCCTACCCACGTACCTGTACGTTACCATGACATAATTCCCACAGAATTGCGAATAATAGTCCTAACCTACAGCCTGCACTCTACCAGCTAATCTAAACTATGCGCTTGCACCTTGCAGTGGTGCCTTGAGTTCTCCTCCCTAATCGCTCACCAGGGGGGCGACCTGCCTGCTCCAAGTCAGAAACTCTGCTTTCTGACCATTCCTATTGTCCCTCATCTGGACTCCAGGACTTAGACTTGGCACTTTCACCCTGCCGCCCCTGATCAGTCACAATAATCTCATGAGGTATTTGTCAAATCAGCATCATTTGCATCCGTCTCGCTGCGTTTTGATTTAATTTAGTTCGGATTATCGTAACATATTTGTTGTTTCTAATCTGTATATTTTTAGGAATACCGAAGAGGAGTTTGCTATAAACCAGGCAGGCCTATCGTTACTTTCTGCCATTGGGCGCCCTCATTTGTGTGAACGTAGTTTGGCTATATGTTAATAATTCATATGTTCACAGTCCTGAAAGTGTAACGGCTCACTATTTTGGTATTTTACAAATCATTAACCATTGTTGCAAGATTTTATATAGAAAACATTCTTTGCCCTGCGAGTAACTTTACACACAGGTCCCGTGAAGAATATGAAAATTATTAAATACACTTGACATTTTAATTACGGGTTACGTTTCGCTGGCGTACGTTAATAAATGTCCACTTTTAAATAGGTCTACGCATGGACTCTAATCACTTCACCTGAGGAGGAACAAATATCGAATGTAACATGGACTGCACCTGAAATATGATCATAGTTGAAATATAATGATATACATATATATTTATATATATAATTATATAATATAATATAATCTCTTATATACTTTCCCGTATTTCTATCCTATTTATCCCGCATTTTAGTAATTATTTTGTATTTTCTCCGATTATTAAGGCATTGGCTTAAAATCGATTGTGGTTCGGCACTTTTTATTAATGCGACTCATCTTCTGATGACAGAATCAGTTACCTGAGCGCAAAGACGTGTGATTGACGCCTATGAAAGGTGATCGTTTTAAGATAAGAGGGCGTCCTACAGGGCTTAAGCAAAGGGCGAGCCAGCCTACCGACCAAAGTACACCTGACGGGGCCGGAGGAACCTCATTACTCCTGGGAAGCTGCACACCCAAAAGTCGGCAAAATTAGACATCAACCAAAACTTTAAAAATGAGTGACGGCCACGAGAATGTGTACGAAAGTATAGAGGAAGGCAATCTTTATGCCACTCCGTACAAAAATGCCAGTGGTGAGACTGAGTCCCACTATGAGAACCAGTGCGCTATATACGAAGAGCTGCATGGGATGAAAGAATCAGCGGAGATAAAAGTGCACGGATCGCAGGAAGGCGACGAAGGGGGTGAAGACCGGGCATCTCCGGAGTACATCAACACCCGAGCGGAGTGCCAGAACGGCGACTCGGACGCGTCGGACTGCGGCGAAGGCAAAGCGGTGGACGGCAACAAACTGTCCGAGGACGAGGGGGTGCAGGAGCCGCCCGGTTTAGGGGCCAAAGCCAACGGGGTTCAGGGTGAGCCATCTTCAGTGACCTCGTCCGAAGACAGGGAGCCGGTCTACGAGGAGCCCTGCGATGAAGCGGAGGAGGAAGAGGCGCAGGACAGCATCGATGAGGGGATGCTGATGGCATATAGTCTGGAGTCCAGCAAAATCTCCGAGCCCGAGGAAGTGGTGGACTACAGCCTCCGTACACCTATCCACAGCCATGAGGAAGAGAGCAAGATCGCGGATCCAGATCAGCCCGAAGTGGTGCTTTTCGTTAAGGTGACGTCTTTCGTAGCATTGCCCTTATTATATATTTGAGCTTAAGGGTTTAAGAGATGACTTACACATGGGAATCATTTTCATTAATACATCTTTTTTCCAACTGGTGAAACTTCTGTAGTAGTAGTGTATATATCAACATTCAGAGATCACCTGTCTCTATAGGTTATTTGAGCGGAGATTGCTGGTAATGGTAATTACTTATAAGAGCAAGACTTAATTCGTGAAAGTATACGAGTTCATAGGAAGTGCTCTGGGAAGTTGCTTATAACAGATGTTTTTCCCTGATCGACAGGAAACAGTAATGAGCTGGTTAGGACCTAATTATTAGGTTAGGACCTAATAATGTCCTGTTAAATCCGTCATGATCCATTGCTATAATTACCTTCTCAGTCGTGAATTTCGTGCAAGTCCCCTTTTCATGAATTTATAGACAATGACCTTCAAGACGTTGTCTTCTTTTACAACATGGACCTTTGAGAACTTCAGCCAGTTAGTCCGTGTAATGATTAACGTTTATTAAGCTGTAATAGTTACACCCAACCACAGTAAAGGAAAAACCACAGGTCTCATTTTGGGATTCTGTTTTAACTGAAAAAAAGGTACTGACTCTGCATATTATATTTGGGAAGTCAGAACATCACCCATCCATTCAGCTATTTATAATATTAAAATAATATTTATGCCACAGAAATACTTTTACATATGATGTATTAATATGCTACAAGTACGTAGCTCAGGGTTCAGTATGATCGGGAGTTTTATGAGTCCGGGGTTTTCCCTGTCTGTTGTAAATCTGTCCAGCCTGGAGATTCCTCAGATCAGCACACCTAAGGCTGGACCTCCTAGTGCTTTGCTGGATGTGAACCCATGTGCGGACCTCCAGGGCCTGAGATTTGTTGCCGATGAACTTTGTTAAGATGGTCTAATCATTAACCTGCTGACTGTACAGCTGCAGGATGGAGGCTGAACGTTATCCTTGGCTGCTTATTCGCGAAAGAGCAAATAAATAAGGGAAGCGCTGCTTTTGAAGTGGTTTCTATGATACATAACAACGCACCCTCTCAATGTGTCACCCTTGAAAGAGTCAGATAGCTTTCCAAGACGTTCAGTTTCAGTGACGGCTAACATCAGGGTGACTTGTAGAAGGCAGGGCGGGGTAATTGTCTGAGAGAAGGTTACAGTGCTCAAAGCTATCTAACACAGCTAAACTGCTCTAACGCAGTTATCAGCAGGGCCAGCTAATCGAAGTCTACTTAATGATGTTAGCCTGAGCTTTGGGTGTCAGCATTGAAATCATTTAGTGCTTAGTGTGGGTGGAACATGTGATAATTTGGTCTGAGTTTATTTAGCTTCTTTATAACTGCACTCCGTTCTTACATAATCGAATTCAAGATCAGGCTATTATTGTTACATGTGTGTGAGGTATACAAAGTGAAATTCTTGTGCGACACCTGTGTGTGTGGGGGGGGATTATGTTTATATTAAATTGCAGAGACCAAATGTCCCCCGCATTGCGGTAAAAACCTGCTATTTTGACGTTGTGGAGACCATTTTTCAGGTAATCTGAATCTGATCTGTAAATGCAATCAAAAAACTAAAAATGCCAAAAGTCTCATATTTGGGTTGGTTACTTATGGTTAAGGTTAGGGCTGGGTTGGAGTTAAGGTCTTCCTCGTAGAAATGAATGGAGAGTCCCCATAAAGATATAATTACAAATGTATATGTGTGCGTGTGTGTGTGTGTGTATGGGGATGGGAGAATGGGGCATGGGGCGAAAGCACAAAGAGCAGTCCAAATCAGGACAACACAATATACGAATAAAAAGACATGGTAACGATTTAATTAGTAGTGGTATATGGGTATGAGGCAGTCAGCTATCAGGACACGCTCATTGAAAAAGTGCAGGTGTTCAGTTGACAATACAGTACTGCATGCTGCACAATGTTTGTGGGATGGACAGGTGCAGGTAATCAGTTGTTCAGTGACCTGATGTCTTGTGGAAAGAAGCTGCTTCTGAAATGGGTGGTAATGCACCGGTATCACTCTCCGGGGGTGTAGGAGTTTGAGGACGGCGTGAGCTGGGTGGCTGGCGTCCCCGATGACAGACTCAGCCCTCTTCGGGCTCAGGAGGGGTAGATGGATTGCAAGTGGGGAAGATCTGTGCCAATGATCTTCAAAGCTATTCGGATAGTCCTTTGAGGTCCTGAGCCATTAGGTTACACATCAATGTCGTGATACTTCTCCTCATGATGCTCTCAATGATGCAGTGGTAGGAGTTCATAGGGGCTGTGCTTCCTACCACAAAGCTTTTTAGCTTCCACAGGAAAAATAGCTTCTGCTGAGATTTCTTGAGGATGCTGCAGGTGTTTAGAGACCAGGAGAGGGAGTCAGTGATCTGGATACCCAGGACCCTGAAGCTGCTGACACTCTCAACTCGAGATCCATCAATTTATACTGGGCAACGAAGGCCTCTGTTCATTCTGAGGATGATGTCAATCTTCTTTATCTTGTCATAGTTTAGAGAAACATTGTGTTTGTGGCAGTATACAGTCAGCAAGCCAGGAAAGAAGTCAACATCACCTAATAATATACTGTATAATAGCATATAGTGCTTGTTATTGTTACAAAACATTACAGCTGTTTCATTACACTTTATTATAATTTTGTAGCATTTAAAACACTGAATTGCATTTTATTATGTTTGCATTTTATTATTGATGGTTGTGTGTTGCCCAAGTGCTGCTTAGACCTTGCTGCCCTTCACAGCTTTGCCGAGGGCTGCTGTTTCTCCTTTACGGCCAGGTTCGGTCCTCATGGCTGTCACCCCATGCCTGTCGACGCTCACAAACAATTATCTGAACCAGGTGACAATAAAAAATTCATTTTCCCCTGTCACTGTTAAGTGAGCACAGAGTAAGATTCTTCCTATGGTACTTTGTTAAAAATGTTTTGCCACAGTTACCATATGTAGCCAGTGCACATGTCTTCACCATCCTGTTCATGGTCAAGGTTTATGATATATCTCCAGAATCATAAACAAGTCTCACCTGTCAGGTAGTTAAAGGTCTAGCTGTGGCAACCACAGTGGAAATTAACTGTAGGGAAATATAACACCGTCCCGCCTGAGGTGTTTGTAATTATCATTAATTTAATATTTGTACTGTATTATTTTAAAGTGACAAGTAATATACAGTACTGTGCAAAAGTCAGACAAAGGAAATGCTTAAAACTATTTATCTGAGTAGTAAGTACATATTTGCTCCGTACAAAAAAGACAATTTAATTTTAGAACATATGCAAACTTAGAGTACAGTAAAAAAAAAAAACTGACAGAAATGTTTTATTTTCTCCAAAACTGGCTAGAAGCGCACAGCTACAGTTCCCAAACCTCTCCTCGGGGACATTGTAAGCTCACTTAACCAATTAATTAAATTATTCAATGAGGTATTAATTAACCATAGAAGGTGTGATAACGGGCGACAAAAAAAAATACATGGGTATATTGGATGGTTGCTGCCATGGGGTGGGGTGATATTAGGAGGGGCTTTGAGGTGGTTAAGCTAACGCTCTTTAGCCTTGCCTTTCCCGGGGCTGGACTGTAGCAACGGGGCTCTATCTGTGTGCCTGTTCTTGTACCCAGCGCTTGTTCTTTCTGTATTTCAAACAACTTAATTAAACATACAATTGGCTTGCTTTTATTATATTATAAATTGGACTGTACCTCTTCACATATAATAATCATTTCCAATGCAGATTCTCGACCACTAGAGGTCTCTGCGCTTATTTAATTAACGCGTTTGTTTGTTTGTTTGGTTTTTCATCCCGGCTTTTTAAACGCGTTGCTGGCAGTTTGCGCTGTATAACAGTTCGGTCGTTTTCCAGGCCGAGTGAGAGAATGTTATTGAGGAGCGGCTTTTGCTGAATAGTGCTTTCCCTTTATACCGCACGACGCACGTCCTGCACTGACTCAGTGCTTTAATTATGTTTTTGTCACAGCTCTAGTTCAGAATCAAGAGGACATGCCAAAATTACGTTGCTCTGGGTTTCTGGTAACGAAGTGACGTAAAACGTGACATTTTTACTCCTTAGTATTTTGATAATTTTGCTATAATATGTGAATGCAAAATGATATATGTTTCATCCATACTAAATTAAATAATGACTGTCTGTGATAAAATATATTACATCCATTATGAACAATCCCACATACTGAGATTAGAATTCGGCTATTTGCAACACTTAAGGATAACAAAATCCGTTTCTTCTGGGTTTTGAAAGTTTGTAAAGTTTGTAAGCGTTCCATAGCGCGTAAGTTATCAGCAGTGGGGGAAAAGTTTCTCCTTCACTTTACCATACATGTAATGGGAAGACAAGCTGTAATCTAACGAAGTAAATAACATTTTCAAGCGCGATAAAGCCCAGTCAGAGAGCGTGCCCCAGCAGGTCGAGCCCACTGTAAATACCACGTGACTTGCCCTCCAAAGTCAGGAAAGGACACTGAAGTTAGTAGCGGGGGCGGGGCAGATTGTCCGTGCGCCTCTTTCTGATTGGCTATCCGGTCATTCTAAGAATACTGGCCTTATATAAAGGACCTGACGGCAGGTTAAGTAATAACTAATGGTGGTGTCGTGTCATAATCGTGGCGTTATATCAAGGAATCTACAAGAACAGGTCCCTTATTTTAATCAAAAGCGTCATTGCTCAAGGTGAACAGATAACTTACAACAGACTAACAAAGAGAGACTTTAAAAATAATTGCATGTTTCCTTTTAGAGAAAATTATCAGCGCTTTACTGAATACCAATTGAGAAATCATTTAAAACCACAATGACAGGCACATACACTGTAGGTCCAGCAAGAATCGGTTCAATCATAAAGCCCGCTGGACTGGCTGACCAACAGCTATTTTTACAGACCTATATTTCTAATTTCGACGACCGCCAGGGAAAAACACGAAAACCAATTCGTACGCTAAAACCAGTGCACCGTGAATAATTGATGGAGGAATCTTCCTTTTCTGGTTTCCCGTGGCTGATCAAATGTAACTGGCCAGAGATTGGCAGTCCGGACTGCTTGTGGGGCCGTTTTAATAATGCATTAAGGGCCGATCCATCATACGGGGAAGAGGCCACCCCACGCAGGTCTATGGGATTTTATTGGATTGTGTGGTATGGAAAGCTCTCGGTGCTGAGTCAGCACGGCTGCCTTTCACTACACTGAGAAACGCTTAGTCCATTTTTTTAATCAATCAGCCTTTTAGTTACAGTAAGTTACCGTAAGGCTGCTTAATGGTGGATTTATAAATAATATATTTTATGTCAAGCATTTAAAAGGGCATTTGTGATGTTCTCTTTTCACTTGATTCTCTCTTAGTCTGATAATGTTGGTTCCCAGATATGATGCCTCTTTTTCTTCTTATGGAAAAAAGACTTATCAGAAAAGAAATAAATGAGAATCGCAGTGGTAATTAAGGAGGGCTGGTCTGTAATTTACCGCCTTGAGGGAGATGGCCACCCGGTCAGCTCTGTATGAAGCAGGCCGGGGGCAGGGCTTCGGTAGGTTACGTGAGCTTCAGGTGGTGGCCTTGGCTGCCCGGTGTTCCTGTAAACCATGTCACACTGGCAGGGGAGAATTCTAGAAGCTCTATATTTAGAGTGTACTTGCTGGAATGTCCCAGTGCCCCTACCCTGGCCGGCGTCCCCCTCCCACTCTGCATCCTCCTGTACCCTGCTTTAGCTTTTACCGCAGTGATTCACTGGCAGATACAGTTTCCCATCATGAGGTCGGGGCAAAGTTGCCAGGTGACGAATCTGTATTCCCGGCGTAACCGTTACGAACCGCCGATCGTCACCCACCTTATATTTCGTCACGTTCACCACCCACCGTCTTAATGCTGCAGATTATGTAAACAAAAATATGCAATTTTTGTGTTTTATACATAAACTCATCGCTCGGCATACCAAACTGGTTTGACATAAGATTCAGATTTATTGTCCCATCAGTTTTCACAGTGTAAAATGTGACTGAAATTCAAAAAGCTCCAAACAACAAAATGCTGTCAGTGTGAACAGTAACACACATTAACGGAACTATATGCTAAATAGATATTACATTTCAGAAAGTTAAACTGCAGTGCATGAGCCTGATGGGCTGAGATGTTTTTATTTTACCTTTTATTTTCCTAAGAAAGACTTCCAGGAACATCCTGCATTCATCTCAACATACCACTCTACCAGTTTTTATATTCTTCCTGAATCCTGCAATGCCAGTCAGAGTTTTCAGTCCTTTATAAGTAAAAATGCAGTGTTTTAGAGTGATACTCCATCATCAGGGGTTTGGAGTGTTTGGCAAAGACGTCCAGTGCTAATGGCGGGCGTGCATTTCCTGTGTGCCATTGTTTCTCTGTCAACAGCTGTGGTCTTCTCAATTTCCGCATTTTCACTTAATCTTTGATGGGATTTTAATGTGCCTCCACATTTTATCATCTAGTGAGTCTTCATTGAAGTGGGCTCAGCTGTGGGAAACACTCAGGAGACAGAGAGCCCATGGTACCAACATCCATGCAAGGTCCACTGCTCCATTTCCCACTAGGGTTAATATCAATCACAAGAACTAACAAATTAACAAAAACTAAATGTCACAAATAAATGATAACTAACAGAAACCGTACTGAAAGAGGAAGCAGGATCTGACTCTCCCCAGAGCAGGTGGGGGTTACAGGCCCCCTTTGCCGACCCTGTGATTTGAACCAGCAACCTTCCAAACCTGGGTATAGCCCTTAATTTGTGAGACCAGGTAACTCAATAGTCCTTATGCCTAAAATGTTTTCCCACTTTTTTGATTAAGCAGACAAAGTTGCATTTATAAATGTTTTTTTTTCTTTTAGAGATACTGGTTCTGTGAAGAGTACATAGCCTCATTAAACACATGCACACCATTCATTTTTTGAAACTACTTGTCCCATTCAG
>JAODKL010000039.1:13973105-13991622 GCA_026780765.1 Petrocephalus schoutedeni
CTGGAGCCTATCACCGAGGCTACAGGTGCAAGGCAGGAAACAACCCAAGATGGGGCACACTCACACACCATTCACTCACATAGGCTCACCTATGGGCACACTGGTACCTCCAGTGTGTACCTCCAGTGTTTTTGGAATGTGAGGGGAAACCAGAGTACCCAGGGGAAACCCCAGGGTGACACAGGGGGAACATCTAAAGCCATGGTGGGGACTCGGGCCCTGGTGTGAAACGGCAGTGTTAAGCACTGCTCCATCGCGGCGTGTTTATTGTTAGTGTTTATTGTTTTGCAAATCATGCTTATTTTAAAATGTTTTAAAAGAAATCATAACCATGTATCATAATTATGAATGTAGCAGGTTTGCTGTGAATACACTATAAAGTGAAAATAGGCATATATATTTTTATACATTGCATGTCCCTGCATGTGGGCCCATGCAGCGTATCATATACGTGTGAAACGTTGTTAGGTTGCATACTAAAAATGCAGCCAATTAGGCAGAACTAAAATGAAATGTCATTAGTCCCTTATACTGATGGTGTGCTGAGCATTGACAAAAAAAAGAGAATTGAATATCAAAAAAAAAAATGCGTGTGGGCTGGTTATTTCTGCAGTAGGGAGTCAGTCTTGGCTGCTGATGGTGCTAAACCTGCATCTGTGTGCGGCCGGGGTCGTTTGGCTGGGGGGCAGGTTGGGGGGGGGCGGGTCTGGGCTGCCTTAAGCTCCTCCCACTCTGTCAGCCTCTGCTCCAGCTCTTTCACCACACACCATTTTCGGCCAGAGCAAACCGGCTCGCCCTGCTGGCTGGAGTAACATCCAGGACCCTGCACCAGCACCTGTTGCCGCAGAGGAACAACTACTGGACGTGTAAAGGAGGAGGGAGTGGGAGGGGGGGGCCGAGGGAGCGAGCCTCACCGCCGCCTCACATGGTCGGCCAGCAGAGGGAGGATGTAGATGTCTATCTGGCTTTGACGTGAAGAGCTGATCGGAACTGTCCGAAATGACTGACTGCAGCCCCACCAATGGTGACGACAAGGACCCCGACATTGAGCTGTTTGTCAAGGTAAGGCGATACTGTGACCCTCGGTCACCTGTGGGAGTCACCCAACATGAAATTAAGCGATTTGAAGGGCAGAAAGCAGCTCCCCATGTGGGGGTCAGTGTGTATGCTTTTATTTTTGAATGGCACCGCATAACTCTATATTTGTGGTACAGTTACCGCTGCTCGGTTAGTGCTGGCTGACACACGCTGGTGTGGCTTTGACCCCTGTGGGGGGTGGAGTCCAGTCTGAAAAACTGTGGTGTAGAGCAGATTGACTCTATGAAGTATGTACCCCCCTCCAACCCTGCCTGTGGGGAGAGAGGTGGGGGATTCCCGTGTAGGACAGTCAGAGGAGGTGTTAAGCACCTCTAAACCTGACAGCGAGTCCCGCGGGGGGTGTCATGGGGGTGGCTGATGTGACTGGGTGGGGGTCCTCCCACGCTGTGCTGACATCTCCCCCAACCCCCAAGATGTTTGATGATCCTGTCACAGCTTTCTTTTACCTACATCTGTAACGCAACTGGATCTTCTCACACCCCCAGTGCAGTGCAGGACGAAACACTCCACTTAGGCTCCCCTGTAACCCCCCCTCGCTGTATGTCCACACACACACACACACACACACACCACGCCTATCACACGTCGGCCCGATTGTGCACTTTTCATGCATCATTTCGTAGAGTTATTTTTCTTTAATATATGGGGCACTCAATGTGATTTTTTTTTTGTTTTTTTATTGCAGTGTTTTTGGCATTTGATATCTTTGCTGCCAAAGTTGTGAAACTTCTATTTTGAACAATTAAGAACTAGAAAGAGTCAGTGGAGGGAAAGTGAGCAAGCTTGCAGTGTTAACCTGAAGGTGGTGACCCTGCTCCTCACAGAGAGCAGAACATGTCGACAAAACGCTTCTTTCAGGGAGAACCAGGAGCCGCGCAGCAGGACATGTTATCCCTCTGTCAGATAGGGTTTCATTAGAGTATTTTATTGCTTTATGTAATAAGTCTTATTTGCTGGTTCTCTTAATATAATACTCTAACCTTTAATCACAGTGAAGCAATGGACAATTGGCTGTTTGAGTAACTATACAGCTCCCACACCAGTTAGTGTGTCGGCAATTGTGTTTTCTGCTTGTGGGTGGAAGCTGATTTTGGAAGAGGGCTCTGAGCTTTAATACTACAGAGCCACCGGCTGGGTGGTATGGTTAGAGGTATGTGGTTATGGTAAGCTGAGGTGGGTTAGGGTTAGAGGACTGTATATGAGAGTCAAAGTGCCTACAAAACATTTGAAGACAGAAAAAGCTGCCGATTGCCTGCC
Source organism: Petrocephalus schoutedeni (assembly GCA_026780765.1). Taxonomy (NCBI): domain Eukaryota; kingdom Metazoa; phylum Chordata; class Actinopteri; order Osteoglossiformes; family Mormyridae; genus Petrocephalus; species Petrocephalus schoutedeni. The sequence continues at coordinate 13,975,461 of JAODKL010000039.1, forward strand.
TGAGATCTTTATACTGTATATGCTGTGAGGCTCCTTGCAACTGGGGCGGCAGGGTGGTGCAGTGGTTGGCACTGTTGCCTCACAGCCCTGGGATCAAGTCTCTGCCATGGCTGTGTGTGGTGTTTGCATGCTCTTCCTGTGTCATTGTGGGGTTTCCTCCAGGTTATTTGGTTTCCCTGCACAGTCCAAAAAACAAACCCATTCTGGGTTGTTCTCCACCTCATAGGCTCCGGACCCTCTGCAACCCTGAACTGGATGGATGGTTCCTCATGGTGCATCCCAATCTTGCTGACACTGTCCCATGAGTGTGTGCTTTCCTCCCTTGGCTAAATGTTTTGACTCGATATTAATGAATATCTCACACCTGAAATAGTTATGAGGGAAAATCGATCACCCATTAAAGTGCTGTTTGTATTTGTGGAGCATGATAGGAGAGCGAGTCCCAGATTGTGCATATAATTAGAGGGATGCTGTGCTCCAATAGGGGATGGTGCTTTATTCCAACTGCTTGTTTTCATGATTATTATCAGTCAGCAAAGAGGAGCTGGGCTTCTTCTAGTGGAGAGCAGTCAGCAAAGAGGAGCTGGGCTTCTCCTGGTGGAGAGCAGTCAGCGTAGAGGACCTGGCAGCGACTCGCATATCTGTGCCCTGGATGGGGGTGGAGTGCGGGTGCATCCAAAAGATAGGGGGGGGCGGGCTTTAGGAAGGTGCATATAAAGATGGGGATTAGGTGGCGTAGACTTAGTATAGGGATTAGTTGAACCATTTGCAAGGAAAATGATTTACAATGGATGGCGTAACACTTAAGGATTTCCTGCAAGTAGCCCTTCCAGGTTCTCAATGTTGCAGTTTCGAGGTAAAACACTTGTGCCAGATGCTTGGGGGGTGGTAGGGGGTAGGAAAAACAGCAGTCAGTGCAATACTGGACAATATAAGAGTAAAAGACCTGCTAATGAATAATAAATAAGTAGTGAATGTGGGGGGGGCGGGGGTTGAAATGGCTTTGTGGGATGTGCAAATTGCCAATAATATAGGAAGTATATTGAGAGGAATGTGGATCTGCTGTTGTACCTTTTACAGAGACATTTATACCTGGACCACTTTAGTGCAATATACCCCGGAGTGGATATGTACAAATCACACTGTCTGGGGTACAAATGGCGGCTAGTGAAGCTGGAAGTGGATGTGGGTGTACAGCTGATGACTGGGGAGGTTATAAATGGAGAGTGAGTATTCTGGGCAGTAGGTGTGTGTGTGTGTGTGTGTGTTGGGGAGGTGGGGTGGCATTGTTGGAGGCCGGCCTCTGGTGTTTCTGGATTTACTGAGCGTAAAAAACTCCCTGATTTCTTCCGGCAAAATTCCATCACTTTCCAGGTGGAATCGCGTTCAATGAACTTGCCAATTTGTCTGCGTGTAAATTATTGTCCAAATACCCAAAGTCAGGCGGCATCGGAGACGAGGCAGGGACACACCCTGGATGGGAAGGGCACTTGCATGCACATAGGCCCACTCTCACACAACCATAAACATGCTATGGCGAAGGACAGGGTCCAGGGTCTGGGGGGTGTCGCCCAGCTTAATTTAAATATAAGGGTCTAGTGATCTGGTGGATTAATAAAGTCAAATTCCCCTAACCGCATGTACTATGGGCATTAGGCGGAGACCCTGGGGGAAACGTGCACAACACAGGGAGATCATTACAGACGCCACACAAAAAGCAGAGGCTGTACCGAAATCCCCAAACCTGGATTTGTTGTGTAACAGCGCTATCCGCTGTGCCACCTTAAATTACATCGTTCTGCGCTGGCATTGGTTCATATTTTCCATCCACGCCTATACGTAAATTACTATATATTAATAATAGATTCTCACAGTCTTTAGCTTTGTCCTTGTGGTGTTTACTGTGATAAATTTTAATGTAAGGCAGTCCATTGCTTATGCATGAGCGGCGGCGTTAAATGGCCAGCGCTCTTGGGCGGTCCTTGTGTATTTTTAGCCTCCGCCGGTCTCACCCGCCTCCTGGTGCCCCTTAGCCACTCGCCGAGTCAGCAGAAGCAGCGGTGTGTGAGGCCCGTGCGTTTCCTCAGACTCGACTAGCCCCCATCAAAGACGGCGTATCGCCTTACGGCTGATCTCCGGCCCTCATTCTTCCCAGGCAGAAAGGCGACTTTCTCAGCAAAACAGATTGGGTATCAGCTTATCTCCAAAAGCACCGGGCTCGTCACGCTGTTAGCTACGAGTCTCACTGTGCTTCTGCACTTCGGTATGCCGGAGTAAAATACTCATACGCTCCAGACAAAAACTCAGCAGGAGGAAAGACATTTAAACTCGTAAGAAACACATGAATCACTGCACAAAACATGCCTGAGAACATAGGGCCTATGGTGTGGTATTAATTTGATCGTTATATGTTTCATATTGAAATATTACGGTATATTACTTTGATACGATAAGAGTTTATTTATTGCAAATTTTTACGTGTTGCACATTGCAGCTAGGGTCAAGAAGAATACTTACATCAGACGGTACTTCATAAAGAGCTGAAACGCGTCGTAATTAGGTGCCCAAGTCAGCTCCTTCCTGGTTTCTCGTAGTCCACCTTTCCTGGAACTCCCAACACTGCTATTTGGTTTGTGATGTTTTAGCTGCAGGTCACTGATTGGTGCATCGCACAATGCATCCAGGATGCTACTTTGTCTGGGGCTGGCATCCAAGCATAAATGCCTGTCATCAGGGTACCTGATCAGCTCCAGCACCTGATCTCTGAAATAACCTATACGTAATAACATCTTCCATAACATCCACCAAAACACTCTGTGAAACACTCACAGTTATACATTCTGATTTCAGAGAATCATGGTGACTGTACAAAGAGGGTTTTTTATTGTGATGTCTGTTTCAGACCTGTCTATTCATAACGATCACCTGGCTGAAGATGTAACTAATGAAGGGAGCTTTTTGCAAGAAGATGGAAGCGGGAATTTTAACGTGAATATTCTGAGGGAAGGGTTAGGTACATGCTGACAGCCTTGAAGGCTAATGGAGCAGGTAATGGAATTTGTATGCATAATTAAAAGTGTTCTGAGGATCCAGTGACGGGGTTAAATTTCCACAACACATCTTATTGGGGTCAGAGAACGTGAACCATCCTCCCCAAGTGGAGTTATAGAAATTTTGTGATTCCTGTACCAGCACCTGTACAGGGCTGCCTTACAGTGCCTTTTGAATACCTAATTACATGGACTTAATGTCAAGTAAACAAAACACATGTAGGTTTATGTGATTCATTCAGCAAGTGTAAAATGCCTTGCAGGGGTTGATCTATGTTGTGGTTCCTAGAAGATAAATATTGGTTATGCATAAATAAGTTAGTGATTGCAGTCTGTGTTGACAGAATTAATGATATCTACTTGTGGCTCAGAGGTCACAACACTGCATAACAGGCCTGAGGTTTCTATACCATCATGTAGAAATTTTAACAAGTTTGTTATTTTTCAATGGTATGAAATGGCTTACATATGATATACCTCAAATTTAAACACACAGAAACCCACAGGATCCCAGCAACTTACTGTATGAGGACCCATTAGCACATTTTGTAGCCCCTTATCCTGGTTAGTGTCCCTGGGGATGCTGCTGTCTATCCAAGGTAAGTTAGCACACTAGACTGGGATATACACGGAATGGGATACTTGTGTGTTAACTACTATTATGCCTTGTATGAAGACATATTTCAGCAAGAGAGGAAACTAGTATTACAGATGATTGTATAACACCAGTCTCATAAAGCTACACGAATACATAAATTGTTCATGTAGACTTTATTGGAATTGGGTAAAATAATGTTTTCATTCCCACAGAATAAAAGAGGGCCTTTAAGATGATCCTAATATATTTTGTACTTTTCGCACTGTGCTGTATTTCACTGAAGGACCGCTGTGTTGGTAAGATTGGCTGTTTGGGTCCGAATCTTTGTTGAGCCACTCCAGTACACAGGGGGCAGTAGGCATGACACATACTGCTGTTGGCCTGAAATGGGAGCTGCCACTGACTGCCCGTCTCGTCCTGCGGCCCCCAGGCAGGGAGCGACGGCGAGAGCATCGGCAACTGCCCCTTCTCACAGAGGATCTTCATGATCCTCTGGCTGAAGGGGGTCGTCTTCAATGTCACCACCGTTGACCTGAAGAGGTATGCTGCTGCGGCGCGCTGGGGTCAGAGGTCAAAGGTCAGAGTTCGGCAGGGCAGTGTTATGGTGGGGCATCATGAAGGGGGAACGATCCACAGAACAGCTCCAATAAAAGAGAACTTTATTAAACTGAAAAAGAGCACAAATGGGGAACCAGAAAAAAGGGGACCACGAGGGGTCAAAACTAAACTAAGACAGGGAGCAACACCAGGGACAATAAAACCAAAGATTGGTAGGAACATGGGAAACTATGACCAGGAAGCAACACAGCTACAAACCACTTGTTAAAAAGTTAAAAAGACACTGGGAGATAAAAAGACACTGGGATAACCAGCACCATCTGCTGGCCGCTAGGGGAACTTACATAACAAAAGGGGCAGGACAGGAGCCGGTGTTCTGCTGAATACTGCTACCTATCGATATGTGCTCCCAAGTTGTTTTGCGCACGCGCAGTAAACATTTCGCACATACGTCATTCACACCATTGATCTGTGCTACCTTAAATGTTGATGTTTAGTGCGCGTGTGCAAAACAGCTTAGAACACTGGTCCTGACAAGCCGTGCATCTTTTAATCATACTTTCATTATAGTAGCTCAATGGCTTCCCAGACACAAACATTTATTGCACATTTAAAGAAGATGTTTGAAAAGATTAGTGTGCCCCCTGTGGCTGCAGAGTGTGGCTCTGCCGTTTAGGGCATGCCATCTGTGACTGGACGGTTGCAGGTTGCAGGTCACATAAAATACCACAATGGAAGTTAAAGTAGTTGTTTTTTATCTTTATGTGAGTCCAAGTCACCCTGGTACTGAGCTCAGCCTGTTCATGTTGTGCCCAGGAAACCCGCTGACCTGCATAACCTTGCCCCAGGGACACACCCACCTTTCCTCACCTTCAATGGCGAAGTCAAAACTGACATAAACAAAATCGAGGAGTTCCTGGAGGAGGTTCTGGCACCCCCAAAGTAAGTCCTCCAGTCTGCACGTGATGGGGGACAGGCATCTTGCCTTGCACACAACTTAATTTGACAAAAAAAGAAACTCTGAAAACCCCAAAACATCTTGTTTATTTGTTTGGTTTGAGTTTGTTGACTGTCATCTACATTTAACTGGGAAGTAAATTTAGTAAATAACTCTGTGTGTGTAGCTGTGTGTATTTCATTTTCATTGTGTGCCATTGATCTTACATTGTGTGATTTACTGCGTCTGGAAATCAACGTGGCCTGTAGATTAAACCGCCATCTCAGCGGTATGCGCATCGCGCCTGGCAGGTTTGCGCATGGCAGGTATCGCACCTGACCGGTATGCGCATCGCGCCTGGCAGGTATGCGCATGGCAGGTATCGCGCCTGACCGGTATGCGCATCGCGCCTGGCAGGTATGCTCATGGCAGGTATGCGCATGGCAGGTATCGCGCCTGACCGGTATGCGCATCGCGCCTGGCAGGTATGTGCATGGCAGGTATGCGCATGGCAGGTATCGTGCCTGACCGCTATGTGCATCGCGCCTGGCAGGTATGCGCATAGCAGGTATCACGCCTGACCAGTATACGCATTGCGCCTGGCAGGTATGCGCATGGCAGGTATAGTGCCTGACCGGTATGAGCATCGCATATGGCAGGTATCGTGCCGTGCAGGTATCGTGCCTGACCAGTATGAGCGTCACATATGGCAGGTATCATGCCGGGCAGGTATCGCGCCTGACCAGTATGAGCATCGCATATGGCAGGTATCGCATCTGGCAGGTACACGCATTATGCCTGACAGGTATGCGCTCCCTGTGGGGAAGACAACTGGTCTTTCAAGTGGTTGCAAATTAGACTCTTGTTGGGAATTGTTGACTTTCAGGGCAGGTCCGACCTGGAAAAGGGGGAACGGTTACAGTAACCCGATGTGCCTCACACAGGTATCCCAAACTGGCGGCGAAGCACCGGGAGTCCAACGCGGCAGGAAACGACATTTTTGCCAAGTTCTCGGCATACATTAAAAACACGAAGCCAGAGGCAAATGCAGGTGTGTCGAATGCTGTTGTCCAAGGTTTTGTGCACAAGTACACAACATGTGCTTACTGGTTAATTCATTTTGTTTTGCGCATGAATGAAAAACAACATATTTTAGATCTACTCCTTTTGTGTCTAGCTGCCAGCTAATATCCATAGGCACATAATTAGGTGCAGCTAGCTAGTACCAGGTAAGGCTGATTTATACCTCCAGAACCATGACAAGGGCTGATGAGTTGCGCAGTCAGAGCAGCCATTCTGTGCACCGGTGTTGTGCTGAACTGTTATTTTTGCACTTATGTGCTTCCTATTAGCTTTAACAAGTCCCGCCCTTCTCCTATGACCTCTCATTAGGAAGCGTTTTTAGTCACAGTCACTGGCTGTGATTCTTATGCATAAAAATCTCATGAGGATGAGAGGGTGTTGTTTCTGCCAGCCTGGTACCACCATATATGGCATTCACAGCACCCTTAAAATCACTCAGGTCATACATCGTATCCATTGTCATCCTTAGCTGCACAGTAACTGAATCTCTTGACCCTGGTTGGCGCATGCATTCAGTTGAAGCAACATTAACTGTTTGGAGCAGGCTGCTTACATTAGCGTAGTAATAACCATAATGTGTTTGCCGTTGCTTCCATCTAGTGGACCAAAAGAAAATTACAGTTTAAAATATGAGGCCAGGTTTAAATTTTTGTTACACTTATACTTAGTTACTTATGTCATCTGTAGTTGGTCCGTTCATTCCCCTATATATTTCAATAAGAGTTACAATAAATATATATCGGGAAATGGAATTTCTCATAGGCAGCAAATGAAAACCTTTACGCCTATATAAAATTTTGAAACATCAGAAATTAACATTGAAACATGTATTCCCATGTATCACTTTCATGGTCCTCTAATAGCATTTACAGTAGAAAAAGCTGATGGATTTGTCAGCCGTGATCTGTAATGAAGTCTTCTTTGTCCGTTATATTTCAAGTCACAGCTACTCACACATGTAGATTTCCAATGGGAAATTAAGGTGGCAGCAACAGACATTTATTATAACTATGTGTATCAGAAACAGAGATAGAGGTATACAAATAGAAAAATAGAGAGATATAATTCAGTCATAAACAAAACTGGCCAAAAATATATTTTTTTGAAGGTTAATGTGCTGTGTTTTGGTTGTTTCTGTACAAACCTCCAGGTCTTGAGAAAAGTCTAGTCAAGGCTTTTAAGAAACTGGATGATTACTTAAACACTCCTCTGCCGGACGAGATTGACGCAGACAGCATGGAAGATGAGAAGACGTCCAACCGCAGGTTCCTGGATGGAGACGAGCTGACTCTGGCTGACTGCAACCTCCTACCAAAGCTGCACATCGTCAAGGTTCGCAGTGCGGCTCCGGTCGTTAGGGCCACACTTACCCGCCGAAGCGCCCTCCGGGGCCTCCTGAATGGGGGGTCCAGCTGTACAAAGGGGCCCCCTCCTGAATGGGGGGGTCCAGCTGTACAAAGGGCCTATGTGTAAAACAAAAACATGGCAGGTCTCAAGGCATGTGGTTCACATACAAGTCATTTTATAATAGTTATTGATATTCAAATGTTTTAGAAACTCACATATCCATCCATTTTCTGAAACCTTCTGGGTCGTGGGGGTCCAGAGCCTATCCCGGAAGCTACGGGAACAAGGCTGGAAATTACCTAGGACTAGGGACCAGCCCATCACAGGGAGCACTCACAATTTAGTAACTCCTGTCAGCCTCAACATGGTTTTGGACTGTGGGGGGAAACCAGAGTGCCCAGAGGAAACCCCACGATGACACGAGGAGAACATGCAAACTCCACACAAAGAGACCCTGGTCCCAGAGGTGTGAGGCAACAGTGCCAACCACTGCACCACCCTGCCGCCCCGACACACACATGTGTATATATATATTTGAAATGTATCATTTGGTTCTCATCCATATGTTGGTCTTTGCCAGATTGTTGCGAATAAATACCGCAATTTCGAGATCCCGGCGGATCTCGCGGGGGTGTGGAGATACCTGCAGAATGCCTACGGCAGGGACGAGGTCACCAACACCTGCGCGGCTGACAAGGAGATCGAGCTGGCCTACCTGGACGTGGCCAAGAGGCTGAAGTGAAATGGCGAAATGCAGATTCCCAGTACGATTTGGATACAGAGTGAGATGCAGATGCCTGGTGAAATGCGTGCCTTTGCCATGTCCATCTGCCACTCACCATTCTGACAAGCCCCTGGTGAGAGTCCAGCTGAGCCAGATCAGCGCCCTCCCTGGCAGCTTTGGGCTCGCTACGCTTTCTCGCAAAAAAGGGTCGCTATTCTAAACTTTATCTCTGAAAATATATTTGCCGTAAGGGTAGAATTGTGGCAGTTTATTATATGGAGACACAATCTCTGACATTAATTAAGCACCCGTTTGTGACTATAAACTATGAAGTGTGAAGTTTGATTGTAGCTGCAGGTATTAAGTTATCATTGATTTTAATCTTTCTTTTGGATGAAATATGTGCTACTCTAGTGATATTCTATTTATATATGAAAGAAATCAAAATTTTTTGCATAAATGAATTTATTATAAATGTAAAAATTTGTATGTGATATTGTTCTATATATTTTTGCATTGTTCTGCTAACATTAGGACTTTTGGTGTGCTCATAAAATCTGATTAATTGTGTCTTAAAATATGAAAAAGTTTAAGCAAAAGCTACAAGCACTCTTTTGAGCACAGTTAATCTAGTTTATAATAAGTTAGTTATAGGCCTACTGGGGTGGCTTGTTTGAGGCAGGCAATACAGTTCTGATGATCAAATGGTTATCATGTGATGTGTTTATGATGAATCTTGGCGTGATAATTCAGTCGACATAAAGCAGTAGGCCAATGCAAGCCTTTAAAAAAAAACGTATCCATATAGAATAGTTGTTGAAATAAATGAAATGATGTGATGTTTCATATATATACACACACATATATGCAGAGGAAAAAGCTTCTTGGAGAATTTATGATGTTTAAACCACAAAGGAATCCCTCTCCTGTTCAGCATTCGTTTTACTGTGTCAAAGGTTTGCCAAGCATGCGAAAGTCGAAGGGCATGGCTTATAGAGCATTAGGAGTTGCGAATTATCGCGGCTAATTTCCTCAAACCACCGGTCCGACGTGCTGGTCTGGGTCCCCAGCCACGGCGAACCGGGGGCTTCCGTGGACCTTCGCGGACCTGTGCATCTTTGCGGTGCTCTGCAGACGTTTTGTTTGAAATAAGATCACCAAAGATGCGATGACTGCGATCGAGCATGACAAGGCCCCGCACCGCAGCACGTTTTCACAAACGCCGGCGTACGCGTAGTGTTTTCTCAAACGAAAGATGAAAATCGCCACAAATATGGGTCAGAGGTAATCGTCAAGTATAGCATATTGCGTAACACTCGGTGGCATCGTCTGTGGTGGTTAAATAGCTCTGAGTAGGCTAATTACCATAAACGCTCCATGCCTCTAAATCGGCGCCATGCTGTTTTTCAGCCTCTTTCATTTTAGGATGTGTCCAGCGAGATTAGGGTGAAATGTGCCATAGCCATGCAGCCGTGAGTGTGGTCTCTGCTTGCGCCTATGAATACACGTGGCGCTCACTCGCTACATGGTTAGTTTAAAGCCTGCAGCGTGATGGCTACTGACAGACACCAACAACGAGTCGCTAACTAACCATCAAAGACAAGCCATTCAAACCCAAACCCCCCATCCCTCACCAAAGATGAAAGATCAGCACAGGTCACCCGATCCCCTCTTAAAATATCTGATTTACAAGTACAAAAATTATATTTAATTATGTCTTAAAATGATATTTACTGAAGGACCTCCCTGCCAGAAATAACAGTCACAGCAAAGACATGCACACTACACCCCTTTTCCAAGTATATAAGTAACTGCAAAGACAGACATACTGTAAGCTATAGGCCAACATTTTTAAATTAGTACCTAAATGTCAGCTGCTGGTTTCTGTCATCTACCTCCAGCATTTTCAAAGATAAATAATATATAAACCATACATTAATGTCATATAACTCAATGCAGATTCAGAACATTTGTATCCAATTTATATTAATATTGGAGGTACAGGCTGGCAAACACGACATTTGTTTTCACTCGTAATCTTCTAGTGTTTATGTATTCATAATTAAATCATTACTGCACCTTTTATCGGGATTTCTATGGCTACCTGGGAAATTTGAATTTTGCCTGCAAAAGCGAGCAAATATTGCTAATATTTTCAAACATCTTTAAATTGTTGTTTGCTTTTTCTCAGCGCTCTACTTCAATGTGCTATGGATGCAGATATCTCCCTCTTTAAAGCCTTGTGCTCACTGCACCAGGCTGCATGCTGTTGGAATGTGGTAGTGTCCCATGCAGCAATACCTTAGATTTTTGGTATTAGCCAATTTTAGTTTTGCAGAACCACATTTTTGCATTTAGCATAGCATTGCGCAGGTTGGGCGGGGGGCGTGTCGAGGGGGTCACGCCGGTGACCTTGATTTATTCCACCTGCTCCTTGCCTCACTCCTGCCTCTAAGTTTTCCTCTCCTTTTCCTCTCAGTGAACATGAGCACACCCTGATCTGTCTCTGCGGCCCACCCATCTTGTCCTTCCTCATCACCTGAAGGTCACACCCACACACCCATGTTTTTTCATTCTCTGCAAAGCGGCTCTTCCTCATGGCCACCCCGCCCCCCCGGCCCCCCAATTTTCCTACATAAACACAGCCCCCTCCACCCTCCCTCTATGGCTGTGTACTCCTTACTCCCAGGGGAGATGCTTCTTCATTATCTGATACCATGCCATAGTCCGAGCAGAAATGGGCAGGTCTCTGTATGTAAAGGAAAGCAGATCTTTCTGGGTCTCCCAAGTCATGCAGCTGCCTCCTAGCTGCTCTTACCAGCCACATCCGGAGCCAATAAAACGGTCACTAAAAATTAAAAAAGAAATCCTGCTAGGCATCTGACTTAAATGCTTCATTACAGATGGTCACCATTTATTTTATTTAACAGTATGTCATTAAACAGGGATTGAGAGCAGGAAGACGAAGCCAATCAGGGACGGGGCCCTCGGGACAGCATTGGCCAGGGGCCACTGCTCCATGCTCCCCCAGACCCCCAGAAAAGCATTCCCCTGGGGCCGATCCTCCACAGTCCCCCAGGGCCCCCAGAAGAGAATTCCCCAAGGGCTGATCCTCCATACTCCCCCAGGGACCCCAGAAGAGCATTCCCCTGGGGCCGATCCTCCACACTCCCCCAGACCCCCAGAAGAGCATTCCCCTGGGGCTGATCCTCCACACTCCCCCGGGGCCCCCAGAAGAGAATTCCCTAAGGGCTGATCCTCCACACTCCCCCAGGGCCCCCAGAAGAGCATTCCCCAAGGGCCGATCCTCCACACTCTCCCAGGGCCCCCAGAAGAGCATTCCCCTGGGGCCGATCCTCCACATTCCCCCAGAAGAGCATTCCCCAAGGGCTGATCCTCCATACTCCCCCAGGGCCCCCAGAAGAGCATTCCCCAAGGGCCGATCCTCCACACTCCCCCAGGGCCCCCAGAAGAGAATCCCCCTGGGCCCTCAGAGAGTGCTCGCCGGCGTCTGCTCCTCCATGTTCCCCTGCTCCATAGGGTACCTTGGCTACACAGACGGTATTCAGACTCCCCCTAATCATAATAAACACACACGTGTACAATGACACATTCAGTCTGAATACATAGCGAGGGAAGGGCAGGCGAGAGGGAACGGCCTTTCATCTGAGAGATGTGAAACGGAGCCAGACGATTAAGGTCGGAGATGAACATCAGACCACAGTGGCCTGTTTGGGAGCTTAAAGAAGCAATCGCAAGTATATTATAATTAATATGATAGAATATAATAAACATAAAACACATGCATGCGCTAGCTAATTCTCTAGCAAGGCTGATGCATTTAAAAATTTAAAAAGTGAAATAAATGCGGAACAAATATTTACAAGGCTTGTTAAATTTCATGAGGACCTTAATGTTGTACAGTGAGGACCATAAATGTTCCAATTACATATTTAACAGACAATTTTTTTCCAAAAGCAGCAGATATTCTTAAGTAAGCAGGGTCAGATAAACTCTCAAGCAATTGAGAATTAAGAGTCTTGCTGGAGGGCCCGATGGTGAGAACACTCTGCAGTTTAGTAGGTAAAAGACAACAGCTCAGTTAAAAAAATTGCTTTTTTTTGAGGATCTACCTCCCTGAGCCAATGGTGAACAGATACAGTGAGACTGAAATTTGCAGTTGTAGTTTAGGGGCAAGTGGTTCTTACCCAGGGTGAAAATGAGGATACCTGATAATAAAAACACAAATCTGGCATTTAGCATGCCAAAAAAACACTTTGACACCACAATCACTTCCGACACCCCTGTAAAATAGCCAGAAGACCTCAGTGCAGTTTCCAAAGCTTGGAGGAAGTTTAAATGCAGTCTGGAAGCACTTAAATGGGACAGATAAATGAAGCAGCAGGGTGGAGCTGAACAGTGACAGTCTCTCGGTGTCGGATTCATACAGCTGAGGGTAGCTGAACTGGCCCCCAGTTGTTCACCTTACGTCAGAGTTTGAATGACGAGTGGGCAATGCTGATTGAATGATCAGACAGCGAGCACCACTGCAGTTTCCACGGCAACGTCTTTGGCATGACAGTAAGTGTGAGGGGAAAGCAGGCCCGAAAGTCACCATTACAGGTGTTTAGTGATGCTCTTCATGTGCAAAGCATCCCTGAGTCACAGGCTTGGGCCATGTTTAAATTGTTTTTTTTTGTGACCTGCATCCGGGTGGACAGACAAATCTCCATCCATTTATCTTGAATGGGGCCATGTTGATAGACACATTTATAACTTTACAATGGTCAAAATAATATTTGATAATAAAAGCTCTCATGGGAAGCCATGGAATAAGCACACAGATTTTATTTTATATAAACACTTACTAAATCGTGTAAATCACTTGTAAATCTCCTGGCATTTTAATAAGAATATTTCTTTTCACAAGATTCCCATTGTTAGCAACACACCAATCACCGACATGAAGTTATGGGGTTCAGCATGTTTACTGTGAAAAAGAGAGGGGTTTCTTATGTGGTTACTAATGGGCATTTTCTGCAATAAATGTGTTTGAAGGCTTTTAGCTTTCACTTTTGATTGTCATTAAATAACAAAGTACTGGAAGTTCATTTTGTTTGCAAGTTTACACGAGACTTCATTGCACGGAATGTAAATACTGCGTTTCGAAGTGCTGAAACGTTGCCTACAGTTTACATCTGAGCAGTGAGATCAGTTAGAATTGGAACCTTGAGTTGTACAGATCAAACAAACATAAGTGCAAAGGTCAAGGTTTGATATGTGTCTCAAAACCACAACGTTCCCAAACCGTGGCCCATTAGAGGGTGAAGCAAGACTCCCCTTACCCGAGATGATGTGTCTTGATGGGTGCTTGTTAGATACATTGACAAGTCCAACCAAAATTGCATCGCCCTTATCGAAATACCGGTGACCCTGGGAAGGCAGGAAGCGGTGGTGGAATGGGAGGATTTAGATGTGACAGCTTGCATTGAGTCAATCTCGGGGATCTGACTGGAACAGACAACTGCTATTGTAGAACAGTTCAGCGTGCATTTCACATAGCATGCCTTCTGGTCATGGCCACCTGGTTTTTATGTATAACGGTGTATTTGAAGGTCTCCCGTACAGACATGGTAATGCAGACCTGTCAACACCGGGCCCGAGTGCTGGGAAAATGATACTGCTGGTGCGAGCCTCGCGCTCAGCTCAACATCTTAAAGAGCATTGATGATGTGAACAGGCGTCCCAGACCTAACTGCTCCACACCTAAGTGGTGCTCCCTCCTGAAGAGCCTTTTCTTGTGTTACACTTAAAAATAACTCTTGATTTTAAACTAGACTGATCTTACTCCTCCAGTTGTGCTTGCAGATGTTGATTTTTGACATGAGTCCAAAACGTACACCAGACATAGAAAAAGCTTGGTAATACACAGAGCCTTGGTGGAAAGTTAGTTCTTTTGAATTCACTTAAAATGGAAAACTGGCCTCCTCAAAGGAAGTAGCTAAATTGTAGCGATTGTTATTTTATTTAGAATACCTGTGTTGTGTGTTAAGGTAATAATTTTCCTTTGGTGTTTGAGCCACTATGTTAGCAAACAGTGGGTCTGCAGTTCCGATGGCATTCATGCCATCTTTTTATTTTTACGGATGACCTACATGCGGCATATTTTGAACGGTGATATGTGGCTTTACAGTACACTTGGCTTTCTACAGCTTTTACCTCACAAGCATAATTGGCATCGTGAGAAATGGAAAATGTCATTCGGATTTCAGGAATTTCATACAATTTTGAGTACCAACAGTAGAAAAACTAAAATCACTTACTATTATTCACAGTTTTACACAAATGTTGCTCTTCCATCCACCTGTAGCTCTTCTGCTTCCAGTCCATGAAGCTTACTAAGAATACTACCCATTAGACATTGTTGATTTTTTTTTTGGTGAATGTAGTACTATAGCCAGGTCTATGTACTACGTGTTGGCAAATTTCTTAATATTAAGATAGTTGAAACTAAAGAAAATACTGAAGACGGTAAATATTAAATGCCAGAAAAACTCTTACGCAAGCACTTGATTAGTCTTTAAACCATCTCACCTTAGCCTTATAGGCTTTTAGCTACAATTTCAGGTTCTGGCTTTGATATGAAGGAATTTACTGAAATACTGTATACCAGTTAGACCCTTAAAAGAAGCACTGACACTGCTATATGGATCATTTTTTGGTTTGCATTCATTCATTCCTTCATTGATTCAATGAGCTTAATCATGAATGTATTTATGTTATACAGTAACACCTAATGAATTACACAAAATTCTTTAACTGCTATTTACCAAGATATTTCTGGAAGGGGAGGTTTTATTCTGCTGGTCAGACCATATCATTCTCCTTTAAAGGCTGACAGAGCAGATTAGTAGGTTACTCTCTCCTTCAGCATAAAGCCCCCTTCTAGAACCTGGTGCATGACTGGTGAGTGGCAAATATAATCTTCATTACGACGCCATTTGGGTGAAGGGACCACACTGATTTCATAATGCAAGGCGCAGAGCCGTAGGGTCATCGGTGGAACTGTCAGGAGTATTCAAGTTAAGAAATATGGTTGAGAATGTTTCAGAAGCGTACAACATTAGTGGTACCATAGAGAAGCCAGCATGCCAACCTAGTTAGACGTACACGAGTTCAGGCTTTATGCAGAAAAGCATGGACAATTCTGTTAGTTCCGTTACTGACAAACTGTTGTGGAAAAGTTGCAGTGCTTGAACTATGAAGTGTCTGAAAATGGAATCAAGAGGCACTACAAAATAAATTACTTTTGAAAGTCCTGTGAATGAAATAAAAACTAAAAATATAATGATGGAATGTGACAAGGTGGCAAGATAATGTAAACAGGCGCTTAGTGGAAGAACAGGTGGCCCAAACCGGGGAATTACAGGCAGACAGCAAGGAATCGCTTTAGAAAACAGGGATGTACAAACGAAAGATTCTGAAAACTGCCAAAACCGTTTAGGTACTGCGGACTCGTGAAGGTGTTAGACTTTGGGTGTGAATGTTTTCATTTCTCCACAAGGCTAAGCTTCCATGCCAATTTGGGCCTGTTAATGACATCTATGCTGAAGTTCAACCTGATATTATTTAAAGGTGCTTTGCAGGCACTGAGCTGAAACCTTTTTTTCTGGTTTGATGGTTGTGGGAGCTGGCTCATATGTTGGTGTGGGCCATACATACAGTAAACTGGTTAAATTTGCAGATGACACCAAGGTGGGCGGTGTAGCAGATACTGATCTAGCAGCGCAGAGGCTTCAACGGGATCTGGATTTAATTAGCGACTGGGCTGATATTTGGCAGATGTCATTTAACACAGATAAATG
>JAODKL010000039.1:13996534-14011714 GCA_026780765.1 Petrocephalus schoutedeni
AATGGGGCATGCACAGGGGGGGGGGGGGGGGTGCTTGTGAGAAATGCAGCAATCTTGTTTGCTTTTTACTGACATTATTTACAAACACGCATGCTTTAAGATGAAATAAACATGCGGCGAGCCTTAGTTTCTAAGCCGCTCCTCGACCTCCCTGCATTAAAATGGGTTTTGTTTTGACTGGCATCAATGTAGCTATAGAGGCATGTTGCAGGTCTCAAATATCACATCCACACAACCATTTGAAGGATAATCAGGTCTGCAGGATCAGTTATAAAGCCACCAGAGATATTTGGTTACTTAACTTACGTTACTCTTCCATGGCTTTTTTCTTATTTTATGTCGGGCTTGTCTAATATTTTCTTAGATTTATCGTGCAGCTTAGTATGTTTAGACCTAAGACCGGAAGTGTTTGTTTCTTTCGAATGTGTGAAAGGTATTTGTAAAAAAGAAAAACGTTGTCTTGACTGCATCTTCAATCCACAGGGAGCAATAATAAAGTCATTCCCTTACTTTAAGAGGATAATTTCACCAGCCTCCCTCTGTGTGTGAATTTAGAGTCTTCCTCTACTTAATGTGCAGAACTGCGTATGAATAAAACTCGTAATCTGTTTCAAAATGCATTTGGCGTTTAAATGAGAGTAAAATGTGTGTCTTCAGGACACCTCCATAATCGTAGCTCTAGATAATGCCCTTTTCCACTCAAATGTCACCTGAGTCACAGCCCGTCTGACATTCATAAAGGGGATCAGTATCTCTGGGAGTGCGCCGTCTCGTCTCAGGGACTCTACCTTCAGGCACATCCCTGGCCGCCACGCGCCAGCTCCTGCTCTCGCTCACCGAGGGTCGGGTCCTTTCAGACCGCAATGCTACAACCTGCCAACACACCGCGAGTGTTTAGTGACTGCAGGGCCGCCGCCTGCTCAGTCCCGTGAGCTTCACACCTCGTTTGTCCAGGACCCTCCCAGCAGCAGCACATATTTCATCAGGGCCCCAGCGCCTGACCTGGGACATAAATCAGGCCCAGGGAAGTCGGGCCTGGGGGCTGGTGGAAGTCGGGCTGGGGGGTTTGGCCAGTGTGCTGGCTGACAGGAGGGGCTGCTTTCAGACCTGCTCCTCACAAACAAAGGACCCTTTTTTTTTCTTAGCAAAGTGAGCTGGAGGATAGCCCTTGGACACAGGCTGGCGAGTGACGATCGGGGGGACCTTTGAGATGAAGCATCACAATATCGCCCGTAACATCCAGTGCCAGAGCTGCTACATATGCCCCCACTTTAGGAAGAAACTCCGTCATGGTTTGGGGAAGTACAGGGGTAGAGAGGCAAAAAACTGCACACTGAGTAAAGTCAGATCTGAGGCTCAGACTTTCTGCTCCATATTGAAAAATGAACAAATTATTTGGATGGTAAGGGCCCTCTCCTGGGATTGCAGCTGTCCCAGTCACCAAACAAAGGGAAACTAGTATGACCAAAGCCCCTGAGATGTGCAGTTCCTGGCCACTGGCTGAGTGCATCACAGAGACTGTCATGTGTAAATTGTGACCAGGTAAACACTTTGGTTAGACCTGGGAATACTCACTAGATCGATGTCCTTCTCACCCTTACGGACTCTTTGCCAGGTTTACCCGCACAGGAGACATTTCACAGAAAGAATTATTCTGGAAATTTGACTGTGAAAAGCTCACGGTTTGTTTTAGTGGATTGCTTGGCTGTTAGGGCTCTTACCCTGGTCAATATAGTTAAAATAGTTGAAATGTCTTTCTAACACTTTACTGTTACTAATAAGCAGAGTATATACATAAATGCCATACAGACATTTTTAAATCCAAATAGTTGTTTGTGCACCATATATCTCATAGCAAACATAGGGAAACATTTTATTTGCAATAATAATACAAAGAATTCCCCTTTGTATGCTGTAGTTTTTGAAAGGTTGGATCCTAGCCAGAGCATTGTGCAATGTGACCCACCAGCCTCTTACCTGATGGAATACAATATAACGTTTCATTCACAGTGACTTGCATCTTATTCAGCCATACATGCAAGTGGATATTTCCCTGGAGCAACTGTGGTGAAATTACCTGCTGATCACAGCAACGCCGTTTCTCCTGAGGGTCCAGCCAGCAACCTCTGGGTCACGAGTCACAGGTGCATGTGTTTAATCACTCTATCTGCTACCAAAACCGCGCCGAAGGAACTCTAACTCAAGCTCGAATTACGGGGCATTCATTACGGGGTGCTTTCAGTGCTCGGCAGAAACACGCTGGGTGTCGTGCGGGGGTGGTGTGCGCCTCAGGGGGTTAGGGCTCTGTGCCTGTAATCAGAAGGTTGCTTGTTTAAATCCCATGTTCAGCAGCGTGATTTCACTGTTGGGCCTTGAGGAAGACCCTTAGCCCCAGGCCGCTCTATATGTATGTGCTCTGTATGTGTGTTTGCATTGTTCCTGCTAGGTCCCGGCAATGTTGAATGGACATCCTGCTGGTTCTCACCTTTAGCAAAAGGAAGAGAGGCTTCCTGTCCAGCATGATGCCAAAGTAATGGACGCCATCACAGATTACAACTAGATTACAATATACCCTTGGATGTTAATTGGGAGATGATTAGATCATTCTTTGCAAAATAAAGTGTCATCGGTAATTACATACTGCTGGAATAAAACTTTTAATAATTATATGGTTATTTTTTATCACCAAAGACAGTATTCAATTATTATTGGCCTTATGTTCTTATGTCATTGTGTGTCACCTTCTTCTAGTTGTAAAAACAGAAAACTATTCCAAGATCATCTGTTTTGTTTGTCTGTACTATTTTACACACTAATATATTACAGAAAAATGACTTCAGAGCAACAGCTACATGTTTAATGAGACGTGGGTCTTTATTCATCCAGAGACCCAGACAGAGCATTTCAGCACAGTACAGGGGGCTAATCAGTCATGGGTCGTCTCTAAATCAGGTCCAGATGCACAGGTGTGGCGTCTACACCTCCTTCCCATGTTTTCATGAAGGTATTCGAGTTTCATTCCCACAGTTGAAAAGTATTGTGGTGTCTCTGAATCACACACCCATGTGCTTTTCATGTGTGTGTTTACAATATGGTTTGTCTTCCTGATGTTTAGTGGGGAAAGTATCTGGCAAGGATAGAGATCCCAGATAAAGACACTGCAGCAAAGAAAAAGTGCCAAAAAACAACTATAATAATAACAACGATAATAATGATAGTTAAAGGGTTTGTCTCCACGGCGATAAGTAGACTGATGTGTGTGTGTGTGTCTCCTGTAGCATCCTCTTCATCAAGGCCCTGCTTTACGTCCATTATACATAGTTAAGATGGAAAAAATACAAAAGCCAACATGTCAAAAAGCAACTTTTATTTTTAAATTTATTGTGAAACAAAATGCAATCATGAAATTATCCCTCATTTCCTGTATAAAACTGGCCCTTAGAAGGTGTTATTTGGCTCCATTATGCTTTAGGATAAAACAGAACGGTACCCAAATACATACAAAAGCTTCTGTACAATATGGAAGAGTCCAAAATAACAATTCATTCAAAAGCATGAAGCATATGTATTGTCAAACATACAAATATCTATCTATATATAAATCAGGTTTGTGGTTTGTAAACATTTTGTAAACAATGTTTAGCTGCTCTTATAGTTGCAGTAAACTATAAGACAATCTTTTACGCTAGATGTTGATGGTGGATTACCAATGCATAATTTTTGGAAGATTTACCCAAATTTATTTTATTTTCCCTAAATCAAATCAAGGTAAAAAAGGCATGTCATAGTACAAATATTTAAAAAAATAATAGCCCTGGTTTCAGAAACATTCCTTAAATTGAGAAGACAGATTGTCCCAAACCATAGTTTGTTCCTTTTCCTAACAGGTCTTACTTTTATCCTCGTATGTTTCTCTCATGAACTCAGCAAAAAAAAAAAACTTACAAACACACAATCATTAGTCCTGGAAAAAAATCTTTAGACAAGCATAAGTCATCTTGTTTTTAATTATTTCACCTGCAGAACATGAATACTTTGGCTTGTTGACGGAATGTAAAAATCTAACAGGAAACTCAGGAAAAAACAGCATACAAATATGTGTGAATGCTTTCTCCGAAGAGTGGAAAGTAGCTGACTTTTTATTGTAAGGAGCAGGCCTGATTTTAACCATCTGTGTCTGTCTCAGACATCTCATCATTAGAGCTTAGAGCTTTATATCATTGTCCGCATTAGAGCCATCCCAAATGGCATGTCATTTCTGCAGTAATTCAGTCAAACTGCCATGGCCTTTGTCTTCAGATCTGATTTAGTAACAATTTAAGCTTATTTTAAACATAATTTAACTTTATGTTACTTAAATGCTGACAAACATTTCCGTACCCATTGGGGGGAGGGCTCTTGTGGTGATTTGATTGAAGGACATTTCTCTGCCCCAAGACAAGTTATTTGTCTGAAGGATTTTGGACTATTTCCCGGGCTCTTTTCAGTATCCGCCCAAGGAGGCACAGAACCAGGGTAGCTCTGTACCTTTGTAAGCCTGTAGTGGGGGGGGGTCTGCCTTCGGCTTTGGGGAGCGGCTCGCTTACGCCACCTTCCTTCCTTTCATCACGAAACTGTGCAGTTTATTTACTTTGAACTAAGTGGGTAAAGCGGTTCGCTTTTCCTCAGAACTGAATCCGATATTCAGCGGTAAATCATTTCAAACTCCCATCTGCTGGAAATGTACCTTGTTTGATATGTGGATGTTTAGAGAGGTCCAGAACGGCCAGCTAGCAAGCCTGAAGCTCTGGTTTCTGACCAACACAGTAAGGCAGTGTGACACTCATCAGGCGTATTAGGCAAGGCACTATGAAGGATGCAAACAGCTGGAATGTTAGCACAGCCCATCAAATCCATGCTCCGGACGACCGGACTATCTTTGAGGGGGATCGATCCCTGTGTGCTTCTACATCTCCTACTTTGCTGTTATAGGGATTATATGGGCTGCCACATCTTAAATATAAAATTTCTGAATGTGGAAGTGATTTGAAGCAAAAAGCAGAACAGAAATTTACTGTACAAGCATTACAAAGAATTACAAAAAAAGGTTTCCCAGGTTGCTGCCCGCAGCCCTATTGTGTAATAAAAAACCTTTCTTTAATATTGTATTATTTCATTGTATGACTAAAGCAAATGCAGCATCCTTGCCACCAATGTTGCGATTGGGTACTTTTTTTCCTTCCTCTTAAGTTAATCATAATTACTAATCATCACTGATGGAAGGGATTGAGTGACATTTTCGGCACTGATGAAAAATATATTATTTCTTAAGCTGGACTTCTCTAACCATCAGAGAAAATAAATACATACATTTTTTCGAAATATAAATGCTTCATATAAATAGTCAAAAAAAAAGTTTTTTCCTTTTTTACAAAGGTTGCAACTGTTAATCAGCCACATTTATTATTCATCTGGAAAAAAATACACTGTACCTGTTATCCATATCGATAAAAGTGAAAACAATCCTACACCCCCGCACCCCCCCGCCAGTTTACAACAGGAGAAGAATCTGATCTTAACAGACAATTCAGGTCACTGCCATTCATTATTAAAATGTAGTTGGTAATAAATCAATAACAGAAGAATCAACACCAGGATACTCTTTGGCTTGTCAGAATCTGAAATGCATGGCTGTGTCAAAAAGGAGCAATCATCAGAATATTACAGAACATTACTCTCCAGCATTAATGGCTGTTTAAACGTTCCAGTGACCACCGTATTTAAACTGCCACTGTCCATTTATTGTATATAAGTCTGCATTTCACAGCAAGATAGTTTATATACATAACTCAGGGAACCATGAGATGAAAATTTTATAATAAAAGTATAACTGAACAAAAACTGTGTATGGTAATCAATGTCTGTTTCACCTAGTCATTTTTATCCTGGAAAATGTTTCCCATGTAAGTTCTTTACTTCATATATGTTACACATAAAGGCTTTGCATGTTTCACTTATTCACACAGAGTCTTCTAACAGTTTTTTTTAAAGCACCGTGTGATAAATTCTATGATATTCTGTCCATTTTGATTTACTGTCAGACTAATGGAAACATTGTAAGCTCAGCTGACGGCTTTGAGTTCACTGGAAAGGACAGATTTTTGTGTAAATAAAAAGTAAATACCCGCGTGTATTTCATTACTGTGTAGTAAGTAAGATTGCATAGGCTTCTTAGTCGCACTGTTGCGACGTGATGGGATTGAGTGTGGTATGAGCAGACAGAGGTCACTTCTGGCAATGAGAGTGACGGTGTCCCACGTGCGAATGTTTGACATTCTGTAGTTTTTAACTTAACACAAGTACATAAAAACAATTTTTAAAAATCTTTGGGTTTCCAAAATAGAAAATCACACTAATTATATAAATTACTTATAAAAATCACGGTTAACTTAATAACATAGGCTTTAAAATTAATTTTAAACTATTGAATACATTAAAACCATTTTATACCTTTGTATGATATTATTTTTCTTTTAAAATCAGTTCTGGGATCCCTTTGCAGCTACTGTTTACCGTTTAAGTTAAAATAACATGCCAATTTTTTTTCTGATACCACTGAATAAGACTTTCCTATCTCTTTCTCACAGACGCGTACACGCAGACACACACCCACACACACACACACACACTTCAATCGATTACCAGCATGACGGAACTACAGTTAACTATTTCAAAGTAAAAGGAAATTCTAACGGGAAATTCTGAAATACTTAAACTGTATTCCCAGTACGATCAGATGTGACTTTTTTATGCAACACCAAACGTGTGCATATTTCCCAGCAAACAGCCTTAAGTACATGCTAAATGTGAGTAAAAAATAAATCTTTTAATTTTTACAAATGTGCTATTAAGTCCCTCAATTTAACATTACTTCCATGGTGAAATGTAAAAAATGTCACAATAATACCCTCGTTTATGGAAAAGCATCATCTGCTTAAGGGTGCCCCCTACATCTCACACCGTTCCTGCATCTGGAACACAGTCACATAAATAAATATTTAAGGAAAATTCCTCAGAGTTTTCCATCAGCATCCCAATTAAAAAGTTAAAGTTGAAATATAAAAATAATGACAACGGTCCTTTAAAAAAGTTGATTCCTTAATAAAAGTTTGTGCTTTGAAAACCATGTTATAATGGCACAGTACTGAGTGTGGTTCTCGCAAGCTCTGTGGTCCTCGAACATCAATATGGCCTCCAGACGGACTCATCCATTCGTCCACTGGAGTTGAGCACCGTAGGGGAGCTGCTGTGACTGCCATCGGCATCCACCCCGTCCGTCTGACTGCTGAGGTTGGGGTTGATCAGGGAACTACCAGAGGAGGCACTACTGCAAGGTGGGAGCATCCGGGAAGGCGAACGATCTCCCCCTGGGACCATGGAGAATTGGTACGACCCAGAGGAGGCACCATAGTAGAGATAGGGGGTACTGCTGGTCTGGAACGGTCCACTTTGGTTTTGGGTAGATCCGGGATAAGGAGGTGGCAGGTAGGTGTGGTAATGGGCGCTGCCCAGGGACATGCCCGAGGTGACTGGGGTGGGCGTGTAGGTAAAGGTGGCAGGGTAATGCATCCTGGGGCTGGAAAAGCGGCTCTCGGTCAGGGAGGAGAGGCTGGCGAACTGCCGCGGGTCAGAGAATGGGCTCAGATCTGAGGCTCCTGCGGTGGCAGAGAGACAGACGGTGATGTCACCGTGGAGTCAGAGGGGCGGGGTCATGGGGAACAGAGACAAGGCCAATAAAGCTGCACATGCTCATATTGCTTTGCAAATAACTGGCCACAGACACTGAGGAACAACAGCGTTAGCTTACAGACTTTATCATGACAGCGTTACACCATCACTGCAGAATACATACGCTTGCTAATAATACTGATAATAAAATAATACGTAATAATTCCCCAATATCATCATAACAAAACTCAATTGAGTCAGACATTGTGTCCAAAACAATACAAATATTTTCTCTGAACATCCTGTTAAAGGATATTACATTTTAGGCCCCAAGTTACAGGTTTGCGAGTGACAGACTTACAAACTAAACATGAAGGAAAATGAAAGATGGAAATATTTGCACATGAGATATTTTAACCAGACCGGCAACACGTCCTCATCATTAGTACATCATTAACATTCAAGCAGCTCTGATAAAGATGTTTTTACATTTACACACTTTCCTTAAACTTCATACGCCTTGATTTCCCTCTTGACTTTAATACAATAGCACTTTAAAGTCAATCCTTGCCTGGCTAAGCTTGAGACTTATTTTCTGTAAGGGCTGCATATTACACTGGGAGAAACTCCAGGCACCAGAGCCACACAAAGATCAAGCTGCATTTCTCATCTGCGTCTGTCTGCACGGCTGCCTGCGCGTCTGCCTGCCTGCGGGTGTGCATGCGCTCGCGTGTGTGCGCGCCCGCGCGTGTGTGTGTGTGTTTGTGTGCGCATGTGATGCATTTCTACAGAAAGGGAAAAAAGCGCCCAGTCGGGATGAATCAGGAGCCGGCCATATGGAAGCACTTTGGGGGAGAGCAGCATAATGAGGCGGGCGAGCCTCAGATGTGGCGGCGCGTCTCCGATTAGCCGGCGAGGGAGGCAGATCTCATCTCTCGGCTCCTCTGCTGGGATTTCGAAAAAATTAAAAACCGCTAATAGGCTGCGGCTACCAGAGCGCCGGGCGGGGAA
Source organism: Petrocephalus schoutedeni (assembly GCA_026780765.1). Lineage (NCBI taxonomy): Eukaryota > Metazoa > Chordata > Actinopteri > Osteoglossiformes > Mormyridae > Petrocephalus > Petrocephalus schoutedeni. Next base: position 14,005,253 of record JAODKL010000039.1, read on the forward strand.
ACGCTTCCTCTCTCGGTAAATCGCGAGGCGTCCTCCCCATCGCCGTGCCAGCCGCGGCCCCTGGCCCCCCGGGGCCCGCTCCCGGGACCCGCTCCCTGTGCCTCCCTGCTGCCCCCTTCCCGGTGTGTGTGGTCGTTCAAGATCATTTAGCCCCTTTTCATGTTATCGGACATCTGTCGTTAAAATAATACTAATAACAGGAAGTTTTATGCAAGACTGAGCCATAGTAAAGAACAGAAAAGAGGTGCTATCCTTAGTGAAGTCATCACCAGCATGACAAAGTATCTGATCCCAAAATTAGGAGCATTGCTGAATGCAGGCGGTGGCAACATTTATTATTATTATTTTTATTATTATTATTATTATCATCATCAACACTTTCAATAGTATCAAATAATATGCAGTTACAAACAATATATAATGGGTACTATTATACTATTAATACTTCCAGGAGCTAACACAGGCTAAGCACTCACTGTGAACTGGGAGGTGTTCAACCCCCCCCCCACACTAATAAACATTGCAGATGTGCTGGTGAAAATCCAGCTACTTCACTATACTCTACAATCGCAATATATTCTTTCTATATCCCAGACAACACTGCAGGAAAGTCACCTTATCTCACAATATCCCATAGCCTGTCTGCACATAAAGCAGCCCCTATATTTTTATAAGTGTGTGTCAAAAAGATTTCCGCCCCGTTACGTTGGAAAAGGCCACATGTTAAGGCGGCCCGGCCGCTGGCGGCAAACGTGAAAATTGAGCGGTTACACAGGATTTACAGAATGGACTGGAGCCTTCCAACCAAAACGGACAGACATTAGGACCTGGGGTGCGTGTGGCTCTTTGAGAAAAGAACAAAGCTTGACATCCCCAAGATGAAAGCGGGACAAAATCTAAACTAATCAAATCCGACAGGGCAGTTTGGACGAGCTTCAAACCTGCCAATAACAAGTCACACTGAGGAGTAATTTAAATTCTCACATTTGCTCTGGGCTTAGGAAGAAAAGTTTAAGGGTGTGGGACAAAAAAAAATAAAATAAAAAAATAAGGTAAAAAGGAAAAAAGTAAATGATCTGGCAGCAATTCAGACAGGTGGCAAAAAAGTGAAACCTATCTGAATTTAAATTTAAAAGCAGCACCCCGGCACGGAGCAACAAATTGTGGTACGGACGGTTTCAATGCAGACGCTGTTAAAAGTGCATTAGGGTCATTGGGATTACCTCAACGGCTGCTTCAGAAGCACAGATCCCACTATAAACAGAGGCAGACGGGCTTTTTTTTTTGTCTGTGCAGGACCTGTTATTACCTGCTCCCCTGTTATTACCCATAGTCCTCCAAAGATCAAACGCTTTAATGGAGGAAATAAGGAAACATAATCTCTCTTCACCGTTAGAAAAATACGCTTTTGGAGAAGCTCTTGAGGCTTGGAAACATGTTGGCGGTTTTTTTTTCCAAAGCATCACAGACTTTCTTTTTTTAAATATTTTTCCCCCCATCTATAAAAGCTAGGTCTGATGTCATGCTAGAGGTTATTCTTTATTTGTTATGCTATTACGATGTTTAAATTAAGACATATGAATGGGTGCTTTTTTAGTAGAGGTGCCCATCGGGTTACATAAGGGAAGATTTTTGGTGGGTGTTAATTCGTCCTCCAGAACGAGGCACCTTTAAGAATGAAATGCTGTTATCATGACCGTGACACTAAAAATCAGCAGCCATTAGCTCTTGCCACACTAAGACTAAGGATGAGTAAAGCGGAAAATTGTGGAATTTACCCATCATTATAGTAACGCTGAAGTTATCTTCCTTGACTGAATGAGTCACGTTAACAGACACTGTAGTGATGCTAAAAATGAGCTCCCTTCATGAATAAGAGCCACCAGAGAAGGCAAACAAATTGCATAAATAAAGGTGATTTCTGGAGGCGGCGCTGCTGGATGGGCCCCCCCTGTCAAACAGGCCCGGCACGTCTGTGCAGCTTTATCTACCCATCATCCCTCCCCCAGGTGTGTGAGAGGGAGGGGCGCTGGCGCACCTGCAGACAGGGGTTACCTGAGAGCCGTCTGGGCACATCGCTGATGGCGGGGAGCCCTGTGGCGCGGGTGCAGGACAGAGGCGTGGTGGAGTGGATGGATGGAGACGTCATTTGGCTCAGGTACGGCGTGTAGGGCTGCTCGTAGGACCAGGGAGGGGATGACTGGGACTGGCGTGGATCTGGGGAGGAGGGATTGATACCGTGAGCTCGTCCTGGCAAACATCATCAGAAAAAAAGTCTCATCATTGCCAAACAATTCTGATGTTTATGCGGCTCCATTTTCCCGGCCATTAGTCAGCTGCATCATCATCCATTTACAGTCTTCATCCATGACCTCATTCATCCAGCCATTAGTCCATGCAGTCATCTGTTCTTCCCTCCTCAGCGTCGTTTCAGCCAGCGGGACACTCAAATTTCGATTACGGTAACAGACAATGTAGCTTTAACGAGCAGTGATCTGGGCATCAGCAGATTTACAGGACCTGCACCCAGGATTGGCCGCATGTTTGATCTCCCTGCTGAAATCAGCGTCTCCCTCAGAGGAAGGAAATGGAATTTCTGGGCAATTTCCAAGCTGAGCTGGTGTCCATGTTTCCATGACAACATGGTTGTAAACAAGCACACGTAGAATAGGGCTAGAATTACCAACAGTCTAATTTTTACAGCTCTGTTCCCCCCGCTGACACACAAGCTAAAGGACGGAGCAAGCTTTAACGAAATGTTACATTCTGCCGATCACCCACGTCGCAGTGTTACACGTTCACGGCACGACGCATAGGCGATAGAGGAGTCATATAGCCACATGCACACAGTATGCCAAAAGGAGCAGAAATCACAAGTCACGCAGCATTACACCGGCGACCGCAGTCCGCACTGCCACCCACCCCTTTGAGCTCAAGTAACCCCTACAGCATTGTCTGACTCATCCATGCCTGCCTGTCACGCTCCACAAGAACGTAAGCTGGAGATTTTACACAGGAATCATACAAACTTAGATACTTTGCTAATAGGTATCAATTCAATAGTCAGTGGAGAGGAAAGACAAGCATTCTAAACACCAAAGAAACAGGAATTTGTTTTGTTTGAGGTGGACACGGTTACTTCTCATCTAACCAGTTGAGGATGATTATAATTGTGAATAATTATATTTTCTAAGCCACACTGAGAGGTGCCAGAGAAATCACTGTGACTCAACATCATTAGTGCATCTACTCTTGGTTGGCTGGAATTTTGCTTGGGCGCTCTACCCTGTAACTACCTACGAAATTTTACGTGCCCCAGACGGCTCCTGTCATACCATAAGGGCTGCTACCCTGCAAAGAGGCCCAACGTATTTTAGCAAACATGGCTGATCTGTGGTTAATGAAGATGCTTTATTTCTCCTAACATTTCCCTCACCAGTGATCTGGGTTTGTCCCTGTTGATTGAAGGAGTTTGGCCCTGTGTTCAGTGACGGGCGGGGACTTTGCGTTGGCACGGTAACCCTCATGGTGGTCTGACGGATGCGCTCCAGCTCACTCAGACGGTCCGAGAACAAGCCGGGCTTTGGAGGGTCCTCCAGCTTCTGTCTGTGTCCTGCCAGAGCACAAAGACCCAGCCATTACAGGAAAGCCACGACCGACCTGCCACAGCCCATTGTAGCGATAATGCGAGGATTAATGCTATCAATAAGTCACGCTAAGAATGACCTGTCATTATCCAGCACTGTAGTAATGCTAAGAACGAGCTGCCGGTAGCTATAGTGATGCGGAAATGACCTGCTGGTACCTTTACTTAGAGTATCACTAACAAAGAGAGGCCAGGGATACCCTAGCAGATGTAGGGGCCCAGCACGTTCCAAGGGCCACTGTATACTGTATGCAAAATCATATGAAAAATTGAGCATGGGGGCCCAAGGTGAAATTTTGTCATGGGGTCCATCATACAATAATGTTAAGCATAATATAATCTTATGCATCTTACAGCCCCATGCAAAATAATTAAGGCATAAATTAGCTTCCATTACCAATATTATCAAAGTTTCAAAGTATATATTATCAAAGTATACATGTGGCACTGTGGTCCAGGGGAGGTTTTTCCGTGCCATTGTGTGCTGTGTTATTGAACACGCTCGGGGGGACAGTGAGGCCCCACTTGACGTGACTTTACAGTATCGTCAAAAATAAGTGAGGTGAAGAATTCGCCCCTGTAATCCATAATTAGAGTAAGGCAGGCATTACCTCTCACTACGTCACTTATAAGGGTGAGTAAGGCTGAGAATTAGCTGCTAATGTCCAGCATTACAGTAACACTAAGAATTAGTTTCCAGTACCACCACAGAAATGCTAAAAATTAGATGCCAGCGTCTATTATTACGCTAATGAATAATGAGTAATAAAGTTAAAAATTGGGAAGCCGGAAATGCCAGACTAAAGACATCGAGCAGATGTGCTGTCTGCATGGTCAGCAGGAGTCGACACCGACTTGACGGGCCGGGGATCCCGAACCCCTCTGTTACAGTTATACTAAGAATGAGCTCGCATGTGCCCATATCATTACAGCAGCGTCCTGACTGAGCTGCCATAACGGTTACAGCACTGCCAGGGGAAAGCACCCGCCATGCGTGACTGTAACGATCCAGCACGCCGTGGCCCTCCAAGGCCTCAAACACGTGCAGGAGCTTAGACTGTGCAATGCTGGCCTGATGGTAAAGATTGCATTTCAAACTTAGATACTGCTCTTCCAAGACTGAACCTTCCTAACCAACCCACTTAACCTTACCCTAGGATCACAGGGTCTCCTTCTGTAATGACAGTCCGCAGCATCCTGGACCTCAGTTTAGCTGATGATAAAACGCACAGGGACACAGATCTAACAAACTGGATACAGAAAAACATATAAACTGTCGCCAGGCCATCAAAACAAATCTCTTGACCCAAACTCTACAAACCTGCCCTGAACAGATCTGATCTCCATAAAAAAAAACAATGCCAGCCATAATATACGCCCCGGCACCTCTGGCTTCCTGTTACCCACGTAAAAGTGATACCAGCTCTCCTCTAAGCGGCAAACGGCAGAGTAACTGACACTTTGGAGGGGTTGTCCGTGCATGCGTCACTACAGGGATACAGCATCCTGCTCGCACACATAATAAGCCAACATTTATCCATCCTCCCTGCTTTTGTGAAGCGTCAGAGCTGCCATAAACAGAGCTTGTCACGCGATGTCCGCGTCCCCTCCAGTCAGGCCCCGTCCCCGGCTGCGCTGTGAAAATGCAGCCCAGCGCGTCACAATGCCCGCGCTGCTTCACACAGACCTTTAATAATGCAACAAAGGCCCACAGGTGCATGCAGCCTTTCGGGGGATAGCTTTTGTGTCAACACAGGGGAAGAATACAGGGGAAAAAAGGTTCTAGGCATGGCCAGGACTTTCTTTTTTTCGCGCTTTCCCTCGACAAAATGGGTCTGTCTGTCTAGCCTGGGCCGGCTCCGCTGAATGGCAGTAAAGTAAATATCAAACACCAGAGAATGAGACTCCTGCCAAAGCTGGCCGGCGTCCAGCTGGCACGGCAACAGTGAGCCACCTCCAATCCTGCAAAACCTGACTGAGCTCAAGAGCGAAACAGAGTGGCTAACACTTTAGAAAAGAGTCGCCATTTTCACCTAAACATCCACTCCAGGTCTGAGCAGCGCTTGATGAGTACAAAGATTAAGGACGTGTAAGTCCTCACTGTCAGGAAAAAGTCAAGGATGTTTAATGTTTGAGTTGGTTTGATAGGAGTTAATCTGGGTTCCTTAAATTTTGCTGCACTGTTCATTAGTACCCAGTAGTCTGGAGTTTCCATCAGTACCTCCAGGATGTAGGTTTCTGTCAGATATAAATATGGGACGACTTTAATTAATCACGGGCTCCGTGTTTCTGAGATGTCACCAAGCTCGGAGTGTGATGGATTCAGATCAGTTACACAAAGACTGTTTTCTTATGATTCTCCAACTCAAGGGAACCTTTATTTGCATCTGACACCTTTATAACACGGTGCCCAGAAACGAATGACACATTGATTTCACCATGTTATGCTAAAAGTATGTCATGCTTACTCCGTAAACGAGGCTCATTCATGAAAATCGACTAAATCACCCCGTGTGGCCATAATGCTGTAACTTACCGACGTTAAGGCTCCTATAAATACCTGAACGCTGTGTACGGGGATATGAGCGCCCCAGGTGGGCGGTAAATTTGGGCTGTGGCACTCTGCTAGCGGCTGCCCACAGTGCTGTCCTTCAGCCTCACGTGCTGTTAGCCTTTAGAAGGATTTCTCCTTCTGCCTGCGGGTCTAGACGCAGAAGCACTCTTTTTTTATGGGAGCAGCCTTTCAGACGGCAGAGGGGAGCTGAACACCTCCATCCTTTTTCATAGTCGGGGTGGGGGGGGGGGGGGGGGGTGGG